>JAOPSE010000008.1:111954490-112509741 GCA_029449295.1 Zea luxurians
CTCGGGCCTTCGAGAGCACCGGGCGCGGAAAAACGGATGGTTCCCTTAAGATTAGGAATAATCCCTGGACCATCCAGGCAAGTGCCCATTGCCTTCTTGGGTCGGCCCATTTCAATTGTAGTCTTTGCCTAGCCCACGACGAGACGATCTTGTGGGGCGACTGGTTTGTGGCCCCATGCAAGGGTTTTTACCTTCTAGTGGACCCAGGGGATATCTGTCCCCCACACGTACCCACCGGGTATCGGGTATCCAGTGGATATGTTGTGGTAGGATACATAAAAACATATAATTTGATAAGTAACATCACAGATTCACAGTTTATGACAATTAGAGAGTTGATAAACAACATGACAACTTGTAAAATTGATAAGCAAAGCAACAACTTCACACAACTGACAAAGCCGGGGCAGGGCGATATATCGTGGACAAAGAGGGTCCTTGACAGAGCCGAGGCAGAGCCAGTGGTGCGACATCGAGATTGAATCCTAGGCGTGAGGCACAGACACTGCTCCAGCATGGCGTCAAGCACTCTCCTCAGCTCCTGCCAGTGTAGATCTAGGCAGGGCCTAGCGCCCTGGCTGCTTGGGGCGGCGGTGCAGCTGCTGGCTCTCGGCTAGGAGCCTGGGTCCTAGAGGCTAGGACTGGGAGAGTGGGGATTGGGGAACTAGGGTTGGGGATCGACCGATGACTGTAACACCCGGTTTTAAGGAACAAAGCCGGGTGCATCTCATACATGCGCCAAGAAGACAACATATATAATAACAGAGTGTATAGAGATAAATGTCATAAAACATCAGAGTATTTATTACATAGCGGAAGACTTATTACAAAATAAAGGAATAAATGTAAAACGAACTAAGGATCGTCGGCGCCAATGTCGACTGAGAAACGCCACCTAGATCAAGTCGAATGCCTCAGTGTTAGGCGGCTCCTCTTCGACCACCTGCTCTTCTCCTGTGGGGGGGGGGGTGTGAGACAGCAAGGGTGAGCTCATATACGTTCATAGCTCAACAAGTCGTGGGGAATAATGTGGCATGAACTCACCAAAGGTGGGAGTTCATGAAGTGTAAGGCTGATCAATGAAATAAAGGCTGAAGCTGAGCATTGCTTTTATAAGTTGGTCGAAATTTTATTAGCAATTACTAAGTGTAAGTAAATACCAAACCTTAATAATAATAAAGAACAGTAATAGTAAAATAATCCCAAATGCGATGCAAATGTCAAATTGAATTTAAGTTCCATAATTAATCATGTGAGGGTCCGAGCCGCTCATGACCGTGAGCACGGCTAGTATACTAGTTTTACACTCTGCAGAGGTTGCGCATCTTTACCCACAAGTCATGTTACCCATCTGCCAAGAGACGGCCAATCCCATACACCTCTACCGAGGAGGCGAGGCAGGGTAACACTACGAGGCCTTTACAAAGTTCCACTAGCTTCAGAAATTCCGCTACAGTTTATAGGAAGCTCCAATGCAGGGTTCTTGCCTGACCGCCATCGCAGCAAAATCAACCAAGGACCTCCCTACACTGACCACTCCCCTACTGCCCTTGCCCCTTTCGGGTAAGGAAGACCTCCACTAGCTTTCCTAGTTAATCAGCCAAGGGCGTCCCATTAAACCCTTGTGGTAGCACTGTTTTCCCGGGTGGTCGCTCCATGTTCCCATTAATTTAATGATCTTAACATGAACAATAATAATAATAAGATAATAATAGGATAATCATGAGTAGTTTATCTCCATACCCAATCCACATAAAGCAATAGCAAGTACTACCCAAAAATATTTCAGGGGTGAACAAGGTATAGAGGTAATCAAAATTGGGGTAACATAAAGGATCCCATCAAAATTAACCTATGCAGATCATTAAAATTAATAAGAACATGGCTGGGAAAAGTAAGTGATCAAGGGCACAACTTGCCTTCAATGAGCTCCTGCTCAGCTATCTCTACTTGCTGAACCTCAGGATCCACAGTGGCTTGCTCGTCTACTCGCATCAACACAATACATACATAGTATAGCATAAATTAACATCACATCAAACATGTAAATAAAATATACAGTAAAAATCTAAACATTAAAATGAGATCATAGGAACTGGAATTATTAAATTTGGGGTTATAGATTTCAAGTTATGAATTTCCTAAGATTTAATGTGCTTGAAATATGAGTAAATGATAAATTAATTTTCTAATTGAGTTTATGTCAAAACAGAGACACTAAATGATAGATATTAACATTACAAAATTTTAGGAACTGGAATGGTTCAATTTGGAGTTCATATGCATTTTCTATGAATTAAATAAGTTTCTGCAATTAATTTATAACTAAAAATCTATTTCTAAATTAATTTCTCTGATTTTCTAATCCTCTGGACCGGGCCTCAATTTTTAGATAGCGCAGGGGCTTCCATATAAGTTTCCTGAGACTCAGTCAACAGCGTCTATGGACTGCGGGTTGGTTCCTAAATTCCAGGAGGGCTCATGTGCAAAACTAGCCCGCGAAGGGGGTATGAAGGTCTCTGGGCCATCCGATCGTGCGTGGACGGACCAGATCAAAGCGCATGCTTATGAACTGGTATCGAACCATGGTCGCCCGATCGCGATCCAACGGTTCAAAGCCAATCCCGCGAAGGGGGGGCACACGATCTAATCTCGCGCGTACGTGACAAGATCAATGGCCAGAAACCCGTCCCCTTCCTCCAGCCCTGGACCACGGCGGCGCTGCTCGGAGCGCGGCGGCCCACGGCCGGAGTTCTCTAACTCGCGCAGCAGAGCACCAATTTCCAATCGGACACGTTCTATGCGATGCTTAAAGAAGAGCGAACAACATAGGGTAGCTCACCAGGTCTTTGCTGCGCAGATGACCCACGGCCACGTGATGCAGCCCCGGTTGAAGTCTGGTGAGGAATTGCCGGTGTACCGAGCTTCGATTGCGCCCACCAAGGCCGTGCACACACACCGGAGGCCGAGTAGAAGCGTCCGAGTTAGCAGTTCCAACCACCACGGTGTCGAAGTCGCGTATCGACAGTAGCGGAGACTTCACTCGCGCGGCGGGCCGCTCTCTCTCCCTTTCTCTCTACTTCTCGGTTCGGGCCCTAACTCTATCGCGAAACAGAAACCCCAGGTGCGGCGCAAGCGCTTATATGCGGGGAAAGGGGTTGGGTCCGTGGTGCGCGAGCGACGGATGCGGGGAGGCCGTTGCGGACGGAATCGGCTGAAGCGCCCGAGCATCGCGGTAACGACGAGTCCGACAACCCGGTCCCACACGGCAGTCAGTATGCGGGCGCGGAGTGGAAAGACCTGGGTGGCTGGCGACCGGGACCCGCATGGAAGTCACCAGGCGCGCGTGCGGGGATGGAATACGGGCCGCACAAATGGCATTCGGGAGTGGGCCGAATATGAGATACGAGGCCCATTAGCTGGGTTTTGTTTTATCTTTTTTTTCATTCCTTTTTCACCATTTTCTAATCCAAATTTGAATTCAAGTTTCAAATCAAACTTAGGCCGAATTTATTCCCAAATCATATGGTGAAGTTAAAATACCAGTTTTTAGAGATATAATTATATTATTTATATCTTTTTTTATATATATCATTTCTCTCCTTCTCATTTTCAAAAACCCTAGGTTTAATTTAGGGCTTAATTCAACTTCTAGTAATTATTATCTTATTACCATTAACATTATTATTTTATTTAATGCACAAACATATAAACTCCAACATGATGCATTCTTTTTTTTCATTTGTTTGAATTAAACTCTAAATTTTGTGTATGCTCTTTTTATGATGCAAATGAGGCACATCAAATAAGGAAAACACTATATATTCCTTGTACACAATTTTGAGTATTACAAATCCTACCCCCCTTAAAAATAATCTCGTCCTCGAGATTTAGGATGATCTAGAGAAAAGGTGGGGAAAATCTATCCGAAGCTCTTCTTCTCTTTCCCAAGTAGCTTCATCCTCATTGTTGTGGCTCCATTGCACTTTGCACATCTTTCTAACCTTATTTCTCGTGACTCGAGTCAATGTATCAAGAATCTTGATGGGGTACTCAGCATAGGTCAGATCCTCTTGAACGCTAAGTCCCTCTATTGGTAATCGCTCTTCAGGTACCCTGAGACATTTCTTCAGCTGAGATACATGAAAAACATTATGAACATCCGCAAGATGATCCGGTAACTCCAATTGATATGCAACCTCTCCCACTCGCTTTAAGATTAAGAAGGGTCCAATAAAGCGAGGGGACAACTTTCCTTTGACTTTAAATCTTCTCATACCCCGGAGTGGCGACACCTTCAAATAGACATAATCTCCCTCTTTAAACTCAAGCAGTCTTCTCCGGGTATCAGCATAACTTTTCTGCCGGGACTGTGCAGTTCTCAAATTCTCCTTTATTTGTTGAACTTGTTCTTCTGCTTCCTGTATAATCTCAGGCCCAAACAACTTCCTTTCACCAGTTTGGTCCCAGTACAGTGGAGTCCTGCACTTTCTGCCATATAAAGCCTCAAACGGTGACATCTTCAAACTGGCCTGATAGCTATTATTATAAGAGAACTCCGCATACGGCAAACTCTTATCCCAACTTCCACCATGTTTAAGAGCACAAGCTCTTAACATATCCTCTAGCACTTGGTTGGTCCTCTCAGTCTGCCCATCAGTCTGTGGATGGTAAGCCGAGCTAAAATTCAATCTCGTATCCAATGACTCGTGTAACTTCTTCCAATATCGAGAGGTAAACTGTGATCCCCGGTCTGACACAATCTTCTTTGGCACACCATGTAGGCATACAATCCGTGCCATGTACAACTCTGCCAACTTGGCTCCTGAATACGTGGTCTTCACTGGAATAAAGTGGGCTACTTTAGTTAGCCTGTCCACAATCACCCATATAGAATCATATCCAGCAGACGTGCGGGGCAATCCAACAATGAAGTCCATGCCAATCTCTTCCCATTTCCACTCAGGTATCTTCAGTGGATGCAGTAGTCCGGCTGGCCTCTGGTGTTCAGCCTTAACTCTTTGGCACACATCGCACATAGCCACATGTGCAGCCACGTCTCTCTTCAATCCATACCACCAATATTTTTGCTTCAAATCCTGATACATCTTAGTACTCCCAGGGTGAATAGAATAAACTGAGTCATGTGCCTCCTTCAATATGGTTTCCTGAAGACTATCAATGTCGGGAACACAGATCCGATTCTTGAACCATATCGTGCCTTGCTCATCCTCTATGAATTCCGGGCCTCTACCCTCTGTTATCAGATCCTTGATCTCCTGAATCTTAGCATCACCAATCTGACCTTTACGAATTTCTTGTTCCAAGGTAGGTTCCAATTCGATGGTAACTCCTTCCGTATGTGTAACAATTCCCAGGTTGAGCCTCTCAAAATCTTTTGCTAATTCATCAGGTAGCTGGACAACGAAAGCGGAGTGAACATGCTCCTTCCGACTCAAGGCATCTGCAACCAAATTCGCCTTGCCTGGGTGGTAATGAATCTCCAAATCATAATCCTTAATGAGCTCCAACCATCGGCGTTGCCTAAGGTTGAGATCCTTCTGAGTGAATATGTACTTCAAACTCTTATGATCCGTGTATACTTGGCACTTAGTTCCCATAATGTAGTGTCTCCAAATCTTAAGTGCATGCACAACGGCCGCCAGCTCCAAGTCATGAGTGGGGTAGTTCAATTCGTGTTTCCGCAACTGACGAGACGCATAAGCGATCACATGTCCATCTTGCATGAGCACACATCCCAATCCTTGGCCACATGCATCACAGTAAATGTCAAATCCCTTCTGTAGATCTGGCATAACCAATACTGGTGGCGACATTAGTCTCTCCTTCAAGTGATCAAAGCTTTCTTGGCATTTCTCATCCCACTTGAATTCTCTTCCTTTCTCCAGAAGCGATGTCATAGGTTTGGCAATCTTAGAGAACCCTTCAATGAATCTCCGATAATATCCTGCGAGTCCCAAGAAACTCCGAATCTCAGTAACTGTAGTGGGTACTCTCCACTCCATTATCTCTTTCACTTTAGCAGGATCCACTGCTATTCCTCCATTAGAAATAATATGACCAAGGAATGGCACCTTGTCAATCCAAAACTCGCACTTGCTGAACTTAGCGTAGAGTTGATTATCTCGTAACTTCTGTAGCACCAACCTTAGATGTTGTTCATGATCACTTTCATTCCTAGAATAGATCAGAATATCGTCGATAAACACCACGACGAATCTGTCCAAATACTCCATAAACACTTTGTTCATCAAATTCATGAAATAAGCCGGTGCATTGGTTAATCCAAATGACATAACAGTAAACTCATATAATCCATATCGGGTTGAGAATGCTGTCTTGGGAATATCCTATGGTCTAATCCTCATCTGATGGTAACCGGATCGGAGATCAATCTTCGAGAATACTCTAGCACCTCTCATCTGATCAAATAAATCCTCAATACGGGGCAACAGATACTTGTTCTTCACCGTAACATCATTAAGAGATCTATAATCCACGCACATTCGTTGCGATCCATCCTTCTTCTGTACGAATAACACCGGTGCTCCCCAAGGTGAGGAACTCGGACGAATGTACCCTGCTTCTTGTAACTCGGTTAACTGCTTCTTTAGTTCCTTCAACTCCTCTACAGACATCCTATATGGCCGTTTAGAAATAGGAGCGGTTCCAGGTAAGAGATCAATAACAAACTCAACTTCTCTATCAGGTGGCATCCCTGGTAACTCCTTTGGAAAGACATCCGGAAAATCTCTAACCACCCGAATGTTGTCACCAACAAACTCCTCAGGCATAAAGAACATTGCACGCATGGATGAGGAGGTTACTGCAATATTAACTTGAAATCTTTCTCCTTTAGTGGTAGTGAGCTCTATGGTACCTCTACCACATGCTATAACGGCCTTTGCCTTTCTTAGCCATGACATACCAAGGATCAGATCTATACTGCTTGACTCTAATATTATAGCAGTAGCTCCAAATTCTCTACCCATAATAGTCAATGTCAATCCACGTGTCATTTGATTTGCCTCAATAGGCCCTTTAGGTGTAATTACTATCATGGGTTTTCTCATATTTAGCAGTGGTATTTCATTTGTGTTGGCATATCTAGCAGACATGAATGAATGTGTAGCACCAGAATCAAATAATATGGTTGCAGGAATTGCATTAACATAAAACATACCAAGTACGATGTCCCCACTATCTGGAGTAGCATCAACGCTGACTTGATTCACCCTGGCTATAGAATATCCCTTGCCAGGAGTCTGTTGCTTGTTCTTAGCTGGTGTACCAGAATTTCCCATTGGACAAGCATTAGCATAGTGCCCAATCTGACTGCACTTGAAGCATGTAGGGCCAGTCTTCTGTCCTGTAGACCTTGTCGGGGTGCCAGTGGGAGTAGCCTAACGAGTAGGTGTCCGTGGAGACCCCTGTGGAGCATACTGAACTGGGCGTGGTCCTCCTGGTCGAGTCGGTGTACCTTGTGGTGAACTGTAGCGAGGACGAACACTGCTGCTACGCTGTCCTTGTGAGATAGCCTTCCTCTTCAAATCACCCAGTTGAACACGCTTGTGTTCAATAGCAAGAGCCTTATCCAGTAGCCTCTGAAATGATGGAAAGGTGTGTGCAACCAGTGCATACTGCAAGGGTCCATTAAGTCCTTCAATGAAGTGCTCCTGCTTCCTCTCGTCCTCAGCAACTTCCTCTGGAGCATATCTCAACAACTGAATAAATTTGTCTCTGTACTCGCTGACCGACATATTGCCTTGCTTCAATGACAGAAACTCCTTCTTCTTGATCTTTATCATACCGGCTAGAATATGGTAGTTCCTGAACTGTGTATTGAACTCTGCCCAAGTAATAGTATCAGCAGCATCATGGGCAGCAGTATAAGAATCCCACCAGTCAGCAGCAGGACCCGTCAGACGACCTGAGGCATAAAGAACTTTCTCTCTGTCTGAGCATTGGGCAATGTTGAGCATCTTCTCAATTGCTTTCAGCCAATCATCTGCATCAAGCGGATCCGACGAGCTTGCGAAGGTCGGTGGCTTATGACTCATAAATTCCCGGTGCTTATCACAAGGTGGAACTGGTGGTGGTGGTGGAGGCAATGGCACTTGTTGTTGTTGCTGCTGTTGTTGAAGTTGTTGCTGCAGCTGCTGTTGTTGTGCCCTCCTTTCCTGGCGTATCTCCTCTCGCTCTTGGCGCAACTCCTGTCGTATATCTTCTCTTTCCCGACGCATCTCCTGGCGTTCTTGCTGCATCTGTGCACGCATATCAGCCATAGTGTCCGCCATTTGCTGCATCACCGCCATCTGAGCAGCAACCAGTGGGTCAACTCCGTCTGGTGGAGGATTAGGAGGATTCATCTCTGCTGGCTGTGGCTGAGGTTGTCTATGTATCCTTTGAGTGTGTCGGTTAGGAGGCAAATCAATTCCACCACCCCTCCTGGTATTGACCATCTGAGTTAGATACATATGGTAAGAAAGAGCAGTAGACAAGGCAGTAATTACAAATCATGTTACTTTGGGGGATTTATTAGCTAAGCAGTTTAATGTTTTACCTACCATAGCTAATTTATTACCTTATGCTGGCACATGCTAAGATGTCCATGTAATATTTCAATCAATCAAAGAAGCAAATCAGGCATTGATCATCAGAACAATCAACCAACATTTTTAATAGAGAAAATAGTTTTAATTTTGTCTTAGGCTTCCTATCTCTTAAAAATGTCATAAGGGTAGGGATTCCAAGGTGTGAAATCCATCTTGTCTAAGAGTAGAAAAGGTAAGAATGATCAGAGTAGAACAGTAGAAGGTGAGACAGGATCAAGATAAGTGTAGAAAGAATCAGAGTAAGGTAAGTATAGAATGAATCAGAATGAGATAAGTAGGTAAGGGTTGTCCATTTCTATCTAGGTTTCGCCCTACAGTCAACATTTCCTCTGATACCACTTCTGTAACACCCGGTTTTAAGGAACAAAGTCGGGTGCATCTCATACATGCGCCAAGAAGACAACATATATAATAACAGAGTGTATAGAGATAAATGTCATAAAACATCAGAGTATTTATTACATAGCGGAAGACTTATTACAAAATAAAGGAATAAATGTAAAACGAACTAAGGATCGTCGGCGCCAATGTCGACTGAGAAACGCCACCTAGATCAAGTCGAATGCCTCAGTGTTAGGCGGCTCCTCTTCGACCACCTGCTCTTCTCCTGTGGGGGGGTGTGAGACAGCAAGGGTGAGCTCACATACGTTCATAGCTCAACAAGTCGTGGGGAATAATGTGGCATGAACTCACCAAAGGTGGGAGTTCATGAAGTGTAAGGCTGATCAATGAAATAAAGGCTGAAGCTGAGCATTGCTTTTATAAGTTGGTCAAAATTTTATTAGCAATTACTAAGTGTAAGTAAATACCAAACCTTAATAATAATAAAGAACAGTAATAGTAAAATAATCCCAAATGCGATGCAAATGTCAAATTGAATTTAAGTTCCATAATTAATCATGTGAGGGTCCGAGCCGCTCATGACCGTGAGCACGGCTAGTATACTAGTTTTACACTCTGCAGAGGTTGCGCATCTTTACCCACAAGTCATGTTACCCATCTGTCAAGAGACGGCCAATCCCATACACCTCTACCGAGGAGGCGAGGCAGGGTAACACTACGAGGCCTTTACAAAGTTCCACTAGCTTCAGAAATTCCGCTACAGTTTATAGGAAGCTCCAATGCAGGGTTCTTGCCTGACCGCCATCGCAGCAAAATCAACCAAGGACCTCCCTACACTGACCACTCCCCTACTGCCCTTGCCCCTTTCGGGTAAGGAAGACCTCCACTAGCTTTCCTAGTTAATCAGCCAAGGGCGTCCCATTAAACCCTTGTGGTAGCACTGTTTTCCCGGGTGGTCGCTCCATGTTCCCATTAATTTAATGATCTTAACATGAACAGTAATAATAACAAGATAATAACAGGATAATCATGAGTAGTGTATCTCCATACCCAATCCACATAAAGCAATAGCAAGTACTACCCAAAAATATTTCAGGGGTGAACAAGGTATAGAGGTAATCAAAACTGGGGTAACATAAAGGATCCCATCAAAATTAACCTATGCAGATCATTAAAATTAATAAGAACGTGGCTGGGAAAAGTAAGTGATCAAGGGCACAACTTGCCTTCAATGAGCTCCTGCTCAGCTATCTCTACTTGCTGAACCTCAGGATCCACAGTGGCTTGCTCGTCTACTCGCATCAACACAATACATACATAGTATAGCATAAATTAACATCACATCAAACATGTAAATAAAATATACAGTAAAAATCTACACATTAAAATGAGATCATAGGAACTGGAATTATTAAATTTGGGGTTATAGATTTCAAGTTATGAATTTCCTAAGATTTAATGTGCTTGAAATATGAGTAAATGATAAATTAATTTTTTAATTGAGTTTATGTCAAAACAGAGACACTAAATGATAGATATTAACATTACAAAATTTTAGGAACTGGAATGGTTCAATTTGGAGTTCATATGCATTTTCTATGAATTAAACAAGTTTCTGCAATTAATTTAATACTAAAAATCTATTTCTAAATTAATTTCTCTGATTTTCTAATCCTCTGGACCGGGCCTCAATTTCCAGATAGCGCAGGGGCTTCCATATAAGTTTCCTGAGACTCAGTCAACAGCGTCTATGGACTGCGGGTTGGTTCCTAAATTCCAGGAGGGCTCATGTGCAAAACTAGCCCGCGAAGGGGGTATGAAGGTCTCTGGGCCATCCGATCGTGCGTGGACGGACCAGATCAAAGCGCATGCTTATGAACCGGTATCGAACCGTGGTCGCCCGATCGCGATCCAACGGTTCAAAGCCAATCCCGCGAAGGGGGGCACACGATCTAATCTCGCGCGTACGTGACAGGATCAACGGCCAGAAACCCGTCGCCTTCCTCCAGCCCTGGACCACGGCGGCGCTGCTCGGAGCGCGGCGGCCCACGGCCGGAGTTCTCTAACTCGCGCAGCAGAGCACCAATTTCCAATCGGACACGTTCTATGCGATGCTTAAAGAAGAGCGAACAACATAGGGTAGCTCACCAGGTCTTTGCTGCGCAGACGACCCACGACCACGTGATGCGGCCCCGGTTGAAGTCCGGTGAGGAATTGCCGGTGTACCGAGCTTCGATTGCGCCCACCAAGGCCGTGCGCACACACCTGAGGCCGAGTAGAAGCGTCCGAGTTAGCAGTTCCGACCACCACGGTGTCGAAGTCGCGTATCGATAGTAGCGGAGACTTCACTCGCGCGGCGGGCCGCTCTCTCTCCCTTTCTCTCTACTTCTCGGTTCGGGCCCTAACTCTATCGCGAAACAGAAACCCCAGGTGCGGCGCAAGCGTTTATATGCGGGGAAAGGGGCTGGGTCCGCGGTGTGCGAGCGACGGATGCGGGGAGGCCGTTGCGGACGGAATCGGCTGAAGCGCCCGAGCATCGCGGTAACGACGAGTCCGACAACCCGGTCCCACACGGCAGTCAGTATGCGGGCGCGGAGTGGAAAGACCTGGGTGGCTGGCGACCGGGACCCGCATGGAAGTCACCAGGCGCGCGCGCGGGGATGGAATACGGGCCGCGCAAATGGCATTCGGGAGTGGGCCGAATATGAGATACGAGGCCCATTAGCTGGGTTTTGTTTTATCTTTTTTTCATTCCTTTTTCACCATTTTCTAATCCAAATTTGAATTCAAGTTTCAAATCAAACTTAGGCCGAATTTATTCCCAAATCATATGGTGAAGTTAAAATACTAGTTTTTAGAGATATAATTATATTATTTATATCTTTTTTTATATATATCATTTCTCTCCTTCTCATTTTCAAAAACCCTAGGTTTAATTTAGGGCTTAATTCAACTCCTAGTAATTATTTTCTTATTACCATTAACATTATTATTTTATTTAATGCACAAACATATAAACTCCAACATGATGCATTCTTTTTTTTCATTTGTTTGAATTAAACTCTAAATTTTGTGTATGCTCTTTTTATGATGCAAATGAGGCACATCAAATAAGGAAAACACTATATATTCCTTGTACACAATTTTGAGTATTACAATGACTGAGGCCGATAGGATTGGGGTGTGCAGTGTGCGGGGAATGGGGTTAGGGATCGAGCGTGTGGGTAGGGGTGGGGATAGGCTTAGTGGGTTAGGGTTTTCTTTGGGCTTCGATAGTTTGGTTGATGCCTTGATGGGCCTTGTTTAGATTTTTGAAATATAGGCCATATACTATGTAAATTGATATTTCGAGTATCCATTGGATACCCGCGAGTAAAATATGGTATTCGTACCCTACCTGATATATTTTGGGTACCCGACCCGACAAGACCCACAGGTGAATTTTCTTACCGGTATCCATGTATATTGGGTATGAAACCTACATGTATCCATACCCACGGGTCCAACTGCCATCCATATATACAGGTAAGTTTGTACTGTGTAATAAAGAATAAGGATAAAGTAATATCTTGTAAGGTTAAATTGTGTATCATGTTCTTATATTATGCACAATTCACACTAAATGTCTTTTGTATTTTCTTCGCTCACTTTCTACATGTTCATCATTTAACTAACCTTCTCTTTAAAAATGTTGAACTAAAGGATGAAGATGAAGCTTGATCTAATTGTGTTGCCTTGTTTTGACGTACCGAAGGAATGAAAAACAAGTGGCCAAAATTGGCGCCCAACTCCCGTGAACTCACGACAACCACAAGAAACTTCATCATGCCTCTGACGAAAAACAACAAATGGCTTTTAAAAGGACAAAACAATCTAAGAACAATCCAAGATTGCATTATTTGTGCATTTGAATACATTCATTGGTGCAAACTCTCCTGTTGGTCACTTACTTTTGATTACTACATGGTATCAAAAACAAGGCAACAACAAGTTAGAGAATGGTGACCTTCTCCCTTTGATTACCTCTTTTTAAAAGGGTGAGTCAAGGGATAAGGTAAAAAAGAGGGAATGCAGATGAAGGAACGATGTATGGAAATATGATCAAGAACGAAGTTTGTTACTCATCCCATGTGCCTTAGCACTCTTCCTTCCATCTTTCTCCATATATTATAAATTTACAAGCGAGACAGCTCGAAAGTACTTTGAAGGCTAAGAAGGACAAAGCTTAGGGTCCTCCAAAAAGGTGAATTTATGCATGGCACTGTTCACCTATATATAGGGGAGAGGTATAGCTTCGTATGAAATTACAAGCATGCCCACAAAGTTTACAATTATGGTTTACAAATATTATGGGGTCATCAATGTCTTTTCTTTTTCTTTCTTGTTGTACAAGTATTCGACCTCTTCTTTGTCATCGCTCTATGTAGAAAGCCTTTGCCACACCAAAGCTGGTGGCCTCAGCTCATTCCTTCACCATACATGTGCCTAGTCAAAACCTCTTTTTAGGCTGCTTCGACCATAGACTATCTTTGTCCGCTCTTCATTATGTGCCTGAAACACATTTTCTTATGCTGAAGGTTAGGTGTTTTGAGGATCTTCAGCAAAGTAGGCCCACAACATCTCTAGAAAAGAGGCAGTGATTGTTAAATTGGATTTTGAAAAGGCCTATGATACGGTGAACCATTAGCTTATAATTGATATGCTAAGATGGATAAAATGGATATTAGATATTCTTTCATCCGAAACTTCTTCGATTCTACTAAATGGGGTCCTGAGGAAGACCTTTCATTGCAGAAGAGGGGTAAGATAAGGAGACCCTCTGTCCCATCTTCTTTTTGTCATTGCTTCCTTCTGCCCGGGAAAGACCTTTAGACAATTGAAGAAAATTGTTGGGGATGCTCTCCTACCCAATTCTTGCCTCCTCTTCATGGACTTTCTGATTCTCCAATATGCAGACGACACCCTCCTAATTATGGAAACCAATCAAAAACAACTTCTATTTTTGAAATCTTTGTTTCATACTTAAGAAATGGCTTTTGGGTTGCGTGTCAGTTATGCCAAATCTAGCATCATCCTTATTAATGTTGATGAGGAAAAAATGAAGATTCTTGCCGAAACTTTGAATTACAAAATTAGCTCCCTTCCTTTCACTTACTTAGGCTTGCCCCATGGAACTTTGCACCTAAAGATTCAGGATTGTCTACCACTGATATGCAGAGTCCAAAAAAGGCTTTCCAGTATAACACGACTTTTGAGCTTTGGTGGGAAATTATAAATGGTAAATGCAATGCTCTCTTTAGTAGTGGATTGGATTCAGAACAGGTCGACTTGACCTGACTTGTTAGGTCTAAGACTTAGGTCCTGTTTGTTTCAGATTATAATCTCTCCAGATTATATAATCCAGTGCAAATAATCTAATAGTTAAACAAAGACTTAGATTATGGGTTCAGATTATATAATTTAAACCCCAAATTATGATAATATCATAATCTCCTCAAGACTAGCTTATTTGAGATTATTTTGGCAAAAGACCCACTACCTATGGCTATGTAAATATAAATTACAATATATGTCATCTTTCTTTTCTCACCTCAAATAAACAAGGGTATTGTTGCCTTTATGAATAATCTATATTTGTATAATCTAAACTATCAAACAACTATATATATAGATTATATAATGTATAAACTGAAACAAACAGACCCTTAGTTCTGTATGAATATAAGATAACCTAGTTTATTGCGAGCAGTCGTCCAGTCAAGCAGACCCTGAAAAGCTTAACAGTTACCGACAACATAATATTCATAGTTAACGCAATTAGATCCTCTACGGTAACTTCTAGAAAAGTAGTTGTCGACCAGTCACTAACTCGTGGAGCCAGCGGCTGTCTGGCCCCATACGTCAATGGCCGGAAGCCATCCGCCTTTGCCCACTGAAAGAAAGAAAGAAACACAGGCAATCTTCAAACGGAATTCCTCGCGCCATCCACGAACGTCATGAGATTACGATCCGACGACCCTCCTTTTCCCATGGCCTTTGTCACTACCTGCTTCCACTCCGCCGCCATGCGTCGCACCTCCGCGGCGGCCTCCAAATTCCCCATCACCTCGTCGATGCACCGCCGCACCTCCGCCGCTCGCAGCACGCCACCATCGTCCACCTGCGCGCGCACGCCGACGCGCCACTCGCGCACGACAAGCTGAGCGTTGGTGCGCTGGTCCGACATCCGGGGCACGCACACCATGGGCACCCCCGCCGCCAGGCTCTCCAGCACCGAGTTCCAGCCGCAGTGCGTCACGAAGCACCCGACCGCCGCGTGGGACAGCACCCGCACCTGGTCGCACCACTCCACCACGATGCCGTTCTTGAGCCCCTCGTCTACCTTCGTCTCGGCATCCGCGAGTGCATACTTGTTGTCCTTCCGGATGACGCAGAGGTACGGCCTGCCGCTCTCCTCAAGGCCCCGGAGCAGCTCCTCGAGATGTTCTCTCGCCACCGTGGTCAGACTGCCGAAGGAGACGTACACCACGGAATTCGCCGGTTTGGCGTCGAGCCACTCCATGTACTTGGCGTCGTCGTCCTGCTTGAAGATGCCGGCGTCGCCGCCGGACGGGAGCACCGGGCCGACGGGGAGCACGTCGTCGTGCGCCCCCACGGCGGCGAGCGCGCCCACCTCGAGCTCTCGACACGTGTTGACGAGGACAGTGGACCTGGGGCTTTCCTTGTCAAGCGTTTCGATCAGGTCTCGGATCGTGGTGAAGACGCTGTGGAACATATTGGAAGGGTCGGTGGAGTCGGTGAGGAAGGACGGCAGGTCGCCGACCGGCTGTGGCGCCAGGCCCGGCATCTCCACGACGAACGACGGATCGTGAAGGTGGTCGGCGACGACGCCGGCGTGGCCGTGGAAGTAGTGGTGGTAGATGGCGAACACGGAGACCGGCTGGATCCAGTAGAGCGCGGACGGGATCCCGCGCTCCCGCGCGACGTCGGCCGCCCACGGGAGGAGCAGCGTGTACACGACGCGGGACACGGGGCGGCCCCGCGCCGCGAGCGCGTCCACGATCTCCGCGGCGCTGCGCGCCCCCGCGGCGTGGAAAGACGCCATGTAGGCGTTGAACGCGCCCAGGTCGGCGCTCCGGACGTACCCGGCCTCCGTGCCGTCGGAGAACGGGAGGAACTCGAGGCGGCCGTCTTCGTCGGAGTCCTTGGCGCCGTCGTCGGGCTTTGCCGGGAACATGCGCCTGTGCGCGAGCTCGGTGGTGGAGAAGGTCACGAGCGCGTCGGGCGCCGCCGCGAGCAGCTGCCTGGCGAGGCGGAGAGCCGGGGCGATGTGGCCCTGGAAAGGGAAGGTGAGCACGAGGAAGTGTGGCCGCGGCGACGACATCTCCGACTCTCACTAGCTAGCGCGCCCGCGTGTGTGGGTCTGTGCTGTGTGTGTGGCACCCTCGCTTCCCTGACTGCCTGCCTAACCCCGAGGCCCGAGTAGATGGTGCTGCGGTATCCGGTCGCGGACTAACCGTTGGTGCACGTGCCGTGGCGCATCCCAATTCATGCATCAATCTAGCCTTCAGGCCGCGGCGATTTCAGAAGAGAACAAACAGAAAAACGCCACGATTGACAGCGACGTTGCCCGCTCGGTCCATATGATATGATGCAAAAAACGGAAAAAAAAAAACCATCAGCTGTAGCTGGACCAGCCGTACCCACGAAACGTCAGGGTACGCGTCAGCTCCACAGCTACCTGCGTCATCATCGTTTGGGGGAAGTGGAGACTGGAGAGATAAACGACGAGCGGACGAGACACGTTTCCTTGGATGGAGGCTACCGATCACCGATCGGTGGGGTCGTTCCTGCCCTTCGTGCGTGTAATGTAGAACGTTTCCTCTCATATCTACTCGTCTCTAGGGCGGCAGAGCACCAGGGTTCAGAATTTCAGCGAAATTTCGTTGATTTCAAAGGTGGTCGAAAGAAAAAAATATGGAATGCTGCACTGATTCATGTGCTATAATATTTTCTCTACTCCTTTAAAGCACCACTTTCTACTCCTTTGAAGCACCACTGTATGGTTGAAACCGCCTCACGTCCGTGTGTGTGGACCTCCCAAACGCCTCGTCATCCTCTCCACCCAACAACTCCTGCCCGCCTCGCCCCCTCGCTGCGATGCTCGTGCACCGACCTCCGCCTCCCACCCGCCTCACTTGCATCGCTCGCAGTGCCCACCACCTCCCGCCCGCCCCAGCCCCCATATAATCGCACCCACGCCGCCACCACCCGAACCATAGAAAGCACCGCTTCCCTCCTCACTACCTCTCACTCTGGTACGTGAGTCGCCACCATCTCAGATCTATCGTCCGTTGAGAGAAAGGCATCCACACTCATGGCCTCCGATGAGCTCGCGAGCACACCTCATGCTCGACAATCGGTGAGTGGTTCTGTCGCGGGTGTTGATCATATGTTGATTTCGACGTGCTACTGCTACATTCCCTCTATTCGTGGCGCGACTTGGCTCGATACTGATTGTTGTGCTTGCTGTGAGTCTGTGTAGTTTTGCGGAGACTAGGCTTGTGATCGCGTCAGGGTGTGGAGGAGGAGGGTATTTTGGAGAAGCAAGTGTCTCGATTTTTGGTAGGTTCATGCCTTAGTGGCATGTTGATTTGTGGATTATATGATTCAAGCAAATTCCATGGTGGCGCAGGTGGAGAGATTTGTACGCCTTGTGGAGTACCACGACGAAAGTTTAGAGCCGGAAGGCGGGGAGGAGTGTGACCAAGATATCTAATCACACCATGCTCTAGGGCATGTAGAGCACTACTATTTCATTGAACCACCTGTTCATTATATTGTGTTGCTTTCATATAATCTTGGCTAGTTTCAAGTGATGGGTTGGTACCATGCAAGTAGAATTTTGTTGTATGCAAATGTGTTCTGTATTTATAAGCGGTAGTGTATCCTGACACATTTTGCTTGTTCGAAATTGAATTCCGCTTCTGAACTTACTATGCATTGTTTGTCATGTGTTCTTTTGGGGTGATGTTTATCCATTTTGTATTTACAGGAAATGGGACACACCTCATCTGGCAACGAAGTGCCCTTGAAATAATTTTAGGCAAAGCCTTCGTCCTAGTAGTGTCACAAGTTGACGATGATATAAATTTTGCAATATTCACACAACATACTTCTTTTGTCACCCTTTGCTTGAAATTTCCTGAGAGGTAACATTTTCCCTCTTAATTTTTGCGGTATTCTCACAACATGCTTCTTATATCACCCTTTGCTTCAAATTTCTTGAGCAGTAATATCTTTCCTCTAAGGGTCAATTTGGGAACCCCATTTTGCAAGGGATTTTTATTTTTGCAAGGGAAATTAGTTTATTTTTCTTTGGGAAAATAAAAATTCTTTAGAAAAATGAAGTTCCTAAACTAGCCCTAAAAATGTGTTGTTATGTTACTTTCCATGTCATTCCACCTAACCGTCGAATCTAATTACCAAACCATGAAAAAAAACTTAATTAGTAATATTCATGTCCAGAGGAATGGTCTCAGGTCGTAAGGCGGTTGACATGCATAATTGAGAGGATGGAAGAAGGTGCATTGTCCATTATGTCACTATTATCAAATTGTTGAAATGTGCAAGAGCTCTACGTGTCCGTTGTGGTGGGATAAGCTTCTTTATTTTTTTACTAGAACAGTAGGCACCCTCTGGGCGCCCTGCAGTTTTGGTTGGAAGACAACACTTTCCACTGATAAAAAATGTTAGTACACACTTTGTAACACATTCTTATAGAGCTAGTTAACACCTATTGCTAGTATAGAACGAACACAACACCTAACGGTTAGTCATTTGATGTGTACTGTTCTTTGTTGCCATTCTGAACCATAGCAGTAATGGCATGCGACAAACAGAAGTGACAGTAACATAATCGTGTAGTAAACAAAACAATAGCAAGTGAGATACATGTAGTGTTCTATTTGATATGTTTTCCAGTTTATAAGTAAATAAATAGACAAATATGACATATGAATCTGCAAAAACAAGATAACAGTTAGAGCGAGTAATGCTTTTGTACGACATAGGCTCCATTTGAAAGGAAGTAAAGAACTACTTATACTAAATACTTTGGTCAACAGTGTTCTGGTCATGGGCAAACCATTGCCAGAAATGGTTGTGCATAAGACTCAAAAATTGGCAATTGCACATCTAAGCAACTAAATATCAAAGCAAAATGTTGCAGAATAAACATTTCACATTGCGATTGTTCAACGATGGATAGGATCAATGCAAAATACTTCATAAGTGTAGCTACTCATTGGTTCTAAGAAAATAAGTACCCTAACGAACAACCAAATAGATAACAACAATTCAAGAAATTGTGTTAGCATACATCTAAACATCACTATGGCCATGGATGGGAGCGTTGTGATTGCAGACATAGTGCAAATTTGAGAAATGTAAAGGAAAAGTAATAAGTGGAGCACGAACATGCTTCATATTCAACACATAAGAATGGTGAGAATCTGAGAAGCGTTGCATGTAAAAGAAGACAAGTCAGTATTGTTAAATAGAACCACATCAAAAGGCAAACACAAAATGTTCTAATAATCAATGGTTTATGCAAGTAGCAACAATGCATAAAGATACCATATATTTCTATCTAGCATATTAATAAATACAAATACATGGAATATTTGTTGGATGCATAAACATAATAAAAAGCATGTGTTTGAGCAGGATCAACATGTCAGAAAAAGTGTCTTTTCTTGTGCTAAATTTTGAGAGCATGAGCAAAGAGATATGAATATAACAGGAAAGGATACACTTGCATCAAGTTTAGGATTTAGAGGCCTGACAGGCCAGCTGCCACACTAATCGACGGCAAAATAGAAGACACTAAACCTGAGAAAACAGGTCCTGCACATATGCAGTCTTCGTACACCTAGTAGCTATTAGTTCTGAAATTGTGTGAAACAAATGGAGAAAACATGTACGTGTAAACAAGCTTTGCCAGCGAGTCTCATGCCAGGTTCTCCAAACAATGAAGGGGTCGACGGAGTATCCTAGGACGAGGAAGCAAGCACGGGCGGGGGTGGGGGCAGGATCCGAAAGGGGAGACTTCAGACGGGAGCTTTGTCGGCGAAGGATCCGGAGGGGGGAGGACCCACCGCACTTTGCCCCTGCGTACGGTGGAGAGAATTGCCTCGATGGGGCCCAGCACGTCAAGGATCCGGCCGCTGAGGCTCTCAGGGGGCAGGGCGTGGTGACGTTGGGATGAGAGGATAGCACCAGCACGTGGACGTGAGCCATGGCGGCAGAGGATCTGGTGGGGGGTGAAGAGAGCACAGAGGATAAGAGAGATGGGGATGGCGGCATCGCGAGGGTTTAAGGGAGAAAGAAGGTACTGGACGGCCGTGCGAGCCAGATCCGAGCCGCACGGACGGTGACGATTTTTTGGTCGACGTGGAGCTACCGAGGGGATGAGAATCCCACCGAGTTGTAATAAAAGAGATTAATTCAGTTCTCTGTTATTTCTTTTCGATTGTATTGGTAATAGACAATGATGTTGATTGTTGCAACCATCACTAGATTTGAATAAAATACTCGTGACTTGTCAGCTCGCTTGACTCGTGGTAACTCTCTGGTAAGCTCGGCTCGTTTTAATTTTGTCACGAGCTGAGCTAGCATCCTAGCTCGATTTGTTAACGAGCTAGCATTTGTCAGTAAAACAAAGCCTCAACTCATGTTAGATAAACTAATAAGTGATGAACTGTGTTAATTTGATGTTGAATTCCTATGGTATATGAAATTGCGAGTGTTATTAGTCTTTTTAGTGTTAAATTGGTCTATAATTAATTAGCAATTGATTATATTGTTATGTATATATATTATTTTTTTTGTTGTGTCTCGTGGGCTAAATGAACCAGCTCGAACTCACAAACAAGCCGAGTCAAACTTGTTCTTTGGCTCGGTTCTTTAACAAGCCGAGTCGAGATAGCTAGTTACCTTAACTAGGGTGACCATTTTCTTGAAAGCAAAATAGACGTGCCCATGTTCAGCTATTGGGATGTACATGTACAACACAGCTCTATAGGGTCTACCTCAACTTTTGCTTCAAGCATTGTGCGAGCTACATGAGCATGCCTTGGTGCCCCGTCATGAGAAACAAGCCATCTGTCATAGTTTTTTTTTCACTGACACACGCACTCGTAGGAAATACTCGACAAACTCTTTATCGAGTGTGACTCATGGCAAAAAGTTCTCGGTGAACTGTACATCGACAATCATTTCTTTATCGAATACTTTTTGTCACACACTCAGCAAAGCACCTGATACTCGGTAAAGAAAAGTCATCGTCACAGCGTCAGGTGATGGTGACGGAGCCTTTGCCGAGTGTACGACCTGACACTCGACAAAGACTCTCTCTTTGTCGAGTGCCTTCTGAAATAGCACTCGACAAAGAAGGCTCCAGTTAGCCCATTTGCCTGTCCCTTTGCCGAGTGCTCTGGGAGACACTCGACAAAGACTCCATCTTTACTAAGTGCCTGCTGACCTGGTGCTAGACAAAAAAAGGCTCCAGTGAACCCCTTTAGCAGTCCCTTTGCCGAGTGCTAGGACTACAACACTCGGCAAAGAAACTTTATCAGTTCTCAGGTGTATCTTCTTTGCTGAGTGTTAAAGTTATGGCACTCGGCAAAGAACCATAAGCTCATCCATTCGGATCTGGTGCATAGCCCTCGCCCCTACACTTCGTTGGTAGTATGGTCATAGAAATTTTGCCCTCATCTTTTGGAGAAAATACATAGGATGATCAACCCCACCGAGTTTTTTCAGATTTGAGCACAGTGCCATCCTTGCCGCAAGGGGCATGGAAGAAGTGATGGCAAATTAATTCTATGTGGTGTTGACTAATTTTATCTAGTTACTTAGTTATTAAAGCAATAAGACGATCATCCCTCTTTTTATCTTTTACTAGGTAAGTGTCCGTGTGTTGCAACGGAAACATATAATATCATGATAACTTATGTATAAATGTGTACTATATTGTTATGAGAAAATATTTCGTAACCCGTTTGTGATCCTAGCCATGCATAAATTTTATTATTTTAATCTAGCTATTTCACCACTACATAGTGCAATGTTGTGCGCAGCAACGGTATACAAATTATTCGATAAGATGTTGGTGCAAAACAGATACATGAAAACAAACAAGATAATCATCGACCCAATATCTAAACAATTCTTTGGCAACAACTAATCTCCACTACTATAAAGCATCATCTACCAAAACCTACATAGCTGTCTATTGCATCCCTATCTACAATTCCATAATTACATAGTCCATTTGTTTCCTCCCACGTACAACCAACAATAATATAATCAAACTTCCTTTCACAATCTCTATGCCAGCACCATTAACCTAGTGGTTTTCTCCGATATCACAAACTACAAAGGAAGGTTGGACCATTAACCCAGTTACTTTCTCCGATACCACAATCTGAAAAGGAAGGTTGGACGACATGATTGATGTCTTCAGACGAGGGGTAGCATGGAAGCCGAAGCACGAGCAGAAAGTTGTAGCGTGGTCTATGAAAAGGAGCGATGATAAAATATATTGATATGCCAAAACACTAATTGTTATTCTATACTTTTGTTCGCATCACTAAAAGTAGATGTTTACATACCTTAAAAGATATATATAAAGTTGTACCTGTGCTTTGTCATTGATAAAAAATAATAAATATGTAGCGATATTAATCAACATCTCAAATAAAAACATGTTGATTCCATAATAGGACAGTGTATTATATAAGATTTAACAAGAAAATTTAATGTAGTAACCCTAGTTCACTAATAATTATTCAGATTACCAATAATATCTCTATCTATGAGTGCGAGTCGCATGGTGTTGTGCTAATCGGGAACAACGTAAGTGCTTTACTCTCTCGAGAAACCAATCAACACAGCCAAATCCCTACCACCGCCTAATCCACTCATGTTAAAGAACTATTATAAAATCATAAAGCCATTCCTAAGAGAGAGAAAATAGACAAAGAATGTTAGTCCTCATGGTCCATAAGCATGCCCATTAGGAGTATGAAAACGTATGTAAAGACAAACACATCTATTATTAGAGCAAGCAAGGGTGTATCCTGGAGGCCGTTAGTGAAGCAAGTGCTATTGAAATTATCAATCTCAAGGATAGCCTTAATGAATGGGTCACTAAAGTGGGCGATGGTGGTAGTGGAACCACAGCGAGTCAAATAGTGTTTTATCAATTCAATGCTTATTTGGCTACTACAAAAACACAAGAAACACTCCTCCCTACAATAAATTTAAAGCTTGTGATTTTTGTCTGATTGAAATAGTTAATAACTGACCATTTTGGAGATGACCAATCTCTGCCCCAAACACTCTACATTTTTAATCATCTGCAATAGTTTGGTTTATGTTTTAAATTTGTCTTAATTGGTTATAATTTTTATATCCTAATGTTGTAAAGATAAAATGATTATGCTCATATCGATATTAGTTTTGTCGTATAAATGGCATGTGTTATATCCACTCTCTGTTTTCTTGGATGAAATTGCATCAACGTCTCACATACTGATTGCTAATCTTTACATGTCTGAATGGAATAGTAGGGTGCTAGTACAGTAGTAGTACAATTTTTTTTAAAAAAATAAACATAATACAGTAGTACTACTTGCTAGAGTAGAACTATAGGACTATATGGCGCAGAAGTGTCTTACAGTTCTTCATCTTTGCTTATGTAGATTTAAGTGACACAAACTGTAGCTGGTGTTTTGATGAGAAAGTTATGATTTAGTCACTCTACAAGGTGAATATACTTCTCGACTGTAACTCAATTCGCTCTATTTAGTCATGTGGAACTTGTCTAGTCTACCACTTCAGTTTTCTGGAACTTATCAATTCAATGCTTATTTGGCTACTACAAAAACACAAGCCAACGCTCTAATATACAGCAATTTAAGAGATCCAATAATTAAATAAACTATAGTAGTGTACTAAGAAATGCAAACAATACATAATAAACATAGCATTTGCATTGTGAAATTATTGTTGCTATATAGAAATCATAAATAGAATTCACCTCCAGTTAAACATTTGCAATGCGAAATTATATTGATGATCACCCTATTGTCTCTGTTTTAGGAGAAGCATTGCTGGTGCAAATTGTTCCTAGAGACCGGAGTTAGGGTACTACCAACTAAAATTTGAGAACAAAGCATAGTAAAAGAGATTAGAAAAGACTTCAATTTAAGTTGTAAGAGCAACACTGGACATGCTTCAGATAAGAACTCAAATCGAGTCACACACAGATACATTGAGATAGATGATACAAATTGATTGTAACATACTAATAATAAGCAGTGGTCAAAGTGGACCTAAACAGATTAATTGAACTGGGTTGGGATGAGAATTGTACCTACGACGTCCTAGAGGTGAGGTGTGAGGACTCGTTGTCCTCCTCGCTCTTCTGCGTGCGCACTCCTCCTCTGGCTCTAGCCATCTCGCGTCCACACGTATGCCTCCTCTCTCTTTGGACCGCGACAAGCTTCTCCTCAACGGGAACTCTTTCGGCTCCAGCGTCCGCATGCGCTCAGACAAAAATTCGATAATCAGAGAAGCCAGGAGGGAAACTGGGTGTAGCTGGGCAGTGTCGACGAAGTGCCACATGCTCACCATTTATCATCCTCGGTTGCATTGTTGTGTTAGTCACCGAAATATGTAGTTTTTAGAAAAGCAAATGATAAAGCTAAACATAATAAAATAATCAAGGCTAATCCAGAAAATAGCTACAATTGCTCAGCATTGTTTCGTGCTAAAGGAAATCGCTCATAGCATCTTGTTGAGATTGGCAACATCATTACTGAAAAGGCATAAATGAGAACATAAAAGTAATTAGCACATTAGATGTGGTGAGTAGTATGAGCAGTGCAGACTCTATGTGATTTGACTATGTTATTCCTTCACCGAGACAAATAATTCCATGTGGAGATATTGTGCAGATTCATTTTTATTCACAGTTCTTAAGTAGTACTTATAATTTATACTATATTATCTGTACCTGTTGCCTATCAAAATAGGTCTAATATTTTGCAGGACAAAGCAAGCATGTAGGAAAGCTTTGCATAAAGTAGGAAAACATCACGGATAAACAAAAAAAAGGCAGGCAGTAAAAGATAAAGAGACTGTAGTACATATTCCATAAAGATGGAATGAAAATTAACCTTTAATTTTTATTGAAACCAAATCGAGCACCAAGGTAAAATGCGACATAAAGTAACCATGCATCACTATGTGCAGCAACCATGGACAACCACTCTTTTTCCTGGATTCCATCTCTTGCAAAGTTTATGCCTAATGTTGGTTCTAGGAGCTCAAGAGACACCTTTTCAGCAGGTAAATTTACTTCCCAGCTCTCATTAGGAAGCTCATACCGGCACAAGTTTTCTACTTCTACAAAAGAGAACACTTGGTCATGCTAAGTCAAAGAAATATATATGTGGTAATTATTAATAACATGGTCAGTAGACACCTTATTACAATAAAGGAGATGAAAATGATTAGAACTTAGACATGGTTTAACTCAGTTATCTAAAAATGTTCACTTCACATTTACATTCAAATAAGACAAATAAATAGGTAACCTTCCAAGGACACTTGAGTAAACACCATATCAAGATAATCATTATCTCCCTAAAAATAAGAAATGTTAAACAATAATTTAACAAAGGCTTCAACAGCTACAATTACAATTTACACAGACCCTCCAAATATGATGGACATATAAGCTCTGTCTACATAGAGCAAGAATAGAAGTGTATGCAAATCAGAAAGAGAGCACGAACTGTACGCAACTGGAAAGCCATCAAGGTAGGCCATTTCTTCATAAGATCAAAAGAAATCTAGGTAATAAGTCCATGTGTACCCATCCATTTGACTGAGCTTCTTCCAAACTCCAAGCTTTGGATCTCTGTACACTCTCTGATTCCTCATGATGGAACGACCACGATATAGTAATTCATTGTGTATGCAACAATGCATTCAATGAGTAAATAAAGTTGATTAAATTGTATGCAATATAACCAAGAAAAAATGGCCAAGTAACATGAATACACATCTTTGCTTGAACAAAGATCAATATTATGAATATAAAACTTTGTATTCAGAAGCTATATCTCTAAGAAAGCTTGCATCATGCTCCCTTGAATCAAAATGTCATTTCTATGTTTCACCCAAAATTAGCTACAAGTGTTGATCAGTTACAACTCCCAAAAATGATAACTATTCAGAGAGCACCTTACCTTGCCGACATTCCCTCTAGTAGCTATTGAAACCATCTCCCTCCCTCCCTACGCCACTGTTAGGCCCATCCCCACCAGCGGCAACCTCATCCGCCACCCCCATGGTCTCGCCTCACCGTGGCATGAGAAGATGGGCGCCTGCTCTAGAGGCCTCGCATGATCGATGATCGGTCTAACCATGACAAGGGGCAACGTCCTAGCCGCGCCGATGTGCCGCGATTAGGTGCTGATGCGTTGTGACTAACATAGAGCCACAGAGGCAACCCTTGAGGCGGTGACTGCTCTCCTCGAGGATGACTGGGGCAGAAGGTTGGAGCGCTAGGGTTTGGTGCTTGCGCGTTGTGGGAGGAGTGTTGGTTGGCGTAGACGTTGACGACGAAGCCGGGTGTGCCTTTCAGTTCCCAGGCTCGTTGACAACGTCGCAGCGGCGACAGATCTGTAGTGGAAGGGAGAGGCGGTGGTGGTGGAAGCACCATGTGCTCAACACTTCTCCCCATCCAACGCAACAACACAAAATGAACCCCCAAGATAGAATCACAACGAGATTGATTCTACGGCGCACTTATACCTAGTACGGGCACATCTTTGACGACTGCATCCTAGAACCTCGTATGGTCGGGGGCGGTGATGTCGCCGCTGCCATGGAGTTGGGAAAGGAGCCGTCGGGTGCTACTTCATGGTCAAGCGTGCCTCGGAGGCCGTCACCCTGGGCGTCGATGATTTCCTCAGCTCCTGCTTCGATCTGGCTGACCTTGACCTAGCGTGTCGATGTGGCCTAGCGAGGCCGCGTGCGTATAGCGCCGCCCTTCACGACTTGCGCCTCCTCCTCCATTCTGGTTTGTTCCAGAGTGATTGCCCTAAACCTAGATAGCTTGGAAAGAAGGGGAGGAAGAATCGTGAGGAGTGGAGCAACGGTCGCGACGTCGATGTCGACATGGAGAGTGGACGACGGCAAAGCGAAGGTGCGGGGCTAGGAGCGGGCGGGAGCGACCGTGGCTAGGGTTTTGAGTTGCGTGCAGTTGAGGAGATGTGTGCACTCGGTGGCAGAGACGGCATTGGGTAGTGGTAGTTGGGATCAATCGAGGGAAGGACCGAAGGAGGAGACTTCGGGCGAGGATCATGGGAATCTAGATGTACGGGACACAATATTCTATGTGTTTGGTTGCCTGTATTTGCTGATGCTTGCATGACCGGATGCAATGAGCTGGTGTTTGGTTGTTGTCAACCAGGCTCTACGCGTGCGAGGTGTGTGTTTGGTTACCTGTGTGTAGATGTGGAACCTGGCTCACACGATACTTAAAGCACCCTAGACCAGGCTCTGCAGACGTGAACAAATTGGTCGTATCTCTGGAGCCAGGTTCCCGCCGTCCTGGCTCATGCAGCTAGGCTACGGAGAGAAGCCAACCAAACAGGTGGATTATGGTGGAGATGAGTAGTAGAACCACAGAAATGGTAAAGGGAGAAAGATTGTTTTTTTCTCACACAGAAGTATAGGTGGCAGAGAAGTTAGAAGGGTTGAGTTATGTTGCTGATTAAGCACGGCTCGGGTTCGATCCCGCAGTTCGTCTCCTTTTTTATTGCACGTGGCACGGTTGGGTGGTAGAACAGCATGAGAGGCAGAACGACAAGCTACCCTTACAGCCTTAATAAGTAGTATAGAAGCTATTGAAACCATCTCCCTCCCTCCCTACGCCACTGTTAGGCCCATCCCCACCTGCGGCAACCTCAGCCGCCACCCCATGGTCTCACCTCGCCATGGCATGAGAAGATGGGCGCCTACTCTAGAGGCCTCGCATGATCGATGTTCGGTCTAACCATGACAAGGGGCAGCGTCCTAGCCGCGCTGATGTGCCGTGATCAGGTGCTGATGCATTGTGACTAACATAGAGCCACGGAGGCAACCCTTGAGGCGGCGACTGCTCTCCTCGTGGATGACTGGGGCAGAAGGCTGGAGCGCTAGGGTTTGGTGCTTGCGCGTTGTGGGAAGAGTGTTGGTAGGCGTAGACGTTGACGACGAAGCCAGGTGCGCCTTTCAGTTCCCAGGCTCGTTGCCGACGTCGCAGCGACGATAGATCTGTAGTGGAAGGGAGAGGCGGTGGCGGTGGAAGCACCATGTGCTCGACACTTCTCCCCATCCAACGCAACAACATAAAATGAATCCCCAAGGTAGAATCGCAACGAGATTGATTCTGCAGCGCGCTTATACCTAGTACGGGCACATCTTCAGCGACTGCATCCTGGAACCTCGTACGGTCGGGGGTGGTGATGTCGCCGCTGCCATGGAGTTGGGGAAGGAGCCGTCGGGTGCTACTTCATGGTCAAGTGCGCCTTGGAGGTCGTCACCCTAGGCGCCGATGATTTCCTCAGCTCCTGCTTCGATGTGGCCGACCTCGACCTAGCGTGTCGATGTGGCCTAGCGAGGCCGCGCGTGTACAGCGCCGCCCTCCACGACTTGTGCCTCCTCCTCCATTCTGGTTTGTGCCAGAGTGATTGCCCTAAACCTAGATAGCTTGGAAAGAAGGGGAGGAAGAATCGCGAGGGGTGGAGCAACGATCGCGACGTCTATGTCGACGTGGAGAGTGGAGGACGGCGACGCGAAGGCACGGGGCTAGGAGCGGGCGGGAGCGACCGCGGCTAGGGTTTTGCATTGCGTGCGGTTGAGGAGATGCGTGCACTCGGTGGCGGAGACGGCATGGTGTAGTGGCAGTTGGGATCAATCGAGGGAAGGACCAAAGGAGGAGACTTCGGGCAAAGATCGTGGGAATCTAGATGTACGGGACACAATATTCTATGTGTTTGGTTGCCTGTATTTACTGATGCTTGCATGGCGGGATGCAATGAGCTGGTGTTTGGTTGTTGTCAACCAGGCTCTACGCGTGCGAGGTGTGTGTTTGGTTACCTCCGTGTAGATGTGGAACCAGGCTCGCACGATACTTAAAGCACCCTGGACCAGGCTCTGCAGACACGAACAAATTGGTCATATCTCTGGAGCCAGGTTCCCGCCGTCCTGGCTCATGCAAGCTACGGAGAGAAGCCAACCAAACAGGTGGATTATGGTGGAGATGAGTAGTAGAACCACGGAAATGGTAAAGGGAGAAAGATTGTTTTTTCTCACACAGAAGTATAGGTGGCGGAGTGGTTAGAAGGGTTGAGTTATGTTGCTGATTCAGCACGGCTCAGGTTCGATCCCGCAGTCTGTCTCCTTTTTTCATTGCACGTGGCACGGTTGGGTGGCAGAACAGCGGCAGAACGGGAGGCTACCTTTACAGCCTTAATAAGTAGTATAGATATGAGGTAAAACGTAATGCGAGGCAATATCTTATATAGATAAATAAAAAATTAGATTAAACATTACTTATATATCAGTAATTCAAAACTAAGAAGCAAGCTAGCATAACTTTAAGGCCTAGTAGACCCATTTCAGTCTAGTAGAAGATATAAATAGGAAAAAATAAAAAAAAACAAGTTAATAGCCATAGACAGTCAACTCGATCCAATACACCAGTTTTATGGTTAAAACCTGACCACACAACCAACTCCTAGTTGTAGTCGCCAATAGCTCTCTCCCTCCCCACAGTTCTCCTCTCCCTCTTGTCACTGGCTCTCCTGTGCCGCGACCTGCGCATCATCTCCTGTGATGCGACCTGCGCACTCTATCTTTGCTCGTGCCTTACTCTTGCCACCGCCTCCTCTATTTTTGCTCGTGCCTTACTCTTGCGTACAAGGCGATATGACACCTTGCATGTCCATGCTCGCATTACCGCTTAAGAGATGCCTTAATAACTTTGTCTGGTTATGTCTAATAAACTTGCTTAGGTCTCCATTTCGTCTTAGAAGATCTTTGTTGTTAGTTCACGTACTTCGAGGGCAATTACTTAAGGCACGGAGTCTAACCTCCATGCATCATTTTTGCTACGTTAGAAACATCATTCTCCACAGTGTAAGTGCATCTAGCTCTTTTGTGTGTTTTAGTGAATTGAATGACAACACAATTAAAGGTATATTCCGTGGATATAGTTGATAGACGAGAGTATGGTCGTACTTTGGGTCATCTACCCCTAGACGACTCTATAAATACTCATGTCTTGTAGCGGGATGGGACACGCAAAACGAGACGATACAGTTCCCTGCCTAACGTTTTGTCTTGTATATGAGCTCCACTTGTCTCCTGGTGTCTAGGCTCCCCTGACCATGTGTCAAGCAGGTCCAACACCTTTATTATTGATTGTAAAGATCCGAAGGGATGCACTATTATGTTGAGGGAAGCAATCAAGGATGTATTGAATGAAGTTGAGACAAACTTGCAGGTATTTCTTCCTCCCCATTTCCATGTATCTGTATTCTTAGAAAAAAAATAATTCTAGGAACATTTCCTTTATTAATTGGCAGGCACAATATGATCTTAGCCAGCCATTTCCTGCAAATTCGAAATTCAGCATTTTTGTTTCATTGATGGTCAGTAGAATTCTTTTGACCATTTAGGCAACGTGCATGTATGATTAGCATCGGTTCTTTGGTTCCCTCGTTTTAATTTCACTTATTAACTCTTTTGCTGTAACTATATACACAAGTATTCTAATTTTGTTATGAACACTCATTTCCCTCGAAGCATATCAAGTTCAAATGAATATAATGGTCTCTGTACATTTTTAGTGCATGATGCCATGTCCGTTGCAAAAAAACATTTTGAAAAATCCAAAACTTTTTTCGTGCATGTTGGACTCCTTCTCAACTCATGCTTTTCTCAAAATTTTGGCTAAAATAAAGTATAATATTTTTTATTAAATTAATATCTGGTACGTCGTTAAACATACGTTCACTTTGATATTAAATTTATTTTTATGAGTATTTTTTATGAGAGGGTCCATCACACTAGCGTGTCAATCACCGCTGTACTACTCTTAGGAACTGACCCACTTTAACTACTAGTATAATATCCATGTGTTGCGATGGTACACAATCGTATTTATTGTTTGAGAAGAGCGAGGTCGTACCCGTAATGCAATCAACGGTTGAGCGAAGTAAACCAATCATATGGACCCTCCCCAAAAATATCAATAATAAATAAATTTAATATCAAAGTGAGCATATTATCTATAGACCAGATATTAAATTGATAAAAATAAATATTATATTTCATTTTAGGCAAAAGACCGAGAAAGATATGAGTTAAAAAAGAACTCAATCCCTATTTGTATAGAGCTTTCTGTAGCTCGCCCTCCTTCAGCTAACGGGGCGTTACTATATATGTACTACTTCCTATATATATGGTGTAACAGCCTTAATAACTTATAACTCAAGACATCGACTCCATATAAACACATGATATGACTGCCGACTTTAAAGACCCACAATATCTTCCACTGAACCTATGCCCTTTTATTTTCTCTTAAACACACGCATTAAACACACAATTTATGGATAGATAGAACCATAAAAATGTCTCTGATTATTGCATAATAATCTGATAGAGAAGAAAACATGCCTTAACAATTATCAAATAGAGGCCATGCAGGGATTCATTATGCTGCATGCATGAGCCATGTATGTGTTGAGCGGTGTCCCATATCATCTTGCGTCATGCACGAGGGATGGTTAATTTCGGTCCAGCTATAAGAAACAGATGAGCTAATGAACCAAATGCCTCGAACAACAGCCAATCCACTATGTATCTGTAGTCCATGCTTTGCATCAAAAGGCCACCAACCATCTCTATCTCGTTCCCAACTGGCCTAGCTCTGGTGAAACAGTACACGCTCACCTTCGAATGGAGCTACAATAAAATGCTCGCCAAGGACCCGTCGCAAGCACACGACGACCTTGTAGCTCCTCGCTCCTGAGGGAGCACTTGCTTCATCTCTCTTCTCCGCCACGACGCTCGTGCCAATGGTGCTCATCATGCTCATTAGCGACGGCAACACTACGTGCCACACCGTGCGACATCTTCCTCATGCCCCACCCCATGTCGCTCCTGTCGCTGTCCCAGGCATTCCTGTTGTGCCAAAGTCGCCGATCGTGCCCGTGGTCACCCTTCTACTGATGATCGCCATACCGACGATTCTTGCGGTGGGCGCCGTGCCACAGATCCATGTGGTGCCGAACACCGCCGTGCTGCCCCCTATGCCGGCTGCAGTACCCCACTGTCATGCAAAAAGTGACGCTGCCACCAATGCACGCCGTCGCGTCGAATGTTGGCGCCTCGGCGCTAATGCCTGTCGCCGTGCCTAAGGTTGGTGACATGCTACCGATGCCCTCCGTGTGGCTCGTGCCTAACCATTGATGCCCTCCATCCCTGTGGAGTCAGTGAGCCAGAAAATCAGATGTACGTGTGTGCGTACCTTAGAGGACGTAGGCGAGTCGGAGTAGCTGGAGAGCGTTAGGCCACCGGCGGCGAGCAGATCCACCATCGCTATCGCTTGAGAGGTCTCGGTACGATTTTTTGTAGCTAGGTTTGGTGGCGATTAGGATGAGTAAAACGGCTCTACCCCACAGCTGTTGAAACCGTTTTCCCCGCATTTCTATGCATGGAAGACGCAACGTGTGTGGGTCTGCTGAAACTGCTTTCCCCATCTCCTACGGAGCGGCGTGTATGGGTTGTTGGGCTCCTATCACGGTGCATTTGGCGCGGGCACACTTGCCATATCGGTTGAACGGGAGACATGGTGTGTGCGTTTGTGTCGTTGTGTGGGTGACTGAGACGCTCACGTGATGTCACACCCAGATTTAAAGGATAAAGCCGGGTGCGTCTCATATGTGCGCCAAGGGAGAACAACACATATAATAACAGAGTGCATAGAGATAAATGTCATAAATATCATAAATGTACTTATTACATAGCGGAAGTCTTACAAAATAAATGATAAATGTAAAGCGAACTAAATATTATTTCTCTGGCACCACAAAGCTGACTGGGAGACGCCACCTAGATCAAGTCGAACTCCTCGTTATGCGGCTCCTCTTCAACCACCTGCTCTTCACCTGTGGGGGTGTAAGTCGCCTAGAGGGAGGGTAAATAGGCGGAATCTGAAAATTATAAACTTAAGCACACACTACAAGCTAGGGTTAGCGCTAGAAATGAATTCGAGTCCGAAAGAGAGAAGAAAACAAATCAACCAAGAAATAAAGCGGATGAACACGGTGATTTATTTTACTGAGGTTCGGTTCTAAAGAACTGGTCCCCGTTGAGGTGGTCACAAAGACCGGGTCTCTTTCAACCCTTTCCCTCTCTCAAACGGTCACTTAGATCGAGTGAGCCTTTTCCTTAATCTCCCAGGTCACTTAGACCCCGCAAGGACCACCACACACTTAGGTGTCTCTTGCTTCAATTATAAATCACTTGAGAAAAGAAATGAGAAAGGAAGAAGGCAATCCAAGAGGCAATAGCTCAAAAGAACACAAAATCTCTCTCCCACAAGTCACTAAGTGCTTGAGTTGAATTTGAGACTTGGAGAGGCTTTGATATTTTAAATTGTAGTCTAGGAGTGAATGTTAGAGCCCTTGTATTGAATGTGATGCCCAGAATTCTTGGATGCTTGGGGTGGTGGTGGTTGGGAGTATTTATAGCCCTCAACCACCAAACAACCGTTGGGGCAGGCTGCTGTCGATGGTCGCACCGGACAGTCCGGTGTGCCAGCCACGTCACCCAACCATTAGGGTTATGGAGCTTTTGACCGTTGGAGGCTTTATCCTCTAGTGGCACCGGACAGTCCGGTGCCGCACCAGACAGCTCCTGTTCATTGTCTGGTGCGCTCTGACTTTGCCGCGCACTGTTGCGCACTGTAGCGTTGGCAGTAAGCCGTTGCAGTCGACCGTTGCGCTAGATAGCCGTTACTCCGTTGGTGCACCGGATAGTTTGGTGGCACACCAAACAGTCCGGTGAATTATAGTAGAGTGCGCCTGAAGAAACCCGAGAGTGGCTAGTTGGACTCTGTACGGTCCTGGTGCACCGGACAGTCTGGTGCGCCAGACCAGAGCACACTCGGTTTCTTTGTTCCTTTGTATTTGAACCCTATTTTGAACATTTATTGGTTTGTGTTGAACCTTTATGCACCTGTAGAATATATATTCTAGAGCAAACTAGTTAGTCCAATGTTTGTGTTGGGCATTCAACCACCAAAATTAATACTGGGAAAAGGTTAACCCTATTTCCCTTTCAATCTCCCTCTTTTTGGTGATTGATGCCAACACAAACCAAAGCAAATATATAAGTACAGAATTGAACTAGTTTGCATAAGGTAAGTGCATAGGTTACTTGGAATTAAACCAATTTATAGTTTCACTAGATATGCATGGATTGCTTTCTTTTATTTAACATTTTGAACCACGCTTGCACCACTTGTTTTGTTTTTGCAAATTCCTTTTGGAAAGTCTTTTCAAAATCCTTTTGCAAATAGTCAAAGGTATATGAATATGATTGCACGAAGCATTTTCAAGATTTGAAATTTCTCCCCCTGTTTCAAATGCTTTTCCTTTGACTAAACAAAACTCCCCCTGAATGAAATTCTTCTCTTGGTTTTCAAGAGGCTTTTAGTAGATACCAATTGGAAGTATGTTCGTAATTTAGATGCTAATTTTGAAAATCTATCTTTAAATATACCAATTGAAAATATCATACCAATTTGAAATATACCAATTAAAAATTTTCGAAACATGATTTAAAATTAGGTGATGGTGTGGTCCTTTTGCTTTGGGCTTAATATCTTCTCCCCCTTTGGCATTAATCGGCACAAACGGAGACCTAAGATCCCTTTCAACTTTCTCCCCATTGGTACAAGTAGATAAGAGTGAAGATTATACCAATTGAGAATGATGTGGAGTGACGGCGAAGGGTAAATGATACCGAGAGTAGAGTGGAAGCCTTGTCTTCGCCGAAGACTCTATTTCCCTTTCAATCTACGACTTAGTATAGAAATATACTTGAAAATACATTAGTCGTAGCCTTGGTATATAAGAAATATGCATTTGGACCATAATAAAAGAGATATGATCTAAGGTATATAAATGAGCTATGTGTGCAATGTCTTAATCAAAATTTCGAGAATCAAGAATATTTAGCTCATTCCTAAGTTTGCTAAAGGTTTTCTCATCTAAAGGCTTGGTAAAGATATCGGCTAATTGTTCTTTGGTGCTAACATAAGCAATTTCGATATCCCCCCTTTGTTGGTGATTTCTCAAAAAGTGATACCGAATGTCTATGTGCTTAGTGCGGCTGTGTTCAACGGGATTATCCGCCATACGGATTGCACTCTTATTGTCATATAGGAGAGGGACTTTGCTCAATTTATAGCCATAGTCCCTAAGGGTTTGCCTCATCCAAAGTAATTGCGCACAACAATGGCCTGCGGCAATATACTCGGCTTCGGCGGTAGAAAGAGCTACTGAGTTTTGTTTCTTTGAAGCCCAAGACACCAAGGATCTCCCCAGAAACTGACAAGTCCCTGATGTGCTCTTCCTATCAATTTTACACCCTGCCCAATCGGCATCAGAATATCCTATTAAATCAAAAGTGGATCCCTTGGGGTACCAAAGCCCAAACTTAGGAGTGTAAACTAAATATCTCATGATTCTTTTCACGGCCCTAAGGTGAACTTCCTTAGGATCGGCTTGGAACCTTGCACACATGCATACGGAAAGCATAATATCCGGTCGAGATGCACATAAATAGAGTAAAGAACCTATCATCGACCGGTATACTTTTTGATCTACAGATTTACCTCCCGTGTCGAGGTCGAGATGCCCATTTGTTCCCATGGTTGTCTTGATGGGTTTGGCATCCTTCATTCCAAACTTATTAAGTATGTCTTGAATGTACTTTGTTTGGCTGATGAAGGTGCCGTCTTGGAGTTGCTTGACTTGAAATCCTAGGAAATACTTCAAATCCCCCGTCATAGACATCTCGAATTTTTGAATCATGATCCTACTAAACAATTCACATGTTGATTTGTTTGTAGACCCAAATATGATATCATCAACATAAATTTGGCATACAAACAAATCTTTTGCAATAGTATTAGTAAAGAGTGTAGGATCAGCTTTTTTGACTTTGAAGCCATTAGTGATAAGGAAATCTTGCAGGCATTCATACCATTCTCTTGGTGCTTGCTTAAGCCTATAGAGCGCCTTTGAGAGTTTATAGACATGGTTAGGGTACTCACTATCTTCAAAGCCGGGAGGTTGCTTAACATAGACCTCTTCCTTGATAGGTCCATTGAGGAAGGCACTTTTCACGTCCATTTGATAAAGCTTAAAGCCATGGTAAGTAGCATAGGCAAGTAATATACGAATTGACTGAAGCCTAGCTATGGGTGCATAAGTTTCATCAAAGTCCAAACCTTCGACTTGTGAATAGCCCTTGGCCACAAGTAGGGCTTTGTTCCTTGTCACCACACCATGCTCGTCTTGCTTGTTGCGGAATACCCATTTGGTACCTACAACCTTTTGGTTAGGACGTGGAACTAAATGCCATACCTCATTCCTCGTGAAGTTGTTGAGCTCCTCTTGCATAGCCAGCACCCAATCCGAATCTCTTAGTGCATCCTCCACCCTGTATGGCTCAATAGAGGACACAAAAGAGTAATGTTCACAGAAATGTGCAACTCGAGATCTAGTGGTTACCCCCTTATGAATGTCACCAAGGATGGAGTTGACGGGGTGATCTCTTTGAATTGCTTGGTGGACTCTTGGGTGTGGCGGTCTTTGACCCTGTGTTTCTTGATCATCTTCCTTGTCTTCATCTCCCCCTTGATTATTGTCCTCCTCTTCAGGTGGCTCATCCTCCTAATCTTCATCATCTTGAGCCTGTTCCTCATCTTGAGTTGGTGGAGATGCTTGCATGGAAGATGACGGTTGATCTTGTGCTTGTGTGGGCTCTTCGGATTTCTTAGGACACACATCCCCAATGGACATGTTCCTTAGCGTGACGCACGGAGCCTCTTCATCATCTAGTTCATCAAGAACAACTTGCTCCACTTGGGAGCCATTAGTCTCATCAAACACAATGTCACAAGAAACCTCAACTAATCTAGTGGATTTGTTGAAGACTCTATATGCCCTTGTGTTTGAGTCATAACCGAGTAAAAAGCCTTCTACAGCCTTAGGAGCAAATTTAGATTTTCTACCTCTTTTAATAAGAATAAAACATTTACTCCCAAAAACTCTAAAATATGAAACATTGGGCTTTTTACCGGTAAGGAGTTCATATGATGTCTTCTTGAGGATTTGGTGAAGATATAGCCGGTTCATGGAGTAGCAGGCGGTGTTAATCGCCTTCGCCCAAAACCGATCCGGTGTCTTGTACTCATCAAGCATGGTCCTTGCCATGTCCAGTAGAGTTCTATTCTTCCTTTCCACTACACCATTTCGTTGAGGTGTGTAGGGAGAAGAGAACTCATGCTTGATGCCCTCGTCCTCAAGAAAAACTTCAATTTCAAAATTCTTGAACTCTGTCCCATTATCGCTTCTTATCTTTTTGATTCTTAATCCGAACTCATTTTGAGTTCGTCTCAAGAATCCTTTTAAGGTCTCTCGGGTCTGTGATTTTTCCTGCAAAAAGAACACACAAGTGAAGCGAGAATAATCATCCACAATAACTAGACAGTACTTACTCTCGCCGATGCTTATGTAAGCGATCGGACCGAATAGATCCATATGGAGTAGCTCGAGCGACCTGTCAGTCGTCATTATGTTCTTGTGTGGATGATGAGCGCTAACTTGCTTTCCTGCTTGGCATGCGCTACAAACCCTGTCTTTCTCAAAATGAACATTTGTTAGTCCTAAAATGTGCTCTCCCTTTAGAAGTTTGTGGAGATTCTTCATTCCAACATGGGCTAGTCGGCGATGCCAGAGCCAACCCATATTAGTCTTAGCAATTAAGCAAGTATCGAGTTCAGCTTTGTTAAAATAAATAAGTATAGCTGACCCTCTAATACTCCCTTAAATGCTACTGAATCATCACTTCTTCTAAATACAGTAACACCTATGTCTGTAAATAGACAGTTGTAGCCCATTTTGCATAATTGAGATACAGAAAGCAAGTTATAATCTAAAGAATCTACAAGAAAAACATTGGAAATAGAATGGTCAGGTGATATAGCAATTTTACCAAGTCCTTTGACCAAACCTTGATTTCCATCCCCGAATGTGATAGCTCTTTGGGGATCTTCGTTTTTCTCGTAGGAGGAGAACATTCTTTTCTCCCCTATCATGTGGTTCGTGCATCTGCTATCAATTATCCAACTTGAGCCCCCGAATGCATAAACCTGCAAAACAATTTAGGCCTTGTTCTTAGGTACCCAAATAGTCTTGGGTCCTTTCACGTTAGAAACAAGCACCTTGGGTACCCAAACACAAGTCTTTGACCCCTTGTGTTTGCCCCCAACATATTTGGCAACTATTTGCCTGATTTGTTAGTGAGCACATAAGAAGCATCAAAAGTTTTGAATGAAATATTATGATCATTTGATGCAGTAGGAGTTTTCTTTTTAGGCAATTTAACATGAGTTGATTGCCTAGAGCTAGAAGCCTCATTCTTATACAGAAAAGCATGATGTGAAGCAGTATGAGGTTTCCTAGCATGAATTCTCCTAATTTTATGCTCAGGATAATTAGCAGGATATAAAATATAGCCCTCATTATCCTGAACCATGGGAGCTTTGCCCTTAACAAAGTTAGACAATTTCTTTGGGGCATTGAGCTTGATATTGCTTCCCTGTTGGAAACCAATGCCATCCTTAATGTCAGGGCGTCTCCCACTATAGAGCATGCTTCTAGCAAATTTAAACTTTTCATTTTCAATTTCATGCTCATTAATTTTAGCAGTTAATTGAGCTATATGATCATTTTGTTGTTTAATTAAAGCAAGGATCATGAATAGCTTCTACATTAACATCTCTAAATCTAGTACAAATAGCAATATGTTCAATAGTAGATGTAGAGGGTTTGCAAGATTTTAATTCCTCTATCTTAGCATTTAAAATTGCATTCTCATCTCTAAGACAGGAAATAGAATCATTGCAAACATTTAATTCTCTAGCCTTGGAAACTAAACTAGCATTTTCAGTCCTAAGGTTAGAAATTGATGCATTCAATTTATCAATCTTAGCATTTAAACTAGCATTTTCATTTCTAAGACTGGTAATTGAATCATGGCAAATGCTAAGCTCTTTAGTCAGGTTTTCACATTTCTCAACTTCCTGAGCATAAGCATTTTTCAATTTAACATGCTTTTTGTTTTCTTTAATAAGGAATTCCTCTTGGCTATCCAAAAGTTCGTCCTTCTCATGAATGGCTCCTATTAATTCATTTAATTTTTCTTTTTGTTGCATGTTAAGGTTGGCAAAAAGGGTAAGCAGATCATCTTCATCTTCACTAGAACAACCATCATCACTAGATGTAGTATACTTGGTGGTTCTAGTTTGTACCTTCTTCTTTTTGCCGTCCATTGCCATGAAGCACTTGTGGCCGACGTTGGGGAAGAGGAGACCCTTGTTGACGGCGATGTTGGCGGCATCCTCGTCGGAGGAGGAGTCGGTGGAGCTCTCATCGGAATCCCATTCCCGACACACATGGGCATCGTTGCCCTTCTTCTTGTAGTACCTCTTCTTCTCTTTCTTCTTCCCCCTCTTGTCATCGCCCCTGTCACTATCACTAGATATAGGACATTTAGCAATAAAATGATCGGGCTTACCACATTTGTAGCACACCCTCTTGGAGCGGGGTTTGTAATCTTTCTCCCTCCTTTGCTTGAGGATTTGGCAAAAGCTCTTGATGATGAGCGCCATCTCCTTGTTGTAGAGCTTGGAGGCATCGATGGAGAACCTACTTGATGTAGACTCTTCTTTCTTCTTTTCGTCGCTTTGAATGCCACGGGTTGCACCTCGGTTGTGGAGGTGCCGCCTTGCTCCAAGTTGACGATGTGTTTGGAGTCTTTGATCATTAGCTCAAAGCTCACAAACTTTCCTATCACTTCCTCGGGAGACATTAATTTGTATCTAGGATCCCCATGAACTAATTGAACTTGAGTAGGGTTACGAAAAACAAGGGATCTTAAAATAACCTTGACCATTTCATGGTCATCCCATTTGGTGCTTCCGAGGTTGCGCACTTGGTTGACCAAGGTCTTGAGCCGGTTGTACATTGCTAGTGGCTACTCTCCTTGGTTGAGGACGAATCGACCGAGCTCCCCCTTGATCGTTGTTGGGGCAAAGGCGAACACGCTACCCTTCGCTCGATGCCTTCGTCGCCTCATCACTCCGACGAAGACTACATCCACAGAACACGCCCGAACAAGCCAAAGGCATCGATTGGATGAAGACCGGTGCGATCCCCCTTCGTCCTCTCTGTTGCAAGATGAAGGCTCTATCGAAGTCTATGAGTCTCACACGTCGTCACCGCCTCGGGAGGCCCATGCGAGATTCGGCCCACGGTAACGGGCCCCGCGAGGATAAGCGTATTATGGGCCACGTTTGTAATAGCCTTTACTATAATGACTGTTTGTAACCTCCCCTCATGGGAATATTCTGGGGATAAATCGGGTACTCGAGGGCATAAACATCTTTGATAAGGGACAGGTGGCCTCTCGAGTGCCTATAAATACCCCCGTAGTGCCCTCATAGGGGTAGATTAGCAAAGCTTTTGCCATCCCATGTTGAACTTTGCAAATACTCTTTCCACTTTCCTACTAGATCTACTTGCCCAGGAGAGCAAGTGCCAACATTTGGCGCCCACCATTCGGGGGTATTTCGCTGTGGCTTATGTAAGCTGTGGCTTATGCCCATGCGATCGAAGGCGTGCATGAAGATGATATCAGCTTGACTGCTGTTGTCAACCAAGACTTTATGTAGGTCCCAGCCCGCTACACTGCAGTTGATCACCATGGCGTCAACGTGAGGGGCGCTGCGCAATCAACGTCTTTGGCGTCGAAGGTGAGTGGTACATGAGACTACCTTGTTTGTACCACTGGGCCGGTGAGGGCGACGTGGTTCACACTTCGGTAGTGGTCCCTTTTCTGCCGCTTTGTTTTGAAGTCCACGCTGGACCCTCCGGTGATCATGTGGATGACTCCGCGATATGGTTGTTTGACGAAGTATTCCTGCTTGGGTGCTTGGGGTGGTTATGGTGTCGTGGATTTGGGTGATGCAGAGGCGGTGGTGTTAGAACCTGCACTTCTTGACGGTGCTGGTATGCGTGGTTGGGTGGATGCTAGACTTGCTCATTGTTGTAGGGTTGTTGTTGTTGTTGTTGGTATGTGTGCGCGACAACCCTCTGGTTGTCGACTGGCTGTGCTCTGGACATTCTGTCCCTGGTGGCCTTTGTTTCTGGATAATCCCTTGTTGGGTGCGCGCAGTCCTCGCCATGAAACAAACAGTAGAATCTATGCGGCTGTTGTGTCCGTCCTCGGCCTCTCCCTCTGGTGCCATTACCGCGGCCTTAGGGAGGGTATTCCTGACGGCGAGTAGTTTCTCCAGCTGGGTGCTGATTGGCGATGTTGTGCACCTGTTGGTGACTGCGGCTGTCCCATCCGGAGTCTCGCTGCGAAGGCCTGGTCCAGGTTCTGCTGGACTACGGAGGGTCCTTAGGCTTCCTGTGAGATTCAACCTTTCATTGATGTAGCTCTTCGGACCTGGCATACTTCTCGAATAGTTGATATAGCTCTTGGAGATTTCTGGGTGGGTCCTTGATGCAGTGACTATACAGGACGCCAGCCCGAAGGCTACTGATGGCGTAATGGATCATGATGTGGTCGTCGACCGATGGTAGTTGCGACTTGAGGGTCAGGAATTTTCTGTAGTACTCGTGAAGGGTTTCCTTCTCTTGCTGCTTGCAGAGGGATAACTTGGCCAGGGTGTCGGTATCAGGTTGGTACCCTTGAAAGTTGAGCAGGAACTTGTCGCGGAGTCCTTTCCAGGAGTCAATGGACAATGGCGGTAACCTGGTGTACCAAGTCAAGGCCTGGCCTTCAAGTGCGATGATGAAAGATTTGGCCATTGTGGCGTCGTCCCCTCCGGATGATGCGACGACAACCTGGTAGCTCATGATGTATTGTGTCGAGTCAGTACTGCCGTTGTATTTGGGGTAGGTGCCAGCCCTGAAGTTGGCGGGCCAAGGCGATGCTTGGAGTTGCGGAGCCAAGGGGCTTCGCTCATCGAGGTAGTTGATCCCTTGCAAAGCTGTGGCGTGCGGAATGAAGGGGCCACGCTGTGGTTTGAATAGATCTTCGGCTTGGACACGCTGTTGGAGGGGTAGTCCGTGCTGTAGATTGTACTGGACCTCTCCCTGCATGAGCGCGATTTCTTGCTCTAGCTCCCAAGCTCTCTGCTCCTTGTCTTGTATCATTTGGCGCACCTTGGCCTGCACGGTGACACGTTAGCGCTTGGCCTCGAGGATTTCTTTCTGCTTTTGGAGGTTGTGGTTCTTGATGCGTAGGGCCCATAGCTGTAGCTGGTCTTCAGCTGAGATGCCGATAACTTCGTCATCTTCTATTGCGTCTTCGCCCTCTGGTGGAGCGAAGCCTGGTGGTGGTGCTTGCGGTACACCTCCGGAGCTGCAGGTGCGTAGGGTGCCTTCGGGGGTGGGATTGTCTTGGCGCTGTTTTTTGCTGACACTTCATCTTCGAAGGCCTCTTGGGGGGGTGTTGTCCACGAGGGCCTTGCCTTTTTTCTTTGCCAGTAGCGCTGCCTTCGCTGTTTTGTTGATGGATGGGGCTGCCTTCGAACTAGCCCAGCGGAGCAACGGCTACTTCGCGCCAACGGTCGTCTGCAGAACGCATTCAATGCGCTACAGTGCGCGCCAGTGTCAGAGCAGCGCCCGAAGGCGCACCGGACAGTGTACAGTGACTGTTCGGTGCAACACCGGACTATCCGGTGACCCAGAAGACAAAAGCTCCAACGGTCGAACCCTAATGGTTGGGTGACGTGGCTGGCACACCGGACAGTGTCCGGTGGCGCACCGGACTGTCTGGTGCGCCATTCGACAGCAGCCTCCACCAAACGGCTAGTTTGGTGGTTGGGGCTATAAATACCCCAACCACCCCACCATTCATTGCATCCAAGTTTGCTGATTTCCTACACATTACAAGAGCTATAACATTCAATACAAGACACACCAAAGAGATCAAATCCTCTCCCAAGCCCAAAGATCACTCCAAATCAAATAGTGGCTAGTGAGAGAGTGACTTGTGTTCATTTGAGCTCTTGCGCTTGGATTGCTTCTTTTCTTTATCATTCTTTCATGTGATCAACTCAATTGTAACCGAGGCAAGAGACACCAAGTGTGTGATGATCCTTGCGGGGACTTAGTGTCTCGTTTGATTGAGAAGAGAAGCTCACTCGGTCTAAGTGACCGTTTGAGAGAGGGAAAGGGTTGAAAGAGACCTGGTCTTTGTGACCACCTCAACGGGGAGTAGGTTTGCAAAAACCGAACCTCGGTAAAACAAATCCTTGTGTCTCACTCTTTATTTGCTTGCGATTTGTTTTTCACCCTCTCTCTCGGACTCGCTTATATTTCTAACGCTAACCCGGCTTGTAGTTGTGCTTAAACTTTGTAAATTTTAGATTCGCCCTATTCACCCCTTCTCTAGGCGACTTTCAATTGGTATCGGAGCCCGGTGCTTCATTAGAGCCTAACCGCTCGAAGTGATGTCAGGAGATCACGCCAAGAAGGAGATGGGAACCGGCGACAAGCCCGTTACAAGCCACGGGAAGGCTCCATCGGGAGAGTCCCACAACAAGGGGAAGGATAAGGCATCCTCCTCACAAAAGTCGCATCGGAGTGGCGACAAGAAAAAGAAGATGAGGAAAGTGGTCTACTATGAGACCGACTCTTCATCGCCATCCACCTCCGGCTCCGATGCGCCGTCCGTAACTTCTAAGCGCCATGAGCGCAAGAAGTTTAGTAAGATTCCCCTACACTACCCTCGCATTTCCAAACGTACTCCATTACTTTCCGTTCCATTAGGCAAACCACCGGTTTTTTACGGTGAAGATTATAACATGTGGAGTGATAAAATGAGGCATCACCTAACCTCAATCCACACTAGTATTTGGAACGTTGTTGAGTTTGGTGTACAGGTACCGTCCGTAGGGGATGAGGACTATGACTCGGACGAAGTGGCCCAAATCCAACACTTCAACTCCCAAGCCACTACTATACTCCTCGCCTCTCTAAGTCGAGAGGAGTATAATAAGGTGCAAGGGTTGAAGAGCACAAAGGAAATTTGGGACGTGCTCAAGACCGCGCACGAAGGAGACAAGGTGACCAAGATCACCAAGCGAGAGACGATCGAGGGGGAGCTCGGTCGCTTCATGCTTTACCAAGGGGAGGATCCACAAGCCATGTACAACCGGCTAAAGACCTTGGTGAACCAAGTGTGCAACCTCGGGAGCACCAAGTGGGATGACCACGAGATGGTCAAGGTTATTCTAAGATCCCTCGTTTTTCTTAACCCCACACAAGTTCAATTAATTTGAGGTGATCCTAGATACACACTAATGTCTCTCGAGGAAGTGATAGGAAAATTTGTGAGCTTTGAACTAATGATCAAAGGCTCCAAAAAGATCATCGAGCAAGGCGCATCCTCCTCCGTGCCCGAAGCACAACCCGTTGCATTTAAAGCAACGGAGGAGAAGAAAGAAGATTCTACTCCAAGTAGAATCCCCATCGACGCCTCCAAGCTCGACAACAAGGAAATGGCGCTCATCATCAAGAGCTTTCGCCAAATCCTCAAGCAAAGGAGGGGGAAGGATTACAAGCCCCGCTCCAAGAAGGTTTGCTACAAATATGGTAAGCCCGGGCAATTTATTGAAAAATGTCCTATTTCTAGTGACAGTGACAGGGGCGACGACAAGAAGGGGAGAAGAAAGGAAAAGAAGAGGTACCACAAGAAGAAGGGCGGCGATGCCCATGTGTGCCGCGAGTGGGACTCCGACGAGAGCTCCACCGACTCCTCCTCTGACGAGGATGCCGCCAACATCGCCGTCAACAAGGGACTCCTCTTCCCCAACGTCGGCCACAAGTGCCTCATGGCAAAGGATGGCAAAAAGAAGAAGGTTAAATCCAAATCCTCCACTAAATATGCAACCTCTAGTGATGAGAATAATTCTAGTGATGATGAGGACAATTTGCTTACTCTTTTTGCCGATCTTAACATGCAACAAAAGAAAAAATTGAATGAATTAATTAGTGCTATTCATGAGAAGGATGAACTCTTGGACACCCAAGAGGACTTCCTAATTAAGGAAAACAAGAAGCATGTTAAGGTTAAAAATGCTTATGCTCTAGAAGTAGAAAAATGTGAAAAATTATCTAGTGAGCTAAGCACTTGCCATGATTTGATTGCCAACCTTAGGAATGAGAATGCTAGATTAATTGCTAAGGTTGATTCAAATGTATGTGATGATTCATATGTCAATCTTAGAAATGATCATGCTATTTCTATTGCTAAGATTGAAAAATTAAATGTCTCTCTTGCTAGCCTTAGAAATGAAAATGAAAAATTAATTGCTAAGGCTAATAAATTAAATGTTTGCAATGCTTCCATTTTCAATCTTAGAGATGAAAATGCCATATTACATGCTAAGATTGTTGAATTAAATTCTTGCAAACCATCTTCATCTACCATTGAGCATGTTTCTATTTGTACTAGATGTAGAGATGTTGACATTGATGCTATTCATGATCACATGGCTTTAATTAAACAACAAAATGATCATATAGCAAAATTAGATGCTAAAATTGCCGAGCATGAGCTAGATAATGAAAAATTTAAATTTGCTCGTAGTATGCTTTATAGTGGGAGACGCCCTGGCATCAAGGATGGCATTGGCTTCCAAAAGGGAGACAATGTCAAACTTAATGCCCCTCCTAAAAGATTATCTAACTTTGTTAAGGGCAAGGCTCCCATGCCTCAGGATAACGAGGATTACATTTTGTACCTTGCCGGTTATCCCGAGCACAAGATTAGGAGAATTCATTCTAGGAAGTCTCACTCTGGCCCTAATCATGCTTTTATGTATAAGAGTGAGACATCTAGTTCTAGGCAATCAACCCATGCTAAATTGCCTAAGAAGAAAACTCCTAAAGCATCAAATAATCATAATGTTTCATTTAGAACTTTTGATGCTTCCTATGTGCTTACTAACAACTCCGGCAAGGTAGTTGCCAAATATGTTGGGGGCAAACACAAGGGATCAAAGACTTGTGTTTGGGTACCCAAAGTTCTTGTATCTAATGTCAAAGGACCCAAAACCGTTTGGGTACCTAAAATCAAGAACTAAAACTGTTTTGTAGGTTTATGCATCCAGGGGCTCAAGTTGGATCATCGATAGCGAGTGCACAAACCATATGACTGGGGAGAAAAGAATGTTCTCCTCCTACGAGAAAAACCAAGATCCCCAACGAGCTATCACATTCGGGGATGGAAATCAAGGTTTGGTCAAAGGATTGGGTAAAATTGCTATATCACCTGACCATTCTATTTCCAATGTTTTCTTGTAGATTCTTTAGATTACAACTTGCTTTCTGTTTCCCAATTATGTAAAATGGGTTACAACTGTCTTTTCACGGATACAGGTGTTACTGTCTTTAGAAGAAGTGATGATTCAGTAGCTTTTAAGGGAGTATTAGAGGGTCAACTATACTTAGTTGATTTCAATAGAGCTGAACTCGATACTTGCTTAATTGCTAAGACTAACATGGGTTGGCTCTGGCATCGCCGACTAGCCTATGTTGGGATGAAGAATCTTCACAAGCTTCTAAAGGGAGAGCACATTTTGGGACTAACAAATGTGCATTTTGAGAAAGACAGGATTTGTAGCGCATGCCAAGCGGGGAAGCAAGTTGGTGTTCATCATCCACATAAGAACATCTTGACGACTGACAGGCCACTCGAGCTCCTCCACGTGGACCTATTCGGCCCGATCGCTTACGTAAGCATCAGCAGGAGTAAGTACTGTCTAGTTATTGTGGATGACTATTCTCGCTTCACTTGGGTATTCTTTTTATAGGAAAAATCTCAAACCCAAGAGACCTTAAAGGGATTCTTGAGACGGGCTCAAAATGAGTTCGGCTTGAGGATCAAGAAAATTAGAAGCGATAATGGGACGGAGTTCAAGAACTCACAAATAGAAGACTTTCTTGAGGAGGAGGGCATCAAGCATGAGTTCTCTTCTCCCTACATGCCACAACAAAATGGTGTAGTGGAGAGGAAGAATAGAACTCTATTGGACATGGCAAGGACCATGCTTGATGAGTACAAAACTTCGGATCGGTTTTGGGCCGAGGCGGTCAACACCGCTTGCTACGCCATCAACCGGTTGTATCTACACCGAATCCTCAAGAAGACATCCTACGAACTCCTCACCGGTAAAAAGCCCAATGTTTCATATTTTAGAGTCTTTGGTAGCAAATGTTTTATTCTTGTTAAAAGAGGTAAAAAATCCAAATTTGCTCCTAAGGCTGTAGAAGGCTTTTTACTAGGATATGATTCAAACACAAGGGCATATAGAGTCTTTAACAAGTCCACTGGACTAGTTGAAGTTTCTTGTGACATTGTGTTTGATGAGACTAACGGCTCCCAAGTGGAGCAAGTTGATCTTGATGAATTAGATGATGAAGAGGCTCCATGCGTCGCGCTAAGGAACATGTCCATTGGGGATGTGTGTCCTAAGGAATCCGAAGAGCCCATTCAAGCACAAGGTCAACCATCCTCCTCCATGCAAGCATCTCCACCAACTCAAGATGAGGATGAGGCTCAAGATGATGAAGAAGAAGATCAAGAAGATGAGCCACCTCAAGAAGACAGCAATGATCAAGGGGAGATACAAATGATCAAGACAAGGAGGATGAGCAAGTTCCAAGGCCGCCACACCTAAGAGTCCACCAAGCAATCCAACGAGATCACCCCGTGAACACCATCCTTGGCGACATTCATAAGGGGGTAACTACTCAATCTCGGGTTGCTCATTTTTGTGAACAGTACTCGTTTGTTTCCTCTATTGAGCCACACAGGGTAGAGGAAGCACTTCAAGATTCAGATTGGGTGCTGGCGATGCAAGAGGAGCTCAACAATTTCAAAAGGAATGAGGTATGGCATTTAGTTCCACGTCCTAACCAAAATGTTGTAGCAACCAAGTGGGTCTTCCGCAACAAACAAAATGAGCATGGTGTGGTGACAAGGAACAAGGCAAGACTTGTGGCCAAAGGGTATTCACAAGTCGAAGGTTTGGATTTCGGTGAAACCTATGCACCCGTAGCTAGGCTTGAGTCAATTCGAATATTACTTGCCTATGCTACTCACCATGACTCTAAGCTCTACCAAATGGACGTGAAGAGTGCCTTCCTCAATGGACCTATCAAAGAAGAGATCTATGTTGAGCAACCTCCCGGCTTTGAAGATAGTGAGTATCCTAACCATGTTTACAAACTCTCTAAGGCGCTTTATGGGCTCAAGCAAGCCCCAAGAGCATGGTATGAATGCCTAAGAGATTTTCTTATCGCTAATGGCTTCAAAGTCGGAAAGGCCGATCCTACTTTATTCACTAAAACCATTGAGAATGATTTGTTTGTATGCCAAATTTATGTTGATGATATTATTTTTGGATCTACTAACAAATCTATTTGTGAGGAATTTAGTAGGATCATGATTCAAAAATTTGAGATGTCTATGATGGGAGAGTTGAAGTATTTTCTAGGATTTCAAGTGAAGCAACTCCAAGAGGGCACCTTCATCAGCCAAACGAAGTACATTCAAGATATTCTTACCATGTTTGGAATGAAGGATGCCAAGCCCATCAAGACACCCATGGGAACCAATGAGCATCTCGACCTCGACACGCTAGGTAAATCCATAGATCAAAAGGTATACCGGTCGATGATAGGTTCTTTACTCTATTTATGTGCTTCTCGACCAGACATTATGCTTTTCTGTATGCATGTGTGCAAGGTTCCAAGCCGACCCTAAGGAAGTTCACCTTAGGGCCATGAAGAGAATCTTGAGATATTTAGTTCAAACACCTAAGTTTGGTCTTTGGTACCCTAAGGGATCCTCATTTGATTTATTAGGATATTCCGATGCTGATTGGGCAGGGTGTAAGATTAACAGGAAGAGCACATCAGGGATTTATCAGTTTTTGGGAAAATCCCTGGTGTCTTGGACTTCAAAGAAGCAAAACTCAGTAGCTCTTTCTACCGCCGAAGCCAAGTACATTGCCACAGGCCATTGTTGCACGCAATTGCTTTGGATGAGGCAAACCCTTAGGGACTATGGCTACAAGTTTAGCAAAGTCCCTCTCCTATGTGACAATGAGAGTGCAATCCGCATGACGGATAATCCAATTGAACACAACCGCACTAAGCACATAGCCATTCGGTATCACTTTCTGAGAGATCACCAACAAAAGGGGGATATCGAGATAGCCTATATAAACACCAAAGATCAATTGGCCGATATCTTTACCAAGCCCTTAGATGAGCAATCCTTTACCAAACTTAGGAATGAGCTAAATATTCTTGATTCTAGGAGTTTTGATTGACTTCTTGCACACATAGCTCATTTATATACCTTTGATCATATCTCTTTATGTCTATGACTAATGTGTTTTCAAGTATCATCTTATGCTTAGTCATAGGTATTGAAAGGGAAATGGAGTAGTCGGCAAAGAAGGCGCTTCCACTCAACTCCAATTGTGTTTGCCGGTACTCCGCTTCGTTCTCCACTTTGGTATAATCTTCACTCATATTTTTGTGTATGCCAAAGAGGGAGAAAGTTTGGACAAGGGATTATATCTCACTCACAAGTATCCGTTTTTGACGATTCATGCCAAAGGGGGAGAAAGTATGAGCCCAAAGCAAAAGGACCGCACCACCACCAAATTTAAAAATGAAGTTTTCAATTTGATATCTTATTGTGTTCAAAAGGGGGAGAAAGTAGTATCTTCAAAAATTGCAAAACCCTCTTGAACACTAAGAGGAGATTTTTATTTAGGGGGAGTTTTGTTTTAGTCAAAGGAAAAGCATTTGAGACAGGGGAGAAAATTTCAAATCTTTAAAATGCTTTCTTCAATCTTATTCATGTACCTTTGACTAATTGCAAAAGATTTTTGAAAAGAATTTTACAAAGAATTTGCAAAACAAAACTCGTGGTGCAAATGTGGTCCAAAATTTTAAGAAAGAAGAAAACCATCCATGCACATCTATTTGAGATAAGTATATTGGTTTCAATTCCAAGTAACCTTTGCACTTACATTATGCAAACTAGTTCAATTCTGCACTTTTATACTTGCTTTGGTTTGTGTTGGCATCAATCACCAAAAAGGGGGAGATTGAAAGGGAAATAGGGTCAAACCTTTTCCAATAAGAATTTTGGTGGTTGAATTGCCCAACACAAATTATTGGACTAACTAGTTTGCTCTAGAAAATATGTTCTACAGGTGTCAAAGGTTCACAACAAACCAATACAAGTCAAAAGAAAGGGTTCAAATAAAAGGAGCAAAGTTCAACCGAAGGCAGCCCTGGTCTGGCGCATCGGACTGTCCGGTGTGCCACCGGACAGTGTCCGGTGCACCAGGGAATCCAACTCCAAACTTGCCAGTCTCGGGAATTCTGGAGGCCGCTCCGCTATAATTCACCGGACTGTCCGGTGTGCCAGCGGAGCAACGGCTACTTCGCGCCAACGATCGTCTGCAGAACGCATTCAATGCGCTACAGTGCGCGCCAGTGTCAGAGCAGCGCCCGAAGGCGCACCGGACAGTGTACAGTGACTGTCCGGTGCAACACCGGACTATCCGGTGACCTAGAAGACAGAAGCTCTAACGGTCGAACCCTAACGGTTGGGTGACGTGGCTGGCGCACCGGACAGTGTCCGGTGGCGCACCGGACTGTCTGGTGCTCCATTCGACAGCAGCCACCACCAAACGGCTAGTTTGGTGGTTGGGGCTATAAATACCCCAACCACCCCACCATTCATTGCATCCAAGTTTGCTGATTTCCTACACATTACAAGAGCTATAACATTCAATACAAGACACACCAAAGAGATCAAATCCTCTCCCAAGCCCAAAGATCACTCCAAATCAAATAGTGGCTAGTGAGAGAGTGACTTGTGTTCATTTGAGCTCTTGCGCTTGGATTGCTTCTTTTCTTTCTCATTCTTTCATGTGATCAACTCAATTGTAACCGAGGCAAGAGACACCAAGTGTGTGATGATCCTTGCGGGGACTTAGTGTCCCGTTTGATTGAGAAGAGAAGCTCACTCGGTCTAAGTGACCGTTTGAGAGAGGGAAAGGGTTGAAAGAGACCCGGTCTTTGTGACCACCTCAACGGGGAGTAGGTTTGCAAAAACCGAACCTCGATAAAACAAATCCTTGTGTCTCACTCTTTATTTGCTTGCGATTTGTTTTTCACCCTCTCTCTCGGACTCGCTTATATTTCAAACGCTAACCCGGCTTGTAGTTGTGCTTAATCTTTGTAAATTTCAGATTCGCCCTATTCACCCCCCTCTAGGCGACTTTTAGGGGGCACACTTCGCCAAGTACCCAACCATGTGCCAAGGGACACACTCCATAGCCAATAAATTCCTCAACCAAATCGCGCCCGCTACTCATGCGGGCAGCGTACCGAAGGGCCCCTTCGTCCTCATCATCCTCCGCCACCTCGAATCGTGGGAACACCACATAGCAGTGAGAGCACATAATGGTCGAAGGGAGCCCAGGCAGATCTTCGACTTCCCCACAAGAAACATCAAACCAGAAGTCTCACCAGTTGCCCCACTTATTCCTGGCACAAGGGACTATCTCCACGACTTCCACCGAAGTCTTTCCAGTCCTCGGCGTAAAGGTGCATGATCCAAATTGTGCAATCTTATCTCATATTTCCCTTTTTTGCTAGTGCAGGCAATAGTTCTTGGTGAAGACCTCCACAGACGGCTGCCCACCGTAAGAAGCAACCACCCAAACATACTTCGCCAGCGCAACCATGGCGTTAGGCGTCAACTGGTGGACCTGCACTTCGAACCTCCGCAAAACCTCCACCACGAAGTGATGCGCCGGGAGAGAAAGGCCGGAAATGAAAAATGCCTCAAACACAACTAATTCGCCCTCAGGCTCAGGGATCTCCTCAGCGCCCGGAACCTGCACGACACCGTCACCAAAGTATCCAAGCTGCTGCATCTCCTGCACGCGGACCGAGGAAATCCTTGAAGTGTCGAACTCCACGGTGTGGCCCGGTTGCAACTCCATCGCCACCAAATCACTTAAGGTATCCTCGGACGATGGATCGGCCGACGACACATTCACAGCAGATGAGGAAAAGACATTGCTACATACCGTCGGCGGTGGCGTGTGGTCTACTTGACACGGGCCAGATTTCAGAAGCGGGAGAGCAAGGAGGGCAGGCGGTGGTTTGCAAAGGTTGGGGTTTCTACAGCGCACGCAAGGGTAAGAAACAGTCACAGGTGTGTCCGCCTTTTTATATACAGGACGCGGCGCTTCGAGAAACACGCAGTCCAATAGTAACACGTACATCAACGGTCACATTTCAAAAACCCCTGCGGGACCACTACAAGCGAGGGCAACGTCTCCCCCATCTAGCGGCGTCTTCGACACCAGATTACTTAGTCGAAGTGGTCCCTCAGAGGGCAAATGTTGGGGCGAAGGCGAACACACTACCCTTCGCTCGATGCCTTCGTCGCCTCGTCACTTCGACGAAGACTACATCCATAGAACACGCCCGAACAAGCCGAAGGCATCGATTGGATGAAGACCGGCGCGGTGCCCTTCGTCCTCTCTGTTGCAAGATGAAGGCTCTGTCGAAGTCTACCAGTCTCACACGTCGTCACCGCCCTGGAAGGCCCATGTAGGATTCAGCCCATGGTAACGGGCCCCACGAGGATAAGCGTATTATGGGCCACGTTTGTAATAGCCTTTACTCTAATGACTGTCTGTAACCTCCCCTCGTGGGAATATTCTGGGGATAAACTGGGTACTCGAGGGCATAAATGTCTTTGACAAGGGACGGGTGGCCTCTCGAGTGCCTATAAATACCCCCGTACAGTACCCTCATAGGGGCAGATAAGCAAAGCTTTTGCCATTCCACGTCGAACTTTGCAAATACTATTTCCACTTTCCTGTTGGATCTACTTGCCCAGGAGAGCAAGTGCCAACAATCGTCTCCCGCTTGGTGATCTTGGTCACCTCATCTCCTTCGTGCGCAGTCTTAAGGACGTCCCAAATCTCCTTGGCACTCTTTAACCCTTGCACCTTATTATACTCCTCTCAACATAAAGAGGTGAGGAGTATAGTAGTTGCTTGGGAGTTAAAGTGTCGTATTTGGGTGACCTCGTCCGAGTCGTAGCCCTCGTCTCCCACTGTAGGTACCTGTGCTCCAAATTCAACAATGTCCCAAATGCTTGCGTGGAGTGAGGTTAGGTGATGACTCATTATATCACTCCACATACAATAATCCTCACCATCAAAATATGGTGGTTTGCCTAATGGAACGGAGAGTAGAGGAGCGCGCTTAGAAATACGGGGATAATGAAGTGGCATCTTACTATACTTCTTACGCTCATGGCACTTAGAAGTGACGGACGCCGCGTCAGAGCCAGATGTGGAGGGCGACGAAGAGTCGGTCTCGTAGTAGACCACTTTCTTCATCTTCTTCTTCTTGTTACCACTCCGATGCAACTTGACGCGGGGAGGGGACCCCTCCTTGGCTTTGGTGCCAGACTCCCTTGATGGAGCCTTCCTGTGGCTTGTGGCCTTCTCGCCAGTTTCCATCTCCCTCTTGGCGGATCCTCCTGACATCACTTCGAGTTGTTAGACTCTAATGAAGCACCGGGCTCCGATACCAATTGTAAGTCTCCTAGAGGGGGGTGAATAGGCGGAATCTGAAAATTATAAACTTAAGCACACACTACAAGCTAGGGTTAGCGTTAGAAATGAATTCGAGTCCGAAAGAGAGGGGAAAACAAATCAACCAAGAAATAAAGCAGATGAACACGATGATTTGTTTTATCGAGGTTCGGTTCTAAAGAACCTAGTCCCCGTTGAGGTGGTCACAAAGACCGGGTCTCTTTCAACCCTTTCCCTCTCTCAAATGGTCACTTAGATCGAGTGAGCCTTTTCCTTAATCTCCCAGGTCACTTAGACCCCGCAAGGACCACCACACACTTAGGTGTCTCTTGCTTCAATTATAAATCACTTGAGAAAAGAAATGAGAAAGGAAGAAGGCAATCCAAGAGGCAATAGCTCAAAAGAACACAAAATCTCTCTCCCACAAGTCACTAAGTGCTTGAGTTGAATTTGAGACTTGGAGAGGCTTTGATATTTTAAATTGTAGTCTAGGAGTGAATGTTAGAGCCCTTGTATTGAATGTGATGCCCAGAATTCTTGGATGCTTGGGGTGGTGGTGGTTGGGAGTATTTATAGCCCTCAACCACCAAACAACCGTTGGGGCAGGCTGCTGTCGATGGTCGCACCGGACAGTCCGGTGTGCCAGCCACGTCACCCAACCATTAGGGTTATGGAGCTTTTGACCGTTGGAGGCTTTGTCCTCTAGTGGCACCGGACAGTCCGGTGCCGCACCGGACAACTTTTGTTCATTGTCCGGTGCGCTCTGACTCTGCGCTCTGACTCTACTGCGCACTGTTGCGCACTATAGCGTTGGCAATGAGCCATTGCAGTCAATCGTTGCGCTGGATAGCCGTTACTCTGCTGGTGCACTGGACGGTCCAGTGGATTATAGCGGAGTGCGCCTGAAGAAACCCGAGAGTGTCTAGTTGGACTCTGTACGGTCCTAGTGCACCGGATACTGTCCGGTGGCACACCAGACAGTCCGGTGCGCCAGACCAGAGCACACTCGGTTTCTTTGCTCCTTTGTATTTGAACCCTCTCTTGAACATTAATTGGTTTGTGTTGAACCTTTATGCACCTGTAGAACATATATTCTAGAGCAAACTAGTTAGTCCAATGTTTGTGTTGGGCATTCAACCACCAAAATTAATACTGGGAAAATGTTAACCCTATTTCCATTTCAAGGGGGTTTATATATCGCAAGAGTGAGCTCATAAAAGATCATAACTCAACAAGTCGTGAGGAATAATGTGCATGAACTCACCAAAGGTGAGAGTTCATGTGAAGTGTAAGGCTGATCAATAAAATGAAGGCTGAAGCTGAGCATTGCTTTTATAAGTTGGTCAAAATTTTATTAGCAGTTACTAAGTGTAAGTAAATACCAAACCATAGTAATAGTAAGTCAAAATAATAATAAATAATCCCAATGCAATGAAATGACAAATTAAATTTAATTCCATAAATTAATCATGTGAGTGTCCGAGCTGCTCATGACCATGAGCATGACTAGTATAACAGTTTTACACTCTGTAGAGGTTGCACATCTTTACCCACAAGTCTTGTTACCCATTTGCCATGGGGTTGATTGGACCCCATACACCTCTACCAAGGAAGCAATACAGGGTTCCACTACGAGACCTTTACAAAGTTTCACTAGCTTCAGAAAACCCGCTACAGTTCTAGGAAGCTCTAGTGCAGGGATCCCTCGCCTGACTGCCATCGCAGCAAAATCAACCCAATGACCTCCCTACACTAACCACTCCCCTACTGCCCTTGCCCCTATCGAGTAAGGTAGTCCTCCACTAGCTTTCCTAGTTAGTCAGCCAAGGGCGTCCCATACCACCTTGTGGTAGCACTATTTTCCTGGGTGGTTCTCCATGTTCCAATTAACATAATGATCTTATCATGAACAGTAAATAATAGACTGATAATAAAAGTGTTAACATGAATAATATATATCTCTATACCCAAAACCACATAAAGCAATAGCATGTACTACCCAAAAACTTAGTGGTAAAACAAGGTATAAAGATAACCAAACTGGGGTACCTATTGGGTCCCATCAAAATTAACCTATGCAGATCATTATGATTAATTATAACATGACTAGGTAAAAAGAAGTGATCAAGGGCACAACTTACCTTCAACGAGCTCCTGCTCAGCAGTCTCCACCTGCTGAACCCCTAGATCCTGAAAGAGAAATGTGCCCTTGGGCCATTTCTAAGTATTTTGGTGATTGAGTGCCAACACAAGTGCTTAAGTGCTAATCTATGCCAATTAATGAACAAAGTGCAAATCAAGAGTAAAGGTATGTTTCTAAGACTTAGTACATTGTTTTAAGAGACTAATATATTGTGTCTAAGTGCTAGAAACAGGAAAAGTCCAATTTGGAAAAGACTTGGCTATGCAGCCAAGACTCTGCGCAGTCTGGGTGCACCGGACTGTCCGGTGGTGTACCGGACAGTGTCCGGTGGTGCAGGCTGACGACTGTCAACTGGCTGCTCTCGGGAAGCGATCAACGGCGTACGGCTATAAATCACCGGACTGTCCGGTGGTGCACCGGACTGTCTGGTGAGCCATTCACAGGCGAAGTCGTCGCTCTCGGGAAGCGATTAACGGCGTACGACTATAATTCACCGGACTGTCTAGAGAGGCACCGGACTGTCCGGTGAGCCAACAGTCAGTCGGGCCAACGGTCGGCCGAGGATTTCGCGCGTGACGCGTGGCCGAGCCAACGGTCACAAGGGGGCACCGGACTGTCCGGTGTGCACCGGACAGTGTCCGGTGTGCCAACGGCTCTAGATCTCCAACGGTCGGCTGTGCCACAGAAGGAAAGAAATCCGCACCGGACAGTGTCCGGTGCGCCAGGCGACAGAAGGCAAGAATTGCCTTCCTGGAATGCTCTCAACGGCTCCTAGCTGCCTTGGGGCTATAAAAGGGACCCCTAGGCGCATGGAGGAGAACACCAAGCATTCTCTAAGCATTCCTAAGCACCAAGACTTCAATTCCGTGCATTCGATTCTTTGTGATAGCAACTAGAGCTCCATTTGAGTAATGTACTCTTCGGGTTGTGTTGAGAGCTCGTGTTGTGACTTGTGTGCGTGTTGTTGCTCTGATTTTGTGTCTTGTGTGCGTTGCTCATCCCAACCTTACTTCCGTGACTCTTTGTGAACATCTTTGTAAGGGCGAGAGGCTCCAAGTTATGGAGATTCCTCGCAACGGCATATAGTAAAGTGCAAGCAAAACACCGTGGTATTCAAGTGGGTCTTTGGACCGCTTGAGAGGGGTTGAGTGCAACCCTCGTCCGTTGGGACGCCACAACGTGGAGTAGGCAAGTATTGGACTTGGCCGAACCACGGGATAAACCACTGTGCCATCTCTGTGTTGATCTCTTTGTGGTTATTGTGTTTTGCTCCTCTCTAGCCACTTGGCCTTATTGTGCTAACTCCTAATCAAGTTTTTGTGGCACTAAGTTTCAAGTTTTACAGGATCACCTATTCACCCCCCCCCTCTAGGTGCTCTCAATTGGTATCAGAGCCGTTCTCTTCAAGAAAGGGACTAACCGCCCGAAGAGATGGATCCTAAGGGCAAGGGGATGGTGGTCAATGATAAGGAGAAGGAGTCCTTCATCAATGATCCAAAGGATGACAAGCCTACTGACTCGGGGTCGGGCCACAAAAGAAAAGACGGGAAGAAGAAGAAAACGAGGCGCATCAAGGAGATCATCTACTACGACGACAGCGACGAGTCCTCTTCTTCCCAAAAGGACAACGACGACAACGACTACGAGAAAAAGAAAACGGTCAATTCAAACTTTTCTTTTGATTACTCTCATATTCCGCAAAGTACCAATGCTCATTTACTCTCCATTCCACTTGGTAAACCTCCTCACTTTGATGGAGAGGACTACAGATTTTGGAGTCACAAAATGCGTAGTCACTTGTTCTCTCTCCATCCAATCATATGGGAGATAGTGGAGAGTGGAATGAAATTTGATAGTACTGATAGTCCCATGTTCATTAATGAGCAAATTCACAAAAATGCACAAGCTACTACTGTTCTTCTAGCTTCATTGTGCAGGGATGAATACCATAAGGTGAGCGGCTTGGATAATGCCAAGCAGATTTGGGACACCCTCAAGATCTCACATGAGGGGAACGACGTCACCATGCTCACCAAGATGGAGTTGGTGGAGGGCGAACTTGAGAGATTCGCAATGATCAGGGGCGAGGAGCCAACCCAAACGTACAACCGGCTAAAGACCCTCGTCAACAAAATAAGGAGCTATGGAAGCACGCGATGGACGGACCACGATGTCGTCCGCCTAATGCTAAGGTCTTTTACCGTCCTTGATCCACATCTTGTGAACAATATTCGTGAGAATCCTAGGTACACCAAGATGACGCCCGAGGAGATACTTGGAAAGTTTGTAAGCGGGCGGATGATGATCAAGGAGGCTAGATACGTTGATGATGCGTTGAATGGCCCAATCCAAGAGCCTCAAACCATTGCTCTCAAAGCAACAAGGAGCAAGGAGGCGCTACGTAGCAAGGTGGCGCAAGTTGAGGCGGCCGGGCTTAATGATGAAGAAATGGCCCTCATCATCAAGCATTTCAAGACAGCGCTAAAGGGTCGCAAGGGGCATCCCAACAAGAACAAGACAAAGGGGAAGCGCTCATGCTTCAAATGTGGTAAGATTGGTCATTTTATCGCTAATTGTCCCGATAATGATAGTGACCAGGAACAAGGGAACAAGAGGGAAAAGAAGAAGACTTACAAGAAGGCTAAGGGCGAGGCACACCTTGGAAAGGAGTGGGACTCGGATTGTTCGTCGTCCGACTCCGACAATGAAGGACTCGCAGCCACCGCCTTCAATAAATCGTTCCTCTTCCCCAACAAGCATCACACCTGCCTCATGGCAAGGGAAAAGAAGGTAAGCACTCATGATACTAGTACTTACGCTTCCTCAAGTGATGAAGAATCTAGCGATGTCGAAATAGACTATTCATGTTTATTCAAGGGCCTAGATAGAACTAAGGTTGATAAGATTAATGAATTAATTGATGCCTTGAATGATAAGAATAGGTTATTAGAAAAGCAAGAGGATCTTTTGTATGAAGAACATGATAAGTTTGTAGAGGCACAAAAATCCCTTGCTTTAGAAATTAAAAGGAATGAAATGCTCTCTTGTGAATTGTCTACATGCCATGACTCTATTTCTAGCTTAAAGAGCATAAATGATGATTTGAATGCTAAGTTAGAAATAGCTAATAAATCAACATCTTGTGTAGAACATGTTACAATTTGCAATAGGTGTAGAGATTTTAATGTTGATGCTTGTAGTGAACACCTAGTTTCAATTTCTAAATTGAATGATGAAGTGGCTAGTCTTAATGCCCAACTTAAGACTAGCAAGAGTGAATTTGACAAAATAAAATTTGCAAGGGATGCCTACACGATTGGTAGACACCCCTCAATTAAGGATGGTCTTGGCTTCAAGAGGGAAGTCAAGAACTTAACAAGCCATAAGGCTTCCATCTCCGCCAAGGAGAAAGGGAAGGCCCCTATGGCTAGTAGTACTCAAAAGAACCATGCCTTCATGTATCATGATAGGACACATTCTAGGAATGCTTATAGAAGTTATGATGCTTTTGATTCTCATGCCATGTTTGCTTCTAGTTCTTCTATTATGCATGATAGAAATTTGGCTAGGAAAAATGCTATGCCTAGAAGAAATGTTGTTCATGTTCCTAGAAAAGTAAACAATGAACCTTCTACAATTTTCCATACTTGCAATGCTTCCTTTGCTATTTGTAGAAAGGATAAGAAGGTGATTGCTAGGAAGTTAGGGGCAAGATGCAAGGGAGATAAAACTTGCATTTGGGTCCCTAAGACCATTGTGACTAACCTTGTAGGACCCAACAAGAGTTGGGTACCTAAAACCCAAGCCTAAATTTGCCTTGCAGGTTTATGCATCTGGGGGTTCAAGCTGGATTATCAACAGCGGATGCACAAACCACATGACGGGGGAGAAGAAGATGTTCACCTCCTACGTCAAGAACAAAGATTCCCAAGACTCAATCATATTCAGTGACGGGAATCAAGGCAAGGTGAAAGGGTTAGGAAAAATAGCTATTTCATCTGAGCACTCCATTTCCAATGTGTTTTTAGTTGAGTCGCTTGGATATAACTTGTTGTCTATGAGTCAGCTTTGTAACATGGGATATAACTGCTTATTCACAAATGTAGATGTGTCTGTCTTTAGAAGGAGTGATGGTTCATTAGCTTTTAAGGGTGTATTAGACGACAAACTCTATTTAGTTGATTTTGCAAAAGAGGAGGCCGGTCTAGATGCATGCTTAATTGCTAAGACTAGCATGGGCTAGCTGTGGCATCGCCGCTTAGCACATGTGGGGATGAAGAACCTTCACAAGCTTCTAAAGGGAGAACACGTGATAGGTCTAACTAATGTAACTTTCGAAAAAGATAGACCTTGTGTAGCTTGTCAAGCAGGTAAACAGGTGGGAAGCTCTCATCATACCAAAAATGTGATGACCACATCAAGACCTTTGGAGTTGCTTCATATGGACCTCTTCGGACCCGTCGCCTATCTAAGCATAGGAGGAAGTAAGTATGGTCTTGTTATAGTTGATGATTTTTCCCGCTTCACTTGGGTATTCTTTTTGCAGGATAAATCTGAAACCCAAGGCACCCTCAAGCGCTTCCTAAGAAGAGCTCAAAATGAATTTGAGCTCAAGGTGAAGAAGATAAGGAGCAATAACGGGTCCGAGTTCAAGAACTTCAAGTGGAGGAGTACCTTGAGGAGGAAGGGATCAAGCACGAGTTCTCCGCTCCCTACACACCACAGCAAAATGGTGTGACAGGACGCTCATTGACATGGCGAGGACGATGCTTGGAGAGTTCAAGACCCCCGAGCGGTTTTGGTCGGAAGCCGTGAACACGGCTTGCCACGCCATCAACCGGGTCTACCTTCACCGCCTCCTCAAGAAGACTTTGTATGAGCTTCTAACCGGTAACAAACCCAATGTGTCTTACTTTCGTGTATTTGGGAGCAAATGTTACATTCTAGTGAAGAAGGGCAGGAATTCCAAATTTGCTCCCAAAGCAGTAGAAGGGTTTTTATTAGGTTATGACTCAAATACAAAGGCGTATAGAGTCTTCAACAAATCATCGGGTTTGGTTGAAGTCTCTAGCGACGTTGTATTTGATGAGACTAATGGCTCTCCAAGAGAGCAAGTTGTTGATCTTGATGATGTAGATGAAGGAGACGTTCCAACGGCCGCAATACGCACCATGGCGATTGGCGATGTGCGACCATAGGAACTCGAGGAGCAAGATCAACCTTCTTCCTCAATGATGGTGCATCCCCAACTCAAGTCGATGAACAGGTTCATCAAGAGGAGGCATGTGATCAAGGGGGAGCACAGGATGTCCAAGTTGAAGAGGAAGAAGCACCTCAGGCCCCTCCAACCCAAGTTCGAGCGACGATTCAAAGGAATCATCCCGTCGACCAAATTTTGGGTGACATTAGCAAGGGAGTAACTACTCGGTCTAGATTAGTTAATTTTTGTGAGCATTACTCCTTTGTCTCTTCTATTGAGCCTTTCAGGGTAGAAGAGGCCTTGCTAGATCCGGACTGGGTGTTGGCCATGCAAGAAGAGCTCAACAATTTCAAGAGAAATGAAGTTTGGACACTAGTGCCTCGTCCCAAGCAAAATGTTGTGGGAACCAAGTGGGTGTTTCGCAACAAACAAGATGAGCACGGGGTGGTGACAAGGAACAAGGCTCGACTTGTGGCAAAAGGTTATGCCCAAGTCGCATGTTTGGACTTTGAGGAGACTTTTGCTCCTGTGGCTAGGCTAGAGTCCATTCGTATTTTGCTAGCATATGCCGCTCACCATTCTTTCAGGTTGTTCCAAATGGATGTGAAGAGCGCCTTCCTCAACGGGCCAATAAAGGAGGAGGTGTACGTGGAGCAACCCCCTGGCTTCGAGGATGAACGGTACCCCGACCACGTATGTAAGCTTTCTAAGGCGCTCTATGGACTTAAGCAAGCCCCAAGAGCATGGTATGAATGCCTTAGAGACTTTTTAATTGCTAATGCTTTCAAGGTTGGGAAAGCCGATCCAACTTTATTCACTAAGACTTGTGATGGTGACTTATTTGTGTGCCAAATTTATGTCGATGACATAATATTTGGTTCTACTAACCAAAAGTCTTGTGAAGAGTTTAGCAGGGTGATGACTCAAAAGTTTGAGATGTCGATGATGGGCGAGTTGAACTACTTCCTTGGGTTCCAAGTGAAGCAACTCAAGGACAACACCTTCATCTTCCAAACGAAGTACACGCAAGACTTGCTAAAGCGGTTTGGGATGAAGGACGCCAAGCCCGCAAAGACTCCGATGGGAACTAACGGACACGTCGACCTCAACAAAGGAGGTAAGTCCGTTGATCAAAAAGCATACCAGTCCATGATAGGTTCTTTGCTTTATTTATGCGCTAGTAGACTGGATATTATGCTTAGTGTATGCATGTGTGCTAGATTTCAATCCGATCCAAGGGAGTGTCACTTAGTGGCTGTGAAGCGAATTCTTAGATATTTAGTCGCTACGCCTTGCTTCGGGATCTGGTATCCAAAGGGGTCTACCTTTGACTTAATTGGATATTCAGACTCTGATTATGGTGGATGTAAGGTCGATAGGAAGAGTACATCAGGGACGTGCCAATTCTTAGGAAGGTCCATGGTGTCATGGAGTTCTAAGAAACAAACCTTCGTTGCCCTATCCACCGCTGAGGCCGAGTATGTTGTCGCAGGACAGTGTTGCGCGCAACTACTTTGGATGAGGCAAACCCTCCGGGACTTTGGCTACATTCTGAGCAAAGTCCCACTCCTATGTGACAATGAGAGTGCTATCCGCATAGCGGATAATCCTGTTGAGCACAGCCGCACAAAGCACATTGACATCCAGCATCACTTTTTGAGAGACCACCAGCAAAAGGGAGATATCGAAGTGTTTTATATTAGCACCGAGAACCAGCTAGCCGATATCTTTACCAAGCCTTTAGATGAGAAGACCTTTTGCAGGCTGCGTAGTGAGCTAAATGTCTTAGATTCGCGGAACTTGGATTGATTTATAGCATACATGTGTTTATGCCTTTAATCATGTTCCTTATGCATTTTGTTGTTTACTTATGGTGCTCAAGTTGTACAAACACTCCCCGGACCTCGCAAGTCCTTTTGCAAGTGATGCACATATTTAGGGGGAGATGTGCTACAACTTGACCCTTTGAGACTAACCGTGTGCTTGAGTTTGCTTGATTTAGTCTCAAAGGTGGATTGCAAGGGAAAGGTGGACTTGGACCATGCAAGACTTCCACTGCACTCCGATGAGAGGGTAACTTACTCCAAGTCCATCTCAATATCCTTATTGCCTTGGTACTCTTATTTGAAGATTTTGGTGAGGCAATGGGGTTTAAGGGCCGAGATTGATCCCGTTTTGGTGCTTGATGCCAAAGGGGGAGAAAATAAGGCTAAAGCAATAAATGGATCAGCTACCACTTGAGAATTTTGAAAATAATAGAATAGAGCTTTTGGTTTGTCAAAACTCTCTTGTTGTCTCTTTTGTCAAAAGTTGGCCTCTTGTGGGGAGAATAGTTGATTATGGGAAAAAGGGGGAGTTTTTGAAATCTTTGATCAATTTCTCTTGGAACAACTCTCTTTATGTCTCAACAAGTGTGTTTGACTTAGAGATAGTAAATTGAGGTTGATTTGCAAAAACAAAACTAAGTGGTGGCAAAGAATGATCCAAATATGCCAAATTTGAATCAAAACAAATTTGTGTTCTCATTTGCATTGATGTTTTACTTTTTTAGTTGCTTTTTATTGTGTTGGCATAAATCACCAAAAAGGGGGAGATTGAAAGAGAAATGTGCCCTTGGGCCATTTCTAAGTATTTTGGTGATTGAGTGCCAACACAAGTGCTTAAGTGCTAATCTATGCCAATTAATGAACTAAGTGCAAATCAAGAGTAAAGGTATGTTTCTAAGACTTAGTACATTGTTTTAAGAGACTAATGTATTGTGTCTAAGTGCTAGAAACAGGAAAAGTCCAATTTGGAAAAGACTTGGCTATGCAGCCAAGACTCTGCGCAGTCTGGGTGCACCGGACTGTCCGGTGGTGCACCGGACAGGGTCCGGCGCGCCAGGCTGACGACTGTCAACTGGCTGCTCTCGGGAAGCGATCAACGGCGTACGGCTATAAATCACCAGACTGTCCGGTGGTGCACCGAACTGTCCGGTGAGCCATTCACTGGCGAAGTCGTTGCTCTCGGGAAGCGATTAACGGCGTACGGCTATAATTCACCGGACTGTCTGGAGAAGCACCGGACTGTGCGGTGAGCCAACGGTCAACCGAGCCAACGGTCGGCCGAGGATTCCGCGCGTGACGCGTGGCCGAGCCAACGGTCACAAGGGGGCACCGGACTGTCCGGTGTGCACCGGACAGTGTCCGGTGTGCCAACGGCTCTGGATCTCCAACGGTCGGCTGCGCCACAGAAGGAAAGAAATCTGCACCGAACAGTGTCCGGTGGTGCACCGGACTGTCCGGTGCGCCAGGCGACAGAAGGCAAGAATTGCCTTCCTGGAATGCTCTCAACGGCTCCTAGCTGCCTTGGGGCTATAAAAGGGACCCCTAGGCGCATGGAGGAGAACACCAAGCATTCTCTAAGCATTCCTAAGCACCAAGACTTCAATTCCGCGCATTCGATTCTTTGAGATAGCAACTAGAGCTCCATTTGAGTAGTGTACTCTTCGGGTTGTGTTGAGAGCTCGTGTTGTGACTTGTGTGCGTGTTGTTGCTCTAATTTTGTGTCTTGTGTGCGTTGCTCATCCCAACCTTACTTCTGTGACTCTTTGTGAACATCTTTGTAAGGGCGAGAGGCTCCAAGTTGTGGAGATTCCTCGCAAGCGGGATATAGTAAAGTGCAAGCAAAACACCGTGGTATTCAAGTGGGTCTTTGGACCGCTTGAGAGGGGTTGAGTGCAACCCTCGTCCGTTGGGACGCCACAACGTGGAGTAGGCAAGTATTGGACTTGGCTGAACCACGGGATAAACCACTGTGCCATCTCTGTGTTGATCTCTTTGTGGTTATTGTGTTTTGCTCCTCTCTAGCCACTTGGCCTTATTGTGCTAACTCCTAATCAAGTTTTTGTGGCACTAAGTTTCAAGTTTTACAGGATCACCTATTCACCCCCCCCCCCTCTAGGTGCTCTCAGATCCTCTGTGGCTTGCTCGTCTACTCACATCAATACAAACATACATAGTATAACTGAAAGGGAATTAGGCTTACACCTAGTCCCTAATTAATTTTGGTGGTTGAATTGCCCAACACAAATATTTGGACTAACTAGTTTGCTCTAGTGTATAAGTTATACAGGTGCCAAAGGTTCACACTTAGCCAATAAAAAGACCAAGTATTGGGTTCAACAAAAGAGCAAAGGGACAACCGAAGGCACCTCTGGTCTGGCGCACCGGACTGTCTGGTGTGCCACCGGACAAGTCCGGTGCACCAGAGGACTCCAAACTCAAACTCGTCACCTTCGGGAAATTCCAGAGGTGACTCCGCTATAATTCACCGGACTGTTCGGTGTACACCGGACATGTCCGGTGCTCCAAGGAAGGGTGGCCTCCGGAACTCGCCAGCCTCAGGAATTCATTTCAGCTGCTCCGCTAAAATTCAATGGACTGTCCGGTGTACACCGGACTGTCCGGTGTAACAGCGGGCCAACGGCTACTTCTGGCGCCAACGGCTACCTGCGACGCATTAAATGCGTGCCAGCGCGCGCAGAGGTCAGGCACGCCCATGCTGGCGCACCGGACACTCTACAGTACATGTCCGGTGCGCCACCGGACATCTAGGCGGGCCCAGAAGTCAGAGCTCCAACGGTCGGAACCCAACGGTATTGGTGACGTGGCTGTCGCACCGGACATGTCCGGTGTGCACCGGACTGTCCGGTGCACCATCGAACAGACAGCCTCACCAAACGGCTAGTTTGGTGGTTGGGGCTATAAATACCCCCAACCACCCCACATTCAAGTAATCCAAGTTTTCACACTTCCAACCACTTACAAGAGCTCTAGCATTCAATTCTAGACACACCCAAGTGATCAAATCCTCTCCAAACTCCACACAACGCCCTAGTGATTAGTGAGAGAGATTTGCTTGTGTTCTTTTGAGCTCTTGTGCTTGGATTGCTTTCTTCTTTCTTGATTCTTTCTTGAGATCAAACTCACTTGTAATTGAGGCAAGAGACACCAATCTTGTGGTGGTCCTTGTGGGAACTTTGTGTTCCAAGTGATTGAGAAGAGAAAGCTCACTCGGTCCGAGGGACCGTTTGAGAGAGTGTAAGGGTTGAAAGAGACCCGGCCTTTGTGGCCTCCTCAATGGGGAGTAGGTTTACGAGAACCGAACCTCGGTAAAACAAATCCACGTGTCACACTTCTTATTCGCTTGCGATTTGTTTTGCGCCCTCTCTCGCGGACTCGATTATATTTCTAACGCTAACCCGGCTTGTAGTTGTGATTATTTTTGAGAATTTCAGTTTCGCCCTATTCACCCCCCTCTAGGCGACTTTCAATTGGTATCAAAGCCCGGTGCTTCATTAGAGCCTAATCGCTCGAAGTGATGTCGGGAGATCACACCAAGAGGGAGATGGAGACCGGCGACAAGCCCACTACGAGCCAAGGGAGCACTTCATCGGAAGAGTCCCGCACCAAGAGGAAGGAGAAGAAGAAGGACTCCTCTAAACGGAAGGAGAAAAGATCTTCTTCCTCACACCACAAAGAGAAGAAGGAAAAATCTTCTTCCCACAAGTCGCATCGGAAAGGCGACAAGCACAAGAGGATGAGGAAGGTGGTCTACTACGAGACCGACACTTCATCAACATCGACCTCCGACTCCGATGCGCCGTCCGTAACTTCTAAGCGCCAAGAGCGCAAGAAGTTTAGTAAGATCCCCTTACACTATCCTCGTACATCTAGACATACTCCATTACTTTCCGTTCCATTAGGCAAACCGCCAACTTTTGATGGCGAAGATTATGCTAGGTGGAGTGATTTAATGAAATTTCATCTAACCTCACTCCACAAAAGTATATGGAATGTTGTTGAGTTTGGAGCACAGGTACCATCCATAGGGGATGAGGATTATGATACGGACGAAGTGGCCCAAATTGAGCACTTCAACTCTCAAGCTACAACCATACTCCTCGCCTCTCTAAGTAAGGAGGAATACAACAAGGTGCAAGGGTTGAAGAATGCAAAGGAGATTTGGGACCTACTCAAGACCGCGCACGAGGGTGATGAACTCACCAAGATCACCAAGCGGGAAACGATCGAGGGGGAGCTCAGTCGCTTCCGTCTTCGCCAAGGGGAGGAGCCACAAGATATGTACAACCGGCTCAAAACCTTGGTGAACCAAGTGCGCAACCTCGGGAGCAAGAAGTGGGACGACCACGAGGTGGTTAAGGTTATTTTAAGATCACTTATTTTCCTTAACCCTACTCAAGTGCAATTAATTCGTGGTAACCCAAGATATACACTAATGACTCCCGAGGAAGTAATCGGGAATTTTGTGAGCTTTGAATGTATGATCAAGGGCTCAAAGAAGATCAACGAGCTTGATGAACCCTCCACGTCCGAAGCACAACCAGTGGCATTCAAGGCGACGGAGGAGAAGGAGGAGGAGTCTACATCGAGTAGACAACCAATTGACGCCTCCAAGCTCGACAATGAGGAGATGGCTTTAATCATCAAAAGCTTTCGCCAAATCCTCAAGCAACGGAGGGGGAAGGACTACAAACCCCGCTCCAAGAAAGTGTGCTACAAATGTGGTAAGCCCGGTCATTTTATTGCAAAATGTCCTATATCTAGTGATAGTGACAGGGGCGACGACAAGAAGGGAAAGAGGAGAGAAAAGAAGAAGTACTACAAGAAGAAGGGTGGCGATGCCCATGTTTGCCGGGAGTGGGACTCCGACGAGAGCTCCACCGAGTCCTCCTCCGACGAGGACGCCGCCAACATCACCGTCACCAAGGGACTCCTCTTCCCCAACGTCGGCCACAAATGCCTCATGGCAAAGGACGGCAAAAGGAAAAAAGGTTAAATCTAAATCCTCCACTAAATATGAGTCCTCTAGTGATGATAATGCTAGTGATGAGGAAAATAATTTGCGTACCCTTTTTGCCAACCTTAACATGGAACAAAAGGAAAAGTTAAATGAATTGATTAGTGCCATTCATGAAAAAGATGACCTTTTGGATTCCCAAGAGGATTTTCTAATTAAAGAAAACAAGAAACATGTTAAGGTTAAGAATGCTTATGCTCTAGAAGTAGAAAAATGTGAGAAATTATCTAGTGAGCTAAGCACTTGCCATGAGACTATTGACAACCTTAGAAGTGAGAATGCTAAATTAATTGCTAAGGTTGATTCTCATGTTTGTATTGATTCAACTTCCAATCCTAGAAATGATAATGTTGATTTACTTGCTAGGATTGATGAGTTGAATGTCTCTCTTGCTAGCCTTAGGACTGAAAATGAAAAATTAATTGCTAAGGCTAAAGATTTTGATGTTTGCAATGTTACTATTTCTAACCTTAGAAATGAGAATGATATACTACATGCTAAGGTTGTAGAATTAAAATCTTGCAAACCCTCTACATCTACCGTTGAGCATGTTTCCATTTGTGCTAGATGTAGAGATGTTGATATCAATGCTATTCATGATCACATGGCTTTAATTAAACAACAAAATGATCATATAGCATTATTAGATGCTAAAATTGCCGAGCATAACTTAGAAAATGAAAAGTTTAAATTTGCTAGAAGTATGCTCTATAATGGGAGACGCCCTGGCATCAAGGATGGCATTGGCTTTCAAAGGGGAGACAATGTCAAACTTAATGCCCCTCCTAGAAATTTATCTAACTTTGTTAAGGGCAAGGCGCCCATGCCTCAGGATAACGAGGGTTACATTTTGTACCCTGCCGGTTATCCCGAGAGCAAAATTAGGAGAACTCATTCTAGGAAGTCTCACTCTGGCCCTAATCATGCTTTTATGTATAAGGGTGAGACATCTAGCTCTAGGCAACCAACTCGTGCCAAGTTGCCTAAAAAGAAAACTCCTAATGCATCAAATGATCATAACATTTCATTTAAGACTTTTGATGCATCTTATGTGCTTACTAACAAATCCGGCAAGGTAGTTGCCAAGTTTGTTGGGGGCAAACACAAGGGCTCCAAGACTTGTGTTTGGGTACCCAAAGTTCTTGTTTCTAATGCCAAAGGACCCAAAACCGTTTGGGTACCTAAAGTCAAGAACTAAAATTGTTTTGTAGGTTTATGCATCGGGGGGCTCAAGTTGGATACTCGACAGCGGGTGCACAAACCACATGACAGGGGAGAAGAAAATGTTCTCCTCATATGAGAAAAACCAAGATCCCCAACGAGCTATCACATTCAGGGATGGAAACCAAGGTTTGGTCAAAGGCTTGGGTAAAATAGCAATATCTCCTGACCATTCCATTTCCAATGTTTTTCTTGTAGACTCTTTAGATTACAATTTGCTTTCCGTTTCGCAATTATGTCAAATGGGCTACAACTGTCTATTTACTGATGTAGGTGTCACTGTCTTTAGAAGAAGTGATGATTCAATAGCATTTAAGGGAGTGTTAGAGGGTCAGCTATACTTGGTAGATTTTGATAGAGCTGAACTCGACACTTGCTTGGTTGCTAAGACTAACATGGGTTGGCTCTAGCACCGACGACTAGCCCATGTTGGAATGAAGAATCTTCATAAGCTTCTAAAGGGAGAACACATTTTAGGACTAACAAATGTTCATTTTGAGAAAGACAGGATTTGTAGCGCATGCCAAGCCGGGAAGCAAGTTGGCACTCATCATCCACACAAGAACATCATGACTAGTGACAGGCCACTGGAGCTCCTACACATGGACCTATTCGGCCCGATCGCTTACATAAGCATCGGCGGGAGTAAGTACTGTCTAGTTATTGTGGATGATTATTCTCGCTTCACTTGGGTGTTCTTTTTGCAGGAAAAATCTCATACCCAAGAGACCTTAAAGGGATTTTTGAGACGGGCTCAAAATGAGTTCGGCTTAAGGATCAAGAAAATTAGAAGCGACAACGGGACGGAGTTCAAGAACTCTCAAATTGAAGGCTTCCTTGAGGAGGAGGGCATCAAGCATGAGTTTTCTTCTCCCTACACTCCACAACAAAATGGTGTAGTGGAGAGGAAGAATCGAACTCTATTGGACATGGCAAGAACCATGCTTGATGAGTACAAGACACCGGATCGGTTTTGGGCCGAGGCGGTCAACACCACTTGCTACGCCATCAACCGGTTATATCTACACCGAATCCTCAAGAAGACATCCTATGAACTCCTCACCGGTAAAAAGCCAAACATTTCATATTTTAGAGTTTTTGGTAGCAAATGCTTTATTCTTGTTAAGAGAGGTAGAAAATCTAAATTTGCTCCTAAAACTGTAGAAGACTTTTTACTAGGATATGACTCAAACACAAGGGCATATAGAGTCTTTAACAAGTCCTCAGGACTTGTTGAAGTTTCTTGTGACGTTGTGTTTGATGAGACTAACGGCTCTCAAGTAGAGCAAGTTGATCTTGATGAGATAGGTGAAGAACAGGCTCCGTGCATCGCGCTAAGGAACATGTCCATTGGGGATGTGTGTCCTAAGGAATCTGAAGAGCCTCCACATGCACAAGATCAACCATCCTCCTCCATGCAAGCATCTCCACCAACTCAAAATGAGGACGAAGCTCAAGTTGATGAAAGACAAGATCAAAGAGATGAGCCACCTCAAGATGACAACAACGATCAAGGGGGAGATGCAAATGATCAAGACAAGGAGGATGAAGAGCCAAGGCCGCCACACCTAAGAGTCCACCAAGCAATCCAACGAGATCACCCCGTCGACACCATCCTCAGCGACATTCATAAGGGGGTAACCACTCGATCTCGTGTTGCACATTTTTGTGAGCATTACTCTTTTGTTTCCTCTATTGAGCCACACAGGGTAGAGGAAGCGCTACAAGATTCGGATTGGGTGATGGCGATGCAAGAGGAGCTCAACAACTTCACTAGGAATGAGGTATGGCACTTAGTTCCACGTCCTAACCAAAATGTTGTAGGAACCAAGTGGGTCTTCCGCAACAAACAAGACGAGCATGGTGTGGTGACAAGGAACAAAGCTCGACTCGTGGCCAAGGGGTATTCACAAGTCGAAGGTTTGGATTTTGGTGAAACCTATGCACCCGTAGGTAGGCTTGAGTCAATTCGTATATTATTGGCCTATGCTACTTACCATGGCTTCAAGCTTTACCAAATGGACGTGAAGAGTGCCTTCCTCAACGGACCAATCAAGGAGGAGGTCTATGTTGAGCAACCTCCCGGCTTTGAAGATAGTAAGTACCCTAACCATGTCTATAGGCTCTCTAAGGCGCTTTATGGGCTCAAGCAAGCCCCAAGAGCATGGTATGAATGCCTTAGAGATTTCCTTATTGCTAATGGCTTCAAAGTCGGCAAGGCCGATCCTACTTTATTCACTAAAACTCTTGACAATGATTTGTTTGTATGCCAAATTTATGTTGATGATATTACATTTGGGTCTACTAACGAATCTACATGTGAAGAATTTAGTAGGATCATGACACAGAAATTCGAGATGTCTATGATGGGGGAGTTGAAGTATTTTCTAGGATTCCAAGTCAAGCAACTCCAAGAGGACACCTTCATTTGCCAAACGAAGTACACTCAAGACATTCTAACCAAGTTTTGAATGAAGGATGCCAAGCCCATCAAGACTCCCATGGGAATAAATGGGCATCTCGACCTCGACACGGGAGGTAAATCCGTCGATCAAAAGGTATACCGGTCGATGATTGGTTCATTGCTTTATTTATGTGCATCTCGACCGGACATTATGCTTTCCGTTTGCATGTGTGCAAGATTCCAAGCCGACCCTAAGGAATCACACCTTACGACCGTAAAACGAATCTTGAGATATTTGGCTTATACTCCTAAGTTTGGGCTTTGGTACCCTCGGGGATCCACTTTTGATTTGATTGGTTATTCGGATGCCGATTGGGCGGGGTGTAAGATTAATAGGAAGAGCACATCGGGGACTTGCCAGTTCTTGGGAAGATCCTTGGTGTCTTGGGCTTCAAAGAAGCAAAATTCGGTCGCTCTTTCTACCGCCGAAGCCGAGTATATTGACGTAGGCCATTGTTGCGCGCAATTACTTTGGATGAGGCAAACCCTGCGGGACTACAGTTACAAACTAACCAAAGTTCCTCTTCTATGTGATAATGAGAGTGCAATCCGCATGGCGGATAATCCCATTGAGCATAGCCGCACTAAACACATAGCCATTCGGTATCATTTTCTTCGGGATCACCAACAAAAGGGGGATATCGAGATTTCATACATTAACACTAAAGATCAATTAGCCGATATCTTTACCAAACCACTTGATGAACAATCTTTTACCAAACTTAGGCATGAGCTCAATATTCTTGATTCTAGGAATTTCTTTTGCTAATTTGCACACATAGCTCATAAGTATACCTTTGATCATGTCTCTTTTATATATGCTATGACTAATGTGTTTTCAAGTGTATTTCAAACCAAGTCATAGGTATATTGAAAGGGAATTGGAGTCTTAGGCGAAGACAAAGGCTTCCACTCCACTCTACTACTCATCCTTCGCCGTCGCTCCGCATCACTCTTCGTCTTTGGTATAATCTTCACTCATATGTTTTATTTGCCAAAGAGGAGAAAATAGTTAGACAAGGGCTTATATCTCACTCAAAGTATCCGTTTTTGGCGATTCATGCCAAAGGGGGAGAAAGTATGAGCCCAAAGCAAAAGGACCGCACCACCACCCTATTTTTAAAAATTAATGGTCAATTGGAAAATTTCAAATTAGTATCTCTTTGTGTTCTAAAGGGGGAGCAAGTAGTATTTTCAAAACTTGATATCTTAAAACCCTCTTGAACACTAAGAGGAGAATTTATTTGAGGGGGAGTTTTGTTTAGTCAAAGGAAAAGCATTTGAAACAAGGGGAGAAAATTTCAAACTTGAAAATGCTTTGAAAAATCTTATTCATTTACCTTTGACTATGTTGCAAAAGGACTTTGAAAAGGATTTACAAAAAGAATTTGCAAAAACAAAACATGTGGTGCAAGCGTGGTCCAATATATTAAAAATAAAGAAACAATCCATGCATATCTTGTAAGTATTTATATTGGCTCAATTTCAAGAAACCTTTGTACTTACATTATGCAAACTAGTTCAATTATGCACTTTTATATTTGCTTTGGTTTGTGTTGGCATCAATCACCAAAAAGGGGGAGATTGAAAGGGAATTAGGCTTACACCTAGTCCCTAATTAATTTTGGTGGTTGAATTGTCCAACACAAATATTTGGACTAACTAGTTTGCTCTAGTGTATAAGTTATACAGGTGCCAAAGGTTCACACTTAGCCAATAAAAAGACCAAGTATTGGGTTCAACAAAAGAGCAAAGGGACAACCGAAGGCACCTCTGGTCTGGCGCACTGGACTGTCCGGTGTGCCACCGGACAAGTCCGGTGCACCAGAGGACTCCAAACTCAAACTCGTCACCTTCAGGAAATTCCAGAGGCGACTCCGCTATAATTCACCGGACTGTCCGGTGTACACCGGACATGTCCGGTGCTCCAAGGAAGGGTGGCCTCCGGAACTCGCCAGCCTCGGGAATTCATTTCAGCTGCTCCGCTAAAATTCACCGGACTGTCCGGTGTAACAGCGGGCCAACGGCTACTTATGGCGCCAACGGCTACCTGTGACGCATTAAATGCGCGCCAGCGCGCGCAGAGGTCAGGCACGCCCATGCTGGCGCACCGGACACTCTATAGTACATGTCCGGTGCGCCACCGGACATCCAGGCGGGCCCAGAAGTCAGAGCTCCAACGGTCGGAACCCAACGACATTGGTGATGTGGCTGTCGCACCGGACATGTCCGGTGTGCACCGGACTGTCCGGTGCACCATCGAACAGACAGCCTCACCAAACAGCTAGTTTGGTGGTTGGGGCTATAAATACCCCCAACCACCCCACATTCAAGTAATCCAAGTTTTCACACTTCCAACCACTTACAAGAGCTCTAGCATTCAATTCTAGACACACCCAAGTGATCAAATCCTCTCCAAACTCCACACAACGCCCTAGTGATTAGTGAGAGAGATTTGCTTGTGTTCTTTTGAGCTCTTGTGTTTGGATTGCTTTCTTATTTCTTGATTCTTTCTTGAGACCAAACTCACTTGTAATTGAGGCAAGAGACACCAATCTTGTGATGGTCCTTGTGGGAACTTTGTGTTCCAAGTGATTGAGAAGAGAAAGCTCACTCGGTCCGAGGGACCGTTTGAGAGAGGGTAAGGGTTGAAAGAGACCCGGCCTTTGTGGCCTCCTCAACGGGGAGTAGGTTTACGAGAACCGAACCTCGGTAAAACAAATCCACGTGTCACACTTCTTATTCGCTTGCGATTTGTTTTGTGCCCTCTCTCGCGGACTCGATTATATTTCTAACGCTAACCCGGCTTGTAGTTGTGATTATTTTTGAGAATTTCAGTTTTGCCCTATTCACCCCCCCTCTAGGCGACTTTCATTAACAAAAATTAACATCACACCAAAAAATAGAACATAATGCATGATAATATTCTACGCTGCGTAATGAGATCGTAGGAATAAGAATCACTAAATTCGGAGTTACAGTTATTAAGTTATGATTTTCTGAAGTTATTTAGTACTTGGAATAGAGTAATTCAAGTGCATAATTTTAAATCAAGTTTTATGACTAAACGAAGGTACTAGGTGATAGACAATATTAAAACAAAATTAATGCCACTAGAATGAATCAATTTGGAGCTAAAATGAATTTAATATGATTTATACAAGTTTCTGGAATTATTTTTGTATTAAAAATCAATTTCCATAATTATTTATCTAATTTCTCTATCCCCTGGGTCAGGCGCACTATTACAGAAGAACTCAATGTCTAATTTGCAAAACTCGCTCAGACTCAGATTAACTCGGGATGGACAACGAGTTTTATTTCCATGAAAGCAGGGGACTCATATGTAAAACTGCCCCCACGAAGGGTTATTCCAGAATCTTGGCCGCTGGATCATAACCTACGACCAGGATTATATCGGATCCCTAAAGACTCGGCCTCCAGCCATAACCCCACAATCTAAAATCTATGGTTTACAATAAAAGTGATTGAGAAGGGTTCTTATGTGTACGATGCGCATCCAACGGTGTAGGTTCCCAGGGTCGAATCGTCCACGCGAGATCAGATCGTGAACGTTCACCGGCCGATCGACAACTAGCACATGACCCTAGCCCCAGGGTCATCCTCAATCCCGACGGCGTGCTCACCTCGGCAGAGCGCCATAATCGGAACTCCCGCCCCGGCCCCCAAGGTGCGATTCCTAGATGCGCTAAGCCCTAATTGAAACCGAGACGATTGCGGAGCAGAGGGTGGGCTCATATCGCGATTGAAATGGCATGAAATCTCAACGTCGTGCACCAAGGGTTCACGCACAGAATGCAGTACTCCGGTGGGAAATTCGTTAGTGTCGGACGCACCCAAACCGACGTTGATGCCGCGGACACGGTCGCCGAGGCATAACAATTCTCCCCAAACTTCCTGGTTTGAGCAGCACACCAATTCCGGCGAAGTCCCTCCCTTGCTCACACTCGGCAACAATGGCGGCGGAAATTCTCTGCTGGGGAGTTGGCTTATGGACGTAGGGGTAGGGAGGAGTGGTTGGTTGGCTATATATAGGCGTGGGGGAAGTGCCCGCATGTGACCCTCGGTCGCGTAACAACCCAGCGCGAGCTGCGCGGATTCCATGGAGCAGATTGGCGCGAGGAAGACGAAAGTTTGACGTCTCGGGCCCGCGGTCAGTGAGTCGGTGCGTCACCGGAGTCGTGGCCGCACGGTCTGCCATCCGAGCCCACAGGCCAGTCGACCACCCACGGGCGTATGTAGTCAGGCCACGCGCGAGAGAGGGCAGAATGGGCCGCGACGACGATTTGGGCCCAGGTGAGCTTTTCCAATTTTCTTTTCCTTTTCTTTTTATTTTCTATTTTCTTTTCTTCCCTTCCAAATACAAACTTCAATTCCACTTTAAATTCAAAGTGTGTGGCAAATTCATCTTCACAATAAATGTTCAGTTTGAATATAGTATGATAATTATTTATTTATTTATAAATTTATTTTGTTTTGTACAGTATTTCTCTCTTTCTTTATTATTTCTAATTTTCCCTAATTTGCACTTTTGGGGTTAAATCCAAATTCTCAACTCATTATTATCTTTTTATCGATGTTACTATTTTATTAAATGCACAAACAAACTAAACTCCAGCATGATGCATATTTTATTGAGGAATTATCCACTTTATCTATGTCTCCTAATAATTCTCATGAATAAAAAGGTACTACACATGAAGATTTATTTCTCTCTACTATATTCCACGTGACGTGCGGGGTGTGGATTCGCTGGAGGGGGAGTGAATAGACGAATTGGATTAGATGCGATCGATGTGAAGAGAATATGTCTTATAGTCCATTTCAAACAATAGAAGAGATTATTTGTAAAATATGACGCGAGATGACCGTTGAAACTGATATTTTAATATAGTAGATAGAGAACCGAGAATACCATTAAATATAATTATGTGTAGTAACATATAGACATTTAGAACGTGTTTTTAACAGATACCTCATTTAAATAAAATCTATCCATATACTCCCTCCGGTGCAGTAAAAGAAGTCATCCTGCGCGTGACCGAGCGTGCACAAAAAGAAGTCATAGCGCGCGTGGGTCTGGGATTTGGACGTTGTTGCCCCTAGTAATTGCACAAAAAAAGATGCATTTAAGAGAAATCGAACTTGATACCTCCAGTCTAGAATGCCTTAGAGCTGCTGCAGCAACCAATCAGGTCTGATTGTTTTAGTGACGTTAATGCACCCATATCCCTATTTAATAGGGGCAAACAGGGAAAACTCTATGATAATTAATCACTCCTTGGTATGCACAATCATGTCCTAAACGACTACCTTTACTGCACTGGAGGGAGTACTATAGTAATGCATGGACATTTACTAGGCGAGGTTTAAGGGCCTCCGCTGTATAATCACACCAGACAGTGAACTAAACACGCAAAAATTAGAAAATTCTGCGTTAATTACTCCAGGCTTAAGGTTAAGCACCTCCCAAACACGCCCTATGAGGGCCCTCGCCCGGATCCACCTGCCCACGGCCATCTCCACCGGATCCTTCCTCCACACCTCCTCAACCGCCGCCTCCAAGACCCTAGTACCGAACCCCAACCTCATCCCGCTCCGGCTCGTCCGCCACTTCCCGGCCATGGCCGCCACCGCCGCAGACGAGTTCGTGAAGGGCCGCGTCTTCCCCAACGGCGTCGCCGTCATCACGCTCGACAGACCCAAGGCCCTCAACGCCATGAACCTCGGTGAGGATGGACCTCCAGCTCTTATTTGACCTCCGGGGACCCTCTGGCCAGGGATCTCAATAATTAAACTTAGTCGGGTACTTTTTTTCCGCAATCTATACTAGTTTGTTAAGCCGCGGAGCAATAGATGAAATTTTGTTCCGCGGTTATTGATTAAATATTTGAAGCTCGTACCGAACTGACGTAGTGCGCGGATGTTTGTCTCAATTTGCATACTCGTGCTAGTGATTAGGAACCAGGCAGTGGTTCAAATTTTTTGCTGCTAAAAATACCGTAGACCTAAGGGAAGTTTTAGGTTGGGGTGGCCCAGTTCAAATATATCATCCAGTGGTGTTCATAAATTAATTCATGCTACCGAGAATCTGTATTGTAATCGTGTGCCAAACTGCCAGTAGATGTTAAATTCTGAAAATCTATACTTGTTATAATACTTTTTAGCTTTTCTAGACATTGCTTTTGCTATGCACTTACATATACACTGTCTAAATATATAGTAAAAGAAATGTAGCTAGAAAAGTCAAAAACTCAAAATCTCTTATAATTTGGAATGGAGGTAGTACTATACAATATTTACAAATGGTATAGTCGAACGTAGTCGCCATGGGACCGATTGGGTGATTAATTGTGATTAGTTGCCAGGCTAATTAGTCGATCCTAGTTGTTCATATAATCGTCCTATATATGTGGACATTAGGACATATACCTACTATATATTTATACCTATAGCTTACACAATAAAACTAGCATCAAGACTACACTAGTGACTAGTGTTTACCTGGTGACTTACCTGTGAGAGTTGTTTTCTGCACTGTCCATAACTCCATATTAGGAGGGAATAAGATGGAGAGAGAAAGGCACACACTGCCATCGGAGGAGTGCTTCACGAAGACTGATGTCCACTTGAACTGGCAGAGGGCATCGATGGCTAGACAACTCACAAGAGAGGAGGATGACACACGGAGACAGGGAATAGCGCGCGGGGGAGGAGAAATCACATGCGATAACGGAGGATTCACACGCACGAAGAGATGAGTCGCGTGCGGGAGAAATTGCGGCTATCGTTGTGATTTTCCTGTGTGCCTCCCATGCTGTTCATTTTTGGGGTGCTCTGGTACTCCTATTCTAACTGTTGGAATATAATATAAGTAAATTGTCCACCCCTTCTATCAGCTTAAGCTTTTGAGTTGAATTGGTTGGTGCATGCAACTTAATATGGTATCAAAGCCAGAGGTCTCGAGCTCGAATCTTGGTTAGCACAATTAAATAAAATAATTGGTGCTCGCTCCTATTCCACGTCCGAGACCCAAGAGAGGCTTGACGTGAGGGGGAGTGTTAGAATATAATATAAGTAAATTGTCCACCCCTTCTATCAGCTTAAGATTTTGGGTTGAATTGGTTGGTGCATGCAACTTAATACTAACCTTAAGACTATCTCCAGCAGCCTCCCTATCCCACTCCCTATCTCACTCATTATTTCAAACTCTACTTTGTAAACAATGCAGACTGCAGTGCAAAACAGTTTTTTGCACGCCCATATACACGCTTCATTGGAGATGGCCACAGTCCAAATTGCCAGCCCAGTAGCCCACTAGCCCACATGTAGGCCTGGCTAAACAGGCCAAAGAAAACAGAGCAACGAATCTGGTCGTCCCTGTCCTAATTGGATGCCTAATTGTGATCAGTTGTCGACTAATCGGACGAATATCTTTCTGATCGAACTAATTGCCTCGGTACCCCCAGTCCAGGGACTGATTAGGAGTAGGACGGTTAATCACAATCAATCACAATTAGTCAGAGACATGTAAATACTGGTACTATAGTTGTAATAATCTTTGCTGCATAAAACCATAATAAAGAAATGAAACATCATTTTAAATTTTTCAATAACATCCCGACTTTTGTATTCAAGCCCTTTTTTAGTTCTCTAAGTAAACCTAACCCTGACACAAGCTGATTTGTGCAAACTTAGTAAACTAACATTAACTTCCTTAGCCCTGTGGCCTTGTAAATGATACGATCAAATTTGTATATTTTCTTGTTGAAGTTCGAACTTGTGTCTAGTTATCTATCTGGAACTGAAACTGTGTTGAGTCTACAGGCCAAAATGCTGGCATAAAGAAAAAAAGCTTGTAGGATTAATCCCTTTCTGGACATGTTTATGCTTGTAGGATTAATCCGTTTCTGGGCATGTTCTACAGTACAAAGTTTGGGGTTGCTCTGATTTGGAATACATGTTGAGGATTGGTTACACTCAAAGCATGTGCACAGCTGTATTACTAATTGATAATATAAATCCCGATAACATGTCCTGTTATTCTGCTAGGCTGTTGCTTCTCTAGATGTCCTGTTTACATCTTTCTTCCCTTGGAACTTTTGTTTATTAGCGTTTTGAGCTCCAGTAACATATTTCGGTTACCACATGATTGCAGAAATGGATGTTAGATACAAGGCACTTCTTGATGAATGGGAAACAAATCCAAGTGTCAAGTGTATTCTTGTGGAAAGCAGCTCTTCTCGTGCCTTCTCAGCAGGTAATTCTTAATTTCCTTTTTTTCTTACGAGTATGTTAACTTGTTAAGCAATCGATATTGAACACGGTGATCTGCCTTTTTATTTCCGGAGCATTGGAGATGCTTTCAAATATGATTCATGGACAATGCAGGGATGGATATTAAGGGGGTTGCCGTGGAAATACAAAAAGACAAAAAAACACCACTTGTGCAAAAGGTCTTTATTGCTTCCATTTTAATCTGTCTACCATCATGGTTATTTTATAGCTTCTTTTTGTTCAATAGATTATATCATGATATTTTATGTTACCTGTTGTTGCTTTACTGAAACTTATACAGGCAATGACTAGTGCTTAGTGTAAACTGCAGGTGGGGATGTGAAGAGACTTGCTAATGATTGCACCATGCCAGAAATAATAGAGGTCTAACTATAGCATGATAATGCATTCTTGGGCATAGTATGCCCTTGCGAAGTTTAAAATGAATTGGTGATGTGGCCATTTTTGCTACCATCTCAAAATTTGACAGTAGAATGTTGGTACTGATATTGCAACTCCTGTTGGAATGGACAAATTTACATATATACTCCTTCTGTTCCAAATTATAGTTTACTTTGATCTTTTCCTAAGCCAAACTTCTCCAAGTTTGACCAAGTTTTCATAAAAAAATACATTACTTTATAGACATTCAAACAAATGTTCTATGAAAATACATTCCATGGAGCAGTTTGTGAAACTAATTTGATGTTGTAGGTGTTGTTACATTATCCTATAGTCTTGGTCAAGACTCAGTTAGAGAAGTGACTTAGGACAAAACCAAAGGGAACTATAATTAGGAACGAAGTATATAATTTGAATTTCACAACCAACTTTCAAGAAATGAAATGCTACTGTAAGTGTGCAATTGTTTGAGTGATTTGATTTTATGTTTTGTTCATGGATATTGTGTTTTAATTTAAAATTGAATATCCAATTGATTTTTAATTGATAATTGAATTCAAACAATTGATTGTACCATATACAAATATAAACATACAAATCCAGTCTCTTGTTGACTGTTGATATCAATTAGCTAGGAGGAAAAATTTAGGAGTGTTTGAAACAAAATTCCACAGCTGGGATCTTAAAACTCTGGCATGATGTTACCGTTTTATGTTACTGGAAGAGGATTTGCATTGATGGCTGAAAGTAGTTTGCATTCCTTTGTTTTAAGTATTTCTGTTGCATATCACTAACAAGTTCCCTAATGCTTTTCAGGTCTTCACAGCAGAGTACTCCTTAATTTGTAAGATACATGAGTATGCAAAACCTTATATATGCTTGATGGATGGAGTGACGATGGGATTTGGAATTGGGCTATCAGGGCATGGCCACTACCGAATTATTACAGAGGCAATTTTTTGTGTTCCAATTTATGTTTGTTTTAATTTCATTATATAAATTCTTTGAATACTCATCTTGCTTGGTGTATCATCATTGCAGAGAACACTCCTAGCCATGCCTGAAAATGGTATTGGCCTGTTCCCAGATGTTGGCTTTGCTTACATTGGTGCAAAAGCGCCAGGAGGTGGTGCAGTTGGTATGGTCCTTGTAATTTCCCCCCTTCCTGTATCAATTCATGTAGTAAGGCCTAGTGCTGTTTATTTCTTCATCTGTATATTCTTTTCCAATGTAATATCATAAAACACATACTTTTTAGTTCTTGCTGTTCCCCCTTTGGCCTTTCCTTATGCATTCCATGTTTATTTTGTTTGAGAACAGGTTGGCCGCATACTTGGGTTCCATGTATATGTCTTGATATTTTGACCGCTTTGCTTTGTTTGCTCTCCACTATCTTAGTTATTGCTTATATGACTTAATTAGCTGTTCTAATCATCTTAATGTTATTAAGCCATCATCATTATTTTTTTTCGGATTGGTCGTCCTACCAATAATATGAGTCATGAGCCGTGACATTGTTGTGGCCTTCCCTACCATTCCAAGATATTTAAGAAGCTAGTTGTTCCCAAACGGGTACACCTTGCCTGTATGCATCATATATTTACGCTTACATTTTCCTTTTTCATGACTGTTTTTAGGAGCTTACCTTGGGATTACTGGAAAAAGGATATCATCACCTGCTGATGCTATGTTCATAGGCCTTGGTACTCACTATGTACCTTCTGCAAATTTGGGTTCACTCAAGGAGTCCCTGCTGAGTGCTAACTTGTATATTTCTTATCTGTACTTGCTGAAAAACCTAAATACTGTCAAAATCATCTGTAATTTCTCCATTTTTTCGGTTTCCTTGTTCATGTATATTATTATAGCCCATGATGCAATAAGTGCTTGCTTGCACGTCTGTAGATTTTGATGGTACCTTGATATCTGATCTTGTTTTGCAGCACCAATGATACTCATAGAGACGTTGAGTCAGTTCTGACAGGATACAAGAAAGAACCAGAGTCTGAACCACAACTAGAAAAGCTTTTGCCATATATCATTTCTTCTTTCAGTCCTGATAAATCAGTGGCTGAATCTGTGGAAGAGCTAAAGAAATGTAGCCGTAGTGGTGATGCTGCAGGTACCCGCTATGAAACATTCCCTTTTAGTGCACCTTGGCAACACTAATGTATTACTCACATTCCAACTGTTGACTTTTAAAAAACTCCCCTACTTTCTTTGTGCTATGTAAGAATTTAATTCAATAGTGGCTTAAGAAGGGATAACTGCATTTACACACTTAATTGTTCCCCTGGTGGCTGCAGTGGCAGAATGGGCCAATGAAGCTTTAGCAGGAATTGAGAAAGGCGCTCCATTTTCTCTTTGTTTAACACAGAAGCATTTCTCTCAAGTTGCATCAGCATATGGGACTAGTGAACACTATTTATCTAAGGTGTGAATCTAGTATCCTCTAGGACTGAACAATTTCAATTGTTAATGAACCACTTATCTATGTATTGCTAATTCTGGTGTTTGGTGTGTTTCAGCTGGCTGGTGTTATGAAATTGGAATATCGCATTGCCTTGAGGTCGTCGGTTAGAAACGATTTTGTTGAAGGTGTGCGTGCTGTTTTAGTTGACAAGGACCAGGCAAGTTATCCATATGATTTTCTTCCCTTAAATTTCCCTTGGGAAAATGGAAATCTCTTGGGAAAATGGGGTTCCCAAATCCCAAACTAGCCTAAATTGTTTCATCCAAGAAGGATAAATCTCATCCTGTCGCATTACGTTTCTACACTTATCTCATCCTTTTCCTTATTTGCGGAAAAATACGGAAACATGATGTGTAGCTGGACGAGGTGTTTCCTGTCTGTTTTGCAGGATTTTGTTTTTTTGGCAGGATAGGTCTTACTAAATCCAGGATAAGCTTTAGCAGTTATTGTAGCAACTTTGAACACTAGGTCTTTACGATAAATATTAGTTCGAGAATGTAGAAGGTCCTCATGTCAAGAAGCCTGCGAGTGCGAGACACTTTAACAAGTCTCCTAACACGCTGAGTAGGCACACTAAGCCACGTCATGATCTTAGTAACCCGTTCTCTTCCTGAGTCTAGGTTTCTCCATTGCATCCTCTTAGATGTCTCTTCCTAGTTCTTCCTGGATCTTCCTCTTCCTGGCCACTCGTGAAGTCTTCCTGAGTTCCGACAAGTTTGAGATCTTTCCAGCACCCTTAATCCACCCATGGCAGCCACACATGCTTGATCTCTCCTGATCAGATAATCAGGTGCTTCAACGGAGATGGAGCGTGTGTGGCCGGATGTGCCCCTAGGCTACAGCTTCACTCGACCCTTGCCAAACGCCTCTTGGCAAGATCCACGGCATTGTCTGTGTTGCTGACATCTATGGCACAGACCGAGTGGAAGGAACGGGTACTTCCTCAGCGTCACTCTGTCCAGGGCAGTGGTGTCCCGAAACCTATCAGGAACCTGTTGAAACTACTGGGACTGGCTCAACCCAGCGACTAATCAAATCTGCTCTGAAACTGGTGGAGACCAATCCAGCCTGTCCTCCGTGCTAGTTGCAAAATGCAAACTAAGCTATAACCTGGGGAACCTGGTCCATGTCTTGCAAACTGGGCGCAATTGGTGGCAAAACGGTTAACTAGATTATACCTTGGTGCAACTCGGATTGGGGTTTGCTTTATCTTCATAGCTAACTTGATACTACCCCTGTTCTCGAATATTTGTCGTCTGCTAGTTTATTTTTGAACTAAACCGTGACAAATAAAAAAGAACAGAGTGAGTAGTTATTATGTTATGGAAGTATAGCGTGGTGGGCTGCATTTTGGTGTTTGGCTCGCCCGAATGTAACGTAAATAGATTACATAGGGTAACGGATAACAATATTTTTGTTTGGTTGAGCTCTTTTTAGTAATACTACTACCCAATCTAATTATAGCTATTATCCATTACGGCCGATAAGAGATCACATTACCATTCCCTTAACAACGTCTGAACCAAACAACACCTAATTTATTATCGAAGAAGACTAAGTAAAAAGGAATTGGCTTCTCATTGAATTTCCCTATCACTTTGCAGAATCCGAAGTGGAATCCAGCCACTCTGGAAGAAGTAAACATGGCCGAGGTCGAATCAGTTTTCGAGCCATTAGGGGCCGAGGCTGAGTTGAGTGTGTGAAACTTCCTATGGCCTGCCACTATCGGTGTTCTTATTTGTGCTGCAATAATAATGTATACAAAACAGAAATGCGATGCCCACAGAAACAATAATTGCTGTGTCTTCATGAACTAACTGGAGTGGTTCCATTTTCTCGAAAGGGGCGCGTGGGAATCTAAGGTCTGTTGCTTGCTTTCCTGCCTGCAATATTCCAGCCATGGTACCAGGTGGATGGCCAAATACTCTAGAAGCGTTTGCCCTGGGCACTTGCATGTAGCTTGATGTGAGTAGTGTAAGGACAACCGGGTACGGAAACCGTTGTCTGGCCAGCAGATTTCAAGGCGTGTTTAGAACAAGTGTACAACTGACGTGCACAGATGTACGGAGTATATATTATATTACTAGGTCAGTACCCGTGCGTTGCAACGGGAACATATAATACCATGATAACTTATATACAAAATGTGTCTTATATTGTTATAAGAAAATATTTCATAATCTATTTGTGATCCTAGCCATACATAAATTTTGTTATTTTAATTTAGTTGTTTCACTACTACATTGCAACCATCAGTATCATGCAGACTTCGATATATGTCATGATTTGCATGGTCTCATTATTGGAGAGCACGTGTCACACCTGCCGGTAGAAGTTCCGTCGTACATCGTTAGTCATCAGGCACACACCATCATACACGCTTGCTTAAACAAAAAATGCAAGTGTGTGTTTGCGAAGAGAATTAAAGGCAGGCTGGCACAAAAGGTATCCCGACGATGGCGAGTGGTCATTGTTGTCGGTCCACCTCTGCTCACCTCCGGTGTCGAGATGACGCCACAATCCTTGATATAATAGTCGTCGAACGCGCGCGATATGGTGAGTACCGATCACTCTTGGCTGGGCTGCCAAATGAAGTGCATCCCGGGCTCATCAGCGAGGTAGTACACCTGGTCGTTGCACCACCGGATGTGCTACTCCTCTACATATATCTTGTTCGAGGACACTCACACAACAACAACAATGGTCATCATTCCAGCGCACAAGAATTCATGGTCGGTCAGTAGCGACTTACGTGGCAGGTTAGGCTTCAGGTGGATGATGAGCTAGACGGCGTGATGGCGTCGTCGTAGGTTGCGATGCCCAGAACAACCCGAGAGTTGTCGACATTGGCGACGACCATGAGGTCCCCATGTTTGACGATGGACAGCGCGGTGCAGCCGCTCTGGACCACGTCCAAGCGGCGGCTGCGCTGGAGCTTGCCGTACACAGCGGCACATGGGCCATGTAGGACTGCTTCCAGAGTTCGAACTGGCAGTCGCCAAGTTTCTTCTCGTCGTCGGTGAGCGACGCCAACTCGAGCGCCTCGTGCTAGTGGTGTTTGTTCGGGGTTTCCAAGTAAGAAACATGGATTCATTTTTGACATTGGTTTATGAAAATGATTTATAAGTTAGATCCATGGAAAAATATTATGGAGAATAAATGTTACACATGCAAAAAAAAGTATTTAAGTTGAAAACATTATTCAAACAAAAGAAATTGCATGCAAGGCTCTTCTTTAAATACTACTCCTTCAATCCAAAAATATAATTTAATAATCTCAGTGATACTTATCTACTACTACACATTGTGCAAGGGTAGCAGGTGGGCTTCGGGAGAGATGTATTATATGTTTTTACTATAATAGATGTAGACATAAACACATATGTGGTGTAGTGGTAGCTACAAATACATTTATTTGAGAGGTCGCGGGTTCGAATCCCCTTGGAGCCTTTTTTTTTAATTTAATTTTAGCTAGACGTGGGATGCACGTGGGAATGGGAATATGCTTTGTGGGAGGGGAATGAGAAAGACACGTGATAGCCGGGAATGAAAATGTGAATGAGCTTTGCTGGGAATGGGAATGGGCTTTACAGTGATGACGGAATGGGAATGGCAGAACACGGAATGGGGCAGCCTACCCCTTACCGTCTTAGTAGAGATATGAAATATGGCACTAAAACTCTTTGCAAGGCCTAGCAGAGAGACTTTGTCCCGACTTTGTCCCGGGGGCTTTGACGCAGGTCCGGCCGCGGAAAAAGTACGTGCTTTCGTTTTGGCATCCCCTTTTAATTTAGCCGCTGCCGTTTTGTTAAAACAGCATTCCCTGTCCTTCCTTTGCATATGGATAATGCGGTGTCATTGGCTTATCTCCTTCGCTTGTAACATGGAAAACATGGCCACGTAGAGGGGGTTAATATTTTTGGTATCCTGCTCGGTCTTGGCGATTGGTTACGTTTGCTTAAGGGTTGGCATTAGCGGTTCATGCCTGCGATCAGTGAGATAGGCTTTTGTTTAGGGCATATATCTTTTACATTTTAATAGAACAGAGAGAAAATGTAGGGCTCCTTTGGATTACCGTGTTTTTTTCGTTTTTTTTGTAAAAATAAACTGATTCCTATGAAATTTCTATACACGATTTCACTAAAATCATTTCAAAGGAGGCCGTAGCTTTTAATAAAGAGCCAGTCTAAGGTCTAAGACAGCACATTTAGACCCTGTTTGACAACTGTTTCTAAACCACAGTATTATAATACCATGATTTGTTAATTGTTATAACATAACTGAAGTATTTTTTATATAAGTAAAATCGAAGACATGTTTGGCAATTAAGTACTTTCGCATGCCTAGTCACGGTAGCATCTTGCGCTATTATTGCCTCCGGCAGCCACGAATCCCCTGTCGCGCCGAGCGCCGACCCGATCAGAAACCGTGCGATAATTGTTACGCTCTATTGCAGTGCTTAGTGGCAAATAGAGAGAACAGAGACAAATGGTAGAGATTGATTCTTTATTGCAGAGATACATGTATATATATAGTATAGAACACAGGGTCCCAAAGGGTGCGACCCTTAGGCAATAACTGCCACACCGGTTGGGATTGATCACATGTGAAACTTTTGTAACACTCCCCCTTGATCAACCCAAAACCGTTTGATCATCTGCAATTTGTCTTATCTCCTCAAAAAACCCTGTGGAAAAAATAAGGAGTACACAATATCTTTTGGATAATGAGAATAATCTCACTTAGTTTCCAAAAGAAAATATGCTTGTAATCATCATGTATAAAAACCCCTGTGGGAAAAATCAATGATGAAGCATATAACTTTGTTGATATTACCTCGTTAAAAACTTTGGATGAGAAAACCTTAGCAAGACAAAACTCATACAAAGAAAAGAGTGTAATATGATGGTTCAATACAGGTTATATATCATGGGGAATTACTCCCCCTGAACCTTGCAAGCACTTAAGTCTTCTCATACCAATCCCCTCAACACATTTCTGAAATGTAGAGTATGGTAGAGACTTTGTGAATAGATCTGCAAGATTATCACAAGACTTTGTTTGCAAGATATTTATATCCCCTTTTTCCTGAAGTTCATGGGGATAAAACAGTTTAGGAGAAATATGCTTATTGATATTACTCTTGATATAACCTGTATCCATCTTAACAACACAAGCTGAATTATCTTCATAGACAATTGTTGGTGAGTCAAGAGAACCAATACCACAAGTTGTGAGTATATGATTCACCATTCTACGAAGCCATACACATTCACGTGACGCTTCAAATAATGCAATTATTTCAGAATGGTTGGTGGACGTGGTCACCAAAGTCTGCTTAGACGATTTCCACGATATGACAGTTCCACCTTGTAAGAATACGAATCCTGTTTGCGATTGGCCATTGTGGGGATCAGATAAATAGCCAGCATCTGTATACCCAATTAAACTAGGATCGTTACTTCTTTTGTAGAAGAGTCCTAGATCTTTTGTGCCATTTAGGTATCGGAAAATATTCTTAATGCCAACCCAGTGTCTTTTTGTTGGAGCAGAACTGTGCCTTGCTAACAAATTTACTGCAAAAGCAATATCCGGCCGGGTATTGTTAGCAAGATACATTAATGCACCAATATCACTGAGATATGGGAACTCCGGTCCCAATATTTGTTCTTCATCATCCCGTGGTCTGAATGGATCTTTCTTTAAATCCAAAGATCTGACCACCATAGGAGTCTTTGAAGGATAAGACATATGCATATTGAATTTTTCTAATACCTTTTGGGTATATGTACTTTGATGTACAAGGATTCCAGAAGGTAAATGCTCAAGTTGTATACCTAAGCAAAATTTGGTTTTACCCAAATCCTTCATCTCAAATTCCGTCGTTAAATGATGACGTGCTTCATCAATATCAAGTTTATTTCCTATGATGTTAAGGTCATCAACATAAACTGATATGATACAGAATCCCACTTTGGATCTTTTGATGAAGACGCACGGGCAATCATCATTTTTCGTGTATCCCTTACGTAAAAGGAATTCACTCAATCGGTTGTACCACATTCTGCCCGATTGTTTTAAGCCATATAATGACTTCTGCAACTTTACGCAATACATGTTGCGATTTGCCTTTGGATTCGGTACATCTATTCCATCAGGAACTTTCATGTATATATCAGAATCCAGTGACCCGTAGAGATATGCGGTCACTACGTCCATCAACTGCAAAGATAGACGATTTTGCACGACCAAAGATATTAAATATCGGAATGTTATTGCATTCATGACTGGTGAATAAGTTTCGTTGAAATCAACGTCGGGTCTTTGCGTAAACCCTTGTGCTACTAGCCTTGCTTTGTATCTCACTACCTCACCATTTTCATTTCGTTTCCGAATGAAAACCCACTTATATCCCACAGGGAAGATATCACGTGGTGTAGGTATTACAGCAGAGAAAACTTCTCTTTTGTAAAGCGAGACTAACTTCGCTTCGATTGCTGCCTTCCATTTGATCCAATCCGAGCGCTTAGTGCACTCTGCCATGGTCTTTGGATCTAGGTCATTTTGAAGGTCCTTAGCAATCTGCTCGGAGAAATATATGTCGACATTGGTAGCTTTTCTATCATATGTTTCACCAGTCTCAACATAGTTGATGGCAATTTCATCATTCCTTAGAGACTCATCAGAATTTCCCAAATTGATGTGTCTAGGATTTTCCGATGTCCCAGCCTCAGTTATGTGCACATCCGAGCTGGGTTGTGGATCATCACAATCCACATGATACATTGTATCATTTTGGTGTCCTTTTGCATTCACTATTGTTCTTTGCTTCTTAGCAATAGAACAACGCTTATTCACCATACTTCTCCTCTCTAGGAGTTGAGTGGCCTTATTCGGTACTTCCACTCTTTCTGGTGCATTCCTAGCAGGAATGAATGATTTAGTGACACCTTTGTAATTAGTGAATGCATCTGGCAGTTCATTTGCAAGTCTTTGCAAATGTATAATTTTCTGAACTTGCAGTTCAGTTTCTGAAGTACGTGGATCAGAACCTAGAACACATTGAGTATTCCAATTTATTTCCTGGCATTCTTTTTGGTACTTAAATTCTCCCCCTAATGCCGGGAAATGTTCCTCATCAAAAATAGAGTCAGCAAAACGGGCTGTAAATAGATCCCCTGTTAAGGGTTCTAAATACTTAATGATCGACGGAGATTGAAATCCCACATAGATCCCCACTTTCCTGTGTGGGCCCATAGCTATTCTCTGAGGTGGTGAGATTGGAATGTATACACAACATCCAAATTTACGCAAATGGAAAATACTTGGAGGATTTCCATGTACCATTTGTATTGGGGATGTTGAATGGTATGCAGTTGGTCGTAATTGTATAAGGTCAGCAGCGTGCAGAACTGTATGACCCCAACACGACGAAGGCAATTTGCAATTCATCAATAATGGCCTTGCTATGAGTTTAATCCTCTTGATTAGTGACTCAGCCAAACCATTCTGGGTGTGGACATACGGTACCGAGTGCTGTACTTAAATCCCCAGCGCCATACAATAATCATTGAATGCCTGATATTTGAATTCAGTAGCATTGTCCATTCGGATTGAACTAATCCGATGTTCAGGAAAATTTGCCTTTAACTTAATAATTTGAGACATTATCTTGGCAAATGCATGGTTGCGTGTTGATAGTAAACACACATGTGACCATCTAGTAGATGCGTCAATCAGTACCATGAAATACCTGAACGGCCCAGAAGTTGGCATAATTGGCCCACAAATATCTCCTTGAATCCTTTCAAGGAATTTAAGTGGTTCAGCTTTAATTTTGAGATATGATGGTATCAAAATAAGTTTCCCAGTTGCACATGCGGTGCAAACAAAATCCTGAGATTTGGGAAAACTTGTTGTGGGCAAATTATGACCAATTGAATTGCCTGTAATTTTCCTCATCATCACTATGCCAGGATGACCAAGTCGATCATGCCAAATCTGGAATGCATCAACATCTTGGAAAATTACCTTATATGCAACATATGCATTGCTCTTAATATATGTATAGTACAATCCTGATGTGAGTGATGGAATTTTCTCGCATATGCGTTTGCCATATTTATTCGGCTTGGTCAAGAAGAGAAACTCTTCTTGATTTTCATCATGGGTTTCAATATGAAATCCATTTTGCCGGATATCTCTAAAACTTAGGAGAGTACGTGTAGAATCAGGATACAATAATGCATCCTCGATCACAATTTCAGTACCCATGGGGAGGGTAATAGTTGCTCGACCAGAGCCAACTATCACAGCATCGCGTCCGGCGATGGTCAAAACTTTCCCATCTCTTTTTTTAAGAGTCTGAAAGTATTTGATATCCCTAAGTATAGAGTTTGTGGTACAACTGTCCACAAGGCATAATTCCTCTTCCGTCGAGTTGTCATCATTATGCATCTATACATAAATAAAAATTCTGAATAAGAATTTTGTGATGCAACTTAGTACTATACATGACATGATATTAAATATCACAATGTCGAAAACATATTACAATAATGGTATGGCGACTCAACTAATGAGTTCGCACTACTCACAGGACCCAACACTGGTCTGTAGAGTATGTTACATCTCAAAACATGAGATTGTATACCTCTACTTATTACAACAACATTATATATATAGTATAGAACAACCACACAAGCCACAGTGATCATGATCAAGTCTCCAAGCATGAGAGATTTATGCCAAATCTCCAAATGGATCCTTTGACATATACTCAATGATCATATCATCAGATTCATCTTCTTGTAGAAGTGGAGGCTTGTTGTCAACCACATTGAGGTGCTCTTTAGCAAGAGTGTTCTTCAGGTCACCAGAAGCCAGTGAAGAACTTCCAACCTCAATTGGTGCTTCAGAAGAATTGAAATGAGCCTCAAAACCAGGCTTATCAGACTTTGGCTTCTTTAGGGATTGTTGATACAAAAGAACAAGGTGCTTAGGGCAAGTGCAATCCCTAGCAAAATGGCCCTCAGTACCACATTTAAGGCAAGCTCTATTGCCCTTAGATGGTAGAGGCTTGCCATTTCCTTTTCCTTTACCTTTCTTGTGGAATTTGTTCTTCTTGAATTTGCGAGGTCCAGGAGGATTCTTGAAGTTTTTCTTGAATCCTTTCTTATTCTCAGTCTTATGCACATTGAAATGTACCTCAGGCAGAGGGGCAGACCCAGGAGGGCGCTGCTGAGCATTCTTTAGAAGAAGCTGATGATGCTTTTCTGCTTGGGTCAATGTGTGCATGAGTTGAGAATATCTCTGGAAATTACTAGAGCGATACTGCTGATGCAATATCCTGTCCTCTGGAAGCATGGTAGATAGAGTCTTCTCTATCTTGTCTACTTCAGAGGGCTCTTTCTCGCAAAATTTCAATTTAGAACAAATGCTATGAAGAGCATGGTTATATTCTGCAACAGATTTAAAATCTTGCAGACGAAGGTGGTTCCACTCATGGTTGGCTGACGACCATATGAGCTCCTTCTGCTATTCATAGCGCTCTTTGAGAGCTTTCCACAAGTTATGAGGGCATCTCTCCATAAGGTACTCTTGCTTAAGGTCCTTATGGATGTAAAGCCTCAAAAGGAAAAGTGCTGTGTTCTTTTTAACCTCATTCACTGGATCAGTTGAAAGCTCTCTTGTGAGTTTTGGTGTTTGGATGACAACTCAATTAAAGGACTAACAAGTGTACTAAGTGTTGAACAGGTGCCTAAGGTAAAGCTAACCGGGTTCAACACAAGAGAACAAATGTGATGGTCCAAGAACTGGATTATGGATACATAATGGACATCACAAGTAAGATGGACATTGCATAAAGTGAGACTCGGGTGCGTAGCTCGGAGACAACTAATCAAGCCAAGGACGGAGGCAAGAGAAGCTTCGAGGTACCAAGTGCACGGGAGAAGGTCAAGGAGGCTGAGGAACCCAAAGCCAAGGGTGAAGAAGAAGGCTTGCAAAGTCAAGGGTGATCGAGTTGAGAAGAGCTATAACACACCAAGAATCACTACATAAGGACGTGACTTATAGCCAATGAGGTAACAGCTACAGTTATGTGGTGTAAGTCATAAGGCTCAAGATCAAGCTCTAAGAAGGAGATCAAGGTCACTAGAAGGAGAACAAGTGTCAAAACCAGAACTGGAAGCAGCCCAAAAGAGCTAAGTTCACCTTAATCTTTAGTTTGGGTTGTTCCTATGTTTGGAGATGTTCTATGTGACCTTTGCAGGATGTTGGAGCTAAGAAATGTCAATCTAGATCAAGTCAAGCCGACTTGATGATTTATGAGTCCAACATCAAAGCTCAAGCATGTGAAATGCTGTGGATGTAATAATTAAGAGAAGGTATGTTTCTAGACTTAGTACATTGGTTTTAGTGTACTAATATACTTGTCTAAGTGTTAGAAACAGAAAGAAGAAGAAAAGGAAAGAGGTGCAAAAGGCTTGGCCGTGTACAGCCAAGGTTCTGCTCAGTCTGGGTGCACCGGACTGTCCGGTGGTGCACCGGACAGTGTCCGGTGCGCCAGGCTGGCTCGAGCGAACTGGCCGCTCTCGGGAATTCACCGGCGACGTACGACTATAATTCACCGGACTGTCCGGTGTGCACCGGACTGTCCGGTGAGCCAACGGTCGACCGGGCCAACGGTCGGCCGCGCGATCTGCGCGGGACACGTGGCCGAGCCAACGGCTAGGAGGCACCGGACTGTCCGGTGTGCACCGGACATGTCCGGTGCGCCAACGGCTCCAAGACTGCCAACGGTCGGCTTCGCCATAGAAGGAAAGAAATCGGGCACCGGACAGTGTCCGGTGTGCACCGGACTGTCCGGTGCACCACCCGACAGAAAGCTGATATTGCCTTCCAAATGAAGTCCAACGGCTCCTAGGCCCCTTGGGTCTATAAAAGGGACTCCTAGGCGCCTCCAAGAGACGTACAAGTGCAGCCAACAAGTGTAGACATCACTCGAATCAATTCTCACTCTCCCTCTTGTGTGTAACTCTATAGTTTGTGTAGAAGGCACAGCTATAAGCCTTAAGAGAGAGGAGAAGTGCTGCTAAGAGCTAGAGCAAGGTCTTGAGCGTATCGTTACTCTGCCGAGGTGCTGCCAAGAAGTTTGTAAGCAGCCACGGTGTTGTTGTAACCCAACTCAATAGTGAAAGGCTTTATCTGTCATACTGACAGATCTGAGCAAACGGAGGAAGGAGTTGAAATAGACTCCAAGCCCAGGTGTGGCTAACTCCAACGAGGACTAGGTAAGCATTTCAGGCTTGGCCGAACCTCGGGATAAATCCTTGCGTCTGTGTGCTCTGTTCTGTATTGTATCCTGACTCTCTGTCTTACTCGCCTTTATATCTGCACTTCAATACTTACCTGTGGTATAAGCTTTATTTGAAGTGCAGGACATTTTGAGACAGGATCTTCTATTCCGCTGCAACCTACTCGAAGGGTCTTCTCATTCCACTGCGTGCTAAGTCTTCGAGTAGAGTAAGATTTTAAGTTTTAAAGTGATAAGTTTTATTCGCCTATTCACCCCCCCTCTAGGCGACATCCAGATCCTGTTCCTGGGTCAAAGGGAACTTTCATCAGTACCAGTGATGGGTGCTGCAATGGCATCAATGATCCCACGAGAAGCAAAAGTTATTTCAATATCTGAAGCCCAAGTTGGGTAGTTATGCCCATCAAGGGCAAGTTCCTCGAACTCTTTGGTTGACATGTTCCTACAGTCATTAACATGGACATCCATTAATTTACGCATAAATTAATAGTCACAATGGTGATGTTGTAAGCTCAATATGCAAAAATTCTTAAAATTACATATGTAACGAGTTCCTTGAAGGTTCCAAACCTTCCCATTGAATAAATACTTTGAATTTTAGTAAGCATAGTATAGATAATCCTCAAATTAATGAGGTAGATCTAGTAGTGGGCAAGAAACTTGCTGCCTAAAAGCACGGTCTCTAGGCTGATAAGTTCATGTAGGAACAAACCGCAGCCAATGCTTAGGTCTCCACTACCCATGCTCTACTAATTATCAAAGTAAAATTCACTAACTCTTACATGTGATATGAGTTGCCTGAAGGTTCCAAACCTTCCAATTGAATAAATACTTTGAATTTTAGTAAGCATAGTATAGATAATCCTCAAATTAATGAGGTAGATCTAGTAGTGGGCAAGAAACTTGCTGCCTAAAAGCACGGTCTCTAGGCTGATAAGTTCACGGAGGAACAAACCGCAGCCAATGCTTAGGTCTCCACTACCCATGCTCTACTAATTATCAAAGTAAAATTCAATAACTCCATATCATGTTATTTTGGATAGCACGTATAGGTAATCATCCCGAAGGATGTAGACCTCATAGAGATAGGCATTCCAAATGCTGCCACAAGCACGGTCTCTGGGCTACTAAATTCTATAAAAGAATTTAGTGCAGCCAATGCTTAGGACTCTATCTCCCTGTGCTCTTGATCCAAAATAATGTAATTTCATTTTTGCATGAGTTTTATTAAGTCTGAACTTAATAAATGCTATATTTATATGCAAACATAAATGAATGCGTAAATAATAGCAAGTAGAGATATGTGAATTATTAATGTAAAACAAACAATAATTCACGAACTAAAATCTGCTATATGTACAATAAAACAGATATGTCTTTACAATATATGCAGTCTAAATTACGAATTTAGACGCCTAAGATAACTTTGAACTGAAAATGCATATAAAACAGAGTCTTATACAGAAATTCAGAAATTAAAATGGTAAAATAGGCCATTTTTGCTCCTGAAAAACAGCCCAGGCGGCCTGCCAGGCGGGCCTGGCAGCGACCTGGTGGCTAGCACGCCGGCCCAGCCTAGCTGACCGGCCCAGGTGGCCCAACAGGGAGCTAAGGCGCCTATTCATATTGGGCGGCTAGGGTTTTCAACCCTAACCGCCCTGTAGCCGCCGCCAGGGATTTTCCTGGCCGTCGCCAGGGGGCGAGGAGCTCCCAGCCGCCGCCTTGCCTAGCCATGGGGCCGCGCGCGCGCTTGGATCCAGCCACCGTCGAGGGGCTCGACCGCCCCTGCCAGGGCCGAGCCACGCGTCGCCTGCGCTCGGTGGGAGCCAGGCCGAGCGCCTGGTGCTCGCCGTCGCCTGCGCTCGGTGGGAGCCGGGCCTCGCGCTCCTAGGTGCAGCGCACCCTTCAGGAGGAGGCGCCAGAAGGGAGGCCAGCGGGCCCGCCGTGGTGGCACTCGCCAGCGCCGAGCGCTTGTGCCGCGCACGCCCACGCCGTGAGGCGGATTCGGCCGCGCCATGCCGTTTCCGGCCACCAGGAGCCGGTCGCGGCCCCATGGAGCCAAGCGCCCGCCATAGGGCGGATCCAGCCGTATCCACGCCAGGTCCGGCCAGCCGTCGCGGATGCCCGCGCCGCCAGGCGTCCGTGCCCGGGGCTTGCCGCGCCGGGCGCCGCCACGGGGGCTCGGGTCGCGCCGAGCGCCTGCGATGGGGGCAATCCGAACGCCGAGCGCCGCCACGGACGTTGCTCGCGCCAAGAGGCCCCTCCGGTGCCGGTCTGCGTCGCGGCTGACCAAGCCAGGGACGCGTGTACCGCTCCCGTAGCCACGCAGAGGCCGCGCCGATCCCCCACCCTCTCCCCCCAACCGGCCCATGTGGCGGGAACCGCCACAGGCCGGATCGAGGGCCATTAGGCCCTCCCATTGGAGGAGGAAGATGGGGTCACCCCGTTTGGGCGGTGGCCAGTGAGGATGATGCGCCCGTGCGGAGCATCGACGGCGCGCGGGGGCTGTCCACGACGGGCAACAATGGTCCCGACGACCACAGGCACTGGTGGAGATGGCGAACGACGAGCAACTGCCGCTGCAGTGGGCGGAGGCGGTGGTGGTGCCGCCAAATCGACATCCATGGGGGCCGATGCAGACGATCCCGCGTCAAACACCGGCGCCGGTGGCGACGGGGATGCAGTGGGGAGTCCACACTCCACCACCGGCAGCGGAACCACCGCTGTCCATCCATGGAGGACACAGAAGTGCATATTTTGCACTTGCACACGGCGTTCAGGGATCGCATGCACCGGTGGAAGCGCTGCGGCTTGACCAGCGGTGAACGCCTCCAACATCGAATCATCAACAATGTGCAGAACTTCGCGCATACGGCGTATGCGCATGGAAACGGTATGTTCCATACCTTGCTGTTGATGTGCAGATCGATCTTGCTGTTCTTGTCAAGAACAGCGTGTTCTTCCTATTTCCCTTCTCTGATTTCTCCTTGAGGCAGTACTGATAACGTGTTACGCTCTATTGCAGTGTTCAGTGGCAAATGGAGAGAACAGAGACAAATGGCAGAGATTGATTATTTATTGCAGAGATACATGTATATATATAGTATAAAACACAGGGTCCCAAAGGGTGCGACCATTAGGCAATAACTGCCACACCTGTCGCGCGGAGCGCCGACCCGATCAGAAACCGTGCGATAATAAAAGAATAATTCGAATTCGAAACCGTGCGTGGCTGCGTGCACACAGCTCAAAAGCCGAGCAGCGAGCATCACTGGACGTGTGGCAAAGGCTAGAACTATTGCACCACTTCCCAATGGAGCGGCGATGCCTGTCCTCTGCGGGCTTAACTCCCTAGTCACACGTGGATGGCAGCGTGGAGTCCTCGTACACTTTTCAGACGATCCAGATATATATTCAGATTCAATTTTTTTGTTTTCAGTTTTTCGATGGTGAACAAATAACATATATAATTTGTTATGTAAATTTATATTTTTGTTTTTAGTATTAAAGCTATTAATCTTAAAAAAATAAGCATTAAATTCGTTCTATATCTTTTTAAATAATTGATATAAAATTCGGATGTCTATCTGAATATGGATTCAGATGTTTTTTTTATTATTTTTGTTGTAGAGAACAAATAATGTACATAAAAATTAATTTAAATATTTCATAATATTTTTAATAATATTGTCAAAAAATAGCTTTAAATTTTATGTATATTTATGTTAAAATATTAGATTTGTTATATAAGTCGGATGTTTTAGGAATATTCTATATAGCTCTCATTCCTAATAGAAGTTCGGTTCGGTCGTGATTGCGAATGAGAATTATTTCTACTCCTAAGTTTTTTTTATTAAAAAAACTATTTTTAAACATGACTGGAGTTTTGTTTCTACAATTAAATCATTTGTCCGCGCAAATATTCCTGGCGTGGCTACCCCCTAGGCAGCTCGACCAGCCATCCGTTGATCCGTCAACATAGCTAATGTTGTTGCGCCATCCACATACCGGAAATCTGGCTCTCTATGCGAGTGCCAACTGATTTTTTTTCTCTCTCGTGCGCTCAGTAATGAAATTTAAAAGCAGTAAATTAGTTCAAACAAAAAAAAGCTTTTCAGCTACAAAGCCGTATAGCTCATCAAGATGCACGATATTTGTTCTGGTCATCCTCTTCGTGTGACAAAGTTAAGTAGATTTGAACAACTTTAGAACTATCATTGTCCAGGACCGTAATTAGAAGTACCCCCAAGGCTCCTAATCTCAGCTGGTAACCCCCATCAGCACAAAGATGCAAAGGCCTGATGGACGCAATTCCGGTTAAGGCTCCGTCCACTCAAGGGACACGATCTCGCCTCGCCCGAGCCCAGCCTCGGGCAGGAACGGAAGACCAAGGCAGATTCACGCCTCGCCCGAAGGTCTCCTCAAGCAACGGGCGCACCTTCGACTCGCCCGAGGCCCAGCTCGGGCAGGCTTCACGGAGAAGCAACCTTGGCCAGATCGCCTCGCCACCCGACCGGATCGCAGGAGCATTCAATGCAAGGATCGCCTGACACCTTATCCTGACGCGCGCTTTCCAGTCGACAAGGCCGAAGTGACCGCAGTCACTTCGCCCCTCCACTGACTGACCTGATAGGAAAACAGCGCTGCCTGTGCTGCTCCGACTGCTGTGCCACCCGCCAGGGTGAGGCTGACAGCAACCAAGTCCAGCCTCGGGCGCCATAGGAATCTCCGCCTCGCCCGACCTCGCCTCGGACGATGATCTCCGCCTCGTCCGACCCCTGGGCTCGGACTCAGCCTCAACTCCGGAAGACGGTCTCCGCCTCGCCCGACCCTAGGGCTCGGACTCGACCTCGACTCCGGAAGAAGGTCTTCGCCTCGCCCGACCCCCGGGCTCGGACTCAGCCTCGACCTCGAAGGAGTCACCACCTCGCTCGGGCCGACCACGCCACAAGGGGAGGCCATCATTACCCTACCCCTAGCTAGCCCAGGCTACGGGGAACAAGACCGGCGTCCCATCTGGCTCGCCCCGGTAAAACAAGTAATGATGGCACCCCGCGTGCTCCATGACAACGTTGGTTCTCAGCCCCCTACGGAAGCAAGGATACGTCAGCAAGGATCCGACAGTCCCGACAGCTGTGCTTCTACAGGGCTCAAGCACTCCTCCGACGACCATGACGCCACATGAACAGGGCTCCAACACCTCTCTGATAGCCACGTCGGCACGTACATAGGGCTCTAGCTCCTCTCTGCTAGACACGTTAGCACACTGCTACACCCCCCGTTGTACACCTAGACCCTCTCCTTACGTCTATAAAAGGAAGGTCCAGGGCTCTCATACGAAAAGGGTGGCCGCGCGGGAGAACGGGCAGCCTCACGCCCCATGTCTCTCTCTCCCTCGCGAACGCTTGTAACCCCTACTGCAAGCGCATCCGCCCTGGGCGCAGGACAACACGAGGCCGCGGGTTTCCCCTTACTGTTTTCCCCCCTTGTGTCTCCGTCTCGCGCCGACCCATCTGGGCTGGGACACGCAGTGACAATTTACTCGTCGGTCCAGGGACCCCCCGGGGTCGAAACGCCGACAGTTGGCGCGCCAGGTAGGGGCCTGCTGCGTGTTGACGAACAACTTCCCGTCAAGCTCCAGATGGGGAGTCTCCAGCAACCTCTCCAACCCGGGACGAAGCTCCGTTTCGGGAGTCTCGAGTTCATGTCCCTCGACGGCAGCTACGACATGATACTCCTTCCTCCACCGCGCGACAACGACAATGGCGGCCGTCAGCCCGCCCGCCGGCGGCGGAATCGACGACGTCTTCCCCGCGTGGCGGAAGAACAGCATCCGAGTCTGTCCCGTCACCTTCCCCGTCGACGGGGAAGGAGGCGGGGCAATCATGGCCAAGCAGGAGGCGGCGCCTCGTTGGCTGTCGAGCGAGTCGACGACACCGGCGCCCCAGCGGGGGACACGTCGGGCGTTGACCTTGCGTTTGAGACGAAGACGAGCGTCGTTTCCCCACAACACGCCAACCCCAAGCATACGACGGGTGACACCAGCACGCTCGCGAAGGACTTGCTAGGCATTAGCCTTGTACCTGAGATAACGGTGCGGTCCGTCCCCGACGCAACTTCGTCACCGTCCGTCGATCAAGAGGTACCGTCCGTTTCCCATCCTGTGCCTTTTAGATTCAGCTTCGACCCACCAAGCAACCCCGCTTCGGTGGACGCTTTCATAAAGGCATATCCAAACCTCCCAGGGTACCATATGTGGTCAACCTGGGACAGATTGATGGCCGTCTCGACCTACGGGCCCCCGGGTTCCGAGGAAGACGACGAGCCCGACTCTGGTTGGGGTTTCTCCGGGCTTGGTAACTCTAGTGCCATGCGGAACTTCATGACCGCATGTGACTACTGCCTCTCCGATTGCTCCGATGATAGCCACAGCCTCGGCGACGAGGACTGTGGCCCAAGTCACGAATGTTTCCACGTCGATCTAGAGGGTCTCGACGAAGGCAACCACCTTGGTATGCCGGAGGACGGTGATCCCTCTAGGCCTACGCCTCGCGTTGACATCCTTCGGGAGCTAGCTGTGGTCCCAGTCCCTACGGGGGGTCAGGACACATAGCTCGAGCAAATCCGCGAGATGCAGGCCAGGCCAGACGAGGAAGCAGGACAACTTGCGCAGCTCCGGCAGAACATCGGATAGGAGCGGGTAGGCCGAGCACCGGCCGGAGAAGTGTGTCATCTAGCCCAGGACGTCCAGCGTCGCATCGCCGACGATGCCAGGGCAAGGCTACCCCCGGCTTCCAGTGGGGTCGGCCAGAACCTGGCTGCAGCAGCAATACTGCTCCGAGCGATGCCGGAACCATCCACCACCGAGGGGCGGCGTATCCGGGGAGAACTCAAGAATCTCCTGGAGGATGCCGTGGTCCGACGGGCCGAAAGCTCTGCCTCCCGAAGGCAGGGATACCCCCCGGAGCATCGCGCCGCGACTTCCCGATTCATGCAGGAGGCCTCGGTCCACGCCGGGCGCACGCGGGACACAGCGCCTGCGGCCCCGGGCTGCCTCGACAACGAGCACCATCGCCGCGACCGTCGAGCCCACCTCGACGAGAGGATGCGCCGAGGCTACCACCCCAGGCGTGGGGGACGCTACGACAGCGGGGAGGATCAGAGCCCTTCGCCCGAACCACCTGGTCCGCAAGCTTTCAGTCGGGCCATACGATGGGCGTCGTTCTCGACCCAGTTCCGGGCCCTGACTACCATCACCAAGTACTCGGGGGAGACGAGGCCTGAACTATGGCTCGCGGACTACCGGCTGGCCTGCCAGCTGGGTGGAACAGACGATGACAACCTCATCATCCGCAACCTCCCCCTGTTCCTCTCCGACGCCGCCCGAGCCTGGCTGGAGCATCTGCCTCCTGCACAGATCTCCAACTGGGACGACCTGGTCAAAGCCTTCACCGGCAACTTCTAGGGCACATACGTGCGCCCTGGGAACTCCTGGGATCTCCGAAGCTGCCGCGAGCAGCCGGGAGAATCCCTGTGGGACTACATCTGGCGATTTTCGAAGCAGCGCACCGAGCTGCCCAACATCACCGACTCCGATGTCATCGGCGCGTTCCTCGCCGGCACCACTTGTCGCGACCTGGTGAGCAAGCTGGGTCGCAAGACTCCCACCAGGGCGAGCGAGCTAATGGACATCGCCACCAAGTTTGCCTCTGGCCAGGAGGCGGTCGAGGCCATCTTCCAGAAGGACAAGCAGCCTCAGGGGCGCCAGCCGGATGACGTCCCCGAAGCGTCCGCTCAGCGTGGCACGAGGAAGAAGGGCAAGAAGAAGTCGCAAGCGAAACGCGACGCCGCCGACGTAGACCTTATCGCCGCCGCTGAGCACAAGAACCCTCGAAAACCTCCCGGAGGCGCCAACTTGTTCAACAAGATGCTCAAGGAGTCGTGCCCCTATCATCAGGGTCCCGTAAAGCACACCCTTGAGGATTGCGTCATGCTTCGGCGCTACTTCCACAAGGCCGAGCCACCGGCGGAAGGTGGCAGGGCCCCCGACAACGACAAGAGGGAAGCTCACAAGGCAGAGGAGTTTCCCAAGGTCCATGACTGCTTCATGATCTACAGTGGGCGGATGGCGAACGCCTCGGCTCGGCACCGCAAGCAAGAGCGCCGGGAGGTCTGCTCGGTAAAGGTGGCAGCGCCAGTCTATCTAGACTGGTCCGACAAGCCCATCACCTTCGACCAAGACGACCACCCCGACTGCGTGTCGAGCCCAGGGAAGTACCCGCTCGTTGTTGATCCCGTCATCGACAACGTCAGGCTTACCAAGGTCCTCATGGACGGAGGCAGCAGCCTCAACATCATCTACGCCGACACCCTTGGGCTCCTGTAGATCGATCTGTTTTCGATCCGGGCCGGCGCGGCGCCCTTTCACGGGATCATTCCCGGGAAGCGCGTCCAGCCCCTTGGACAACTCGATCTGCCCATCTGCTTCGGGACTCCCTCCTACTTCCGAAAGGAAACCCTCACGTTCGAGGTGGTCGAGTTCCAAGGAACCAACCACGCAGTGCTAGGGAGACCATGTTACGCCAAGTTCATGGCCGTACCCAACTACACCTACCTCAAGCTCAAGATGCCGGGCCCCAACGGGGTCATCACCGTCGGCCCCACGTACCAACATGCGTACGAATACGACGTGGAGTGCGTGGAGTACGCCGAGGCCCTCGCCGAATCCGAGGCCCTCAACGCCGACATGGAAAACCTCTCTAAGGCGTAAAACTCAATCCCGAGAAGTGTGTCTTTGGAGTCCCCTGAGGCATGCTCCTGGGGTTCATCGTCTCCGAGCGGGGCATCGAGGCCAACTCGGAGAAAATCGCGGCCATCACCAACATGGGGCCTATCAAGGACTTGAAAGGAGTACAAAGGGTCATGGGATGCCTTGCAGCTCTGAGCCGCTTCATCTCACGCCTCGGCGAAAGAGGCCTGCCCCTTTATTGCCTCTTAAGGAAGACCGAGCGCTTCACTTGTACCCCTGAGGCCGAGGAAGCCCTCGGGAACTTGACGGTGCTCCTTACAAGCGCGCCCATCCTGGTGCCCCCTCGCTGCCGGAGAAGCCCTATTGATCTACGTCGCCGCTACCACTCAGGTGGTCAGCGCCGCGACCGTGGTCGAGAGACGAGAAGAAGGGCACGCACTGCCTGTCTAGAGGCCGGTTTACTTCATCAGTGAGGTACTGTCCGAGACCAAGATCCGCTACCCACAAATTCAGAAGCTGCTGTACGCGGTGATTCTGACACGACGAAAGTTGCGACACTACTTCGAGTCTCATCCGGTGACTGTGGTGTCATCCTTCCCACTGGGGGAGATCATCCAGTGCCGAGAGGCCTCGGGTAGGGTTGCAAAGTGGGCGGTGGAGATCATGGGCGAGATGATCTCGTTCGCCCCTCGGAAGGCCATCAAGTCCCAAGTCTTGGCAGACTTTGTGGCTGAATGGGTCGACACCCAGCTTCCAACAGCTCCGATCTAACCGGAACTCTGGACTATGTTTTTCGACGGGTCGCTGATGAAAACAGGAGCGGGCGCGGGCCTGCTCTTCATCTCACCCCTTGGGAAGCACCTCCGCTACGTGCTGTGCCTCCATTTCCCGGCGTCCAACAACGTGGCCGAGTATGAGGCTCTGGTTAACGGGTTGCGCATCGCCATCGAGCTAGGGGTCCGGCGCCTCGACGCTCGCGGCGACTCGCAGCTTGTCATCGATCAAGTCATGAAGAACTCCCACTGTCGCGACTCGAAGATGGAAGCCTACTGTGACGAGGTTCGACGCCTGGAGGACAAGTTCTACGGGCTCGAGCTCAACCATGTCGCTCGACGATACAACGAGACTGCAGACTGCAGACGATACAACGAGACTGCAGACGGGCGTCTTCTCCCGAGACCTACATCAACCCTCCGTCAAGACCGACGACACGCCTGAGCCCGAGAAGGCCTCAGCTCTACCCGAGGCGACCTCGGCTCAGCCCGAGGCGCCCTCGGCCCAGCCCGAGGCACCCTCGGCCCCCGAGGGTGAGGCACTGCGCGTCAAGGAAGAGCGGAATGGGGCCACGCCTAATCGAAACTGGCAGACCCCATACCTGCAATATCTCCACCGAGGAGAGCTACCCCTCGACAGAGCCGAAGCTCGGCGACTGGCGCGGCGCGCCAAGTCGTTCGTCTTGCTGGGTGACGAAAAGGAGCTCTACCACCACAGCCCCTCAGGCATCCTCCAACGATGCATATCCATCACCGAAGGTCAAGAGTTGTTGCAAGAAATACACTCAGGGGCTTGCGGTCACCACGCAGCACCTCGGGCCCTCGTGGGAAACGCCTTCCGATAGGGCTTCTACTGGCCAACTGCGGTGGCCGACGCCACTAGGATTATACGCACCTGCCAAGGGTGTCAATTCTACGCAAAGCAGACCCACCTGCCCGCTCAGGCTCTGCAAACAATACCCATCACCTGGCCGTTTGCTGTGTGGGGTCTGGACCTCGTCGGTCCCTTGCAGAAGGCACCCGGGGGCTTCACGCACCTGCTGGTCGCCATCGACAAATTCTCCAAGTGGATTGAGGTCCGACCCCTAAACAGCATCAGGTTCGAACAGGCGGTGGCGTTCTTCACCAACATCATCCATCGCTTCGGGGTCCCGAACTCCATCATCACCGACAACGGCACCCAGTTCACTGGCAGAAAGTTCCTGGACTTCTGCGAGGACCACCACATCCGGGTGGACTAGGCCTCCGTAGCTCACCCCATGACGAATGGGCAGGTAGAGCGTGCCAACAACATGATTCTACAGGGGCTCAAGCCGAGGATCTACAACGACCTCAACAAGTTCGGCAGGCGGTGGATGAAGGAACTCCCCTAGGTGGTCTGGAGTCTGAGGACGACGCTAAGCCGAGCCACGGGCTTCACGCTGTTTTTTCTTGTCTATGGGGCCGAGGCTATCTTGCCCACAGACTTAGAACACGGCTCCCCAAGGACGAGGGCATACGACGTCCAAAGCAACTAGACAAACCGAGAAGACTCACTTCACCAGCTGGAAGAGGCTCGGGACATGGCCTTACTACACTCGGCGTGGTATCAGCAGTCCCTGTGACGCTACCACGCCCGAGGGGTTCTATCCCGAGACCTCCAGATGGGCGACTTGGTGCTTCGGCTACGACAAGACGCCCGAGAGCGCCACAAGCTCACGCCTCCCTGAGAAAGGCCGTTCATCATCGCCAAGATTCTGAAGCCCGGAACATACAAGCTGGCCAACAGTCAAGGCGAGGTCTACAGCAACGCTTGGAACATCCGACAGCTACGTCGCTTCTACCCTTAAGATGTTTTCAAGTCGTTCATGTACCTCGTTTACACACACAAGCAAAGTCTAACCTTCAAGGAAGGGTCAGCCTTGCCTCGGCAAAGCCCTACCCTCCCTCGGGGGCTAGAAGGGGGGAACCCCCTCTGCGTCAAAATTTTCCTCGGAAAAAGTCTTTCTGCCAGAACATCTTTCGTGCTTTTCGACTACTTCGATAGTGGAGTCCTGAAAACGACGGAGTACACGTAAGCAGGCAAGGCCGACCGAGCCGAGGGACTCCTACGCCTCCGGGATACAGATACCTCACTCATCACCTTCTGCGATAAGTAACTCACGCTCGGATAAGGGATTCCGCTGACCGAACAAGTCTCAACGCTCGAAAACTTTTTCTGCCGAAACGATTTTCGTGCCATCTCGACTATATCGATAACAGAATCTTACGGACGAGTAAGAGTACACGTAAGCAGGCAAGGCTGACCGAGCCGAGGGACTCCTACGCCTCCGGGATACGGATACCTCACTCATCACCTTCTGCGATAAGTAACTCACGCTCGGATGAACGATTTGTTACCGACGAACAAGTCCTGATACTCGAAACAAGGGGAAAGGAAACACAACTTTACAACACGACGACGATATGTTTTGGCCTCGGCGGCCGCAAAAAACATACGCACGCTACAGACAAACTGTTCCTGCAGGTTCAGACGTCAGCAGGAGGAGCAGCAGCACCCTCGGCATCGACCCCACCTTCGGCGGAATCCGACCTGGCCTCGAACAGCGACATGGTCGAAGGATCTCCACCTCGAAGGAAGATGTCAGCACCGCGCCTGGGCCATCGCCGCCAGGGTCTCCTCCAGGAACCCGGCCCAAGCAGACGGCCGGACCGGCCGCTCCGTAGCCTCAGCCAGCTGTCCCCCGAGGACACCAGCCCGGCTCATGGCCTCGGCAGCCTGACTCCAGTGTTGGTCCCGCCAGTGGACGACCTGGCCAGGTCCCAGCCGCTACTGCAACGCCTCGTCGGCCTGGGAAGTCCCCTACTCTCGGGCCGACGAAGTTTCTTCTCCAGCCAACTCCGCCTCTGTCCATGCTGACACCGCTGCCTCCGGCTTTGGCTCGTCGTAGAGCAGCCGAGGTTTCCTTCACTAAGCAAGAGGAGCCTCGAGCAGCAAGGCCGACCGAGCCGAGGGACTCCTACGCCTCCGGGATACGGATACCTCACTCGTCACCTTCCGCACAGGGCAACTCACACTTAGTTAAGCGGTCCAGCTAGCCGACAGGCGAGTCCTGGTGCGCAAAATGGAGAAGAAACATGGCTTTACGCCCAAATACACAAATGTTAAGGCCCCGACAGCCGCAATGAACATACGCCAGCACTCAAGGTGCCATTACAAACGGGACTCTGGTTCCGTTCCCGCGGGTGCGAACAAACTCCATACCAGGAGGCCCGCGGGACGACGAACTCCAAGAGGCTCACCGCCGCCCGCTCCGACAACAGCGACAACGACCTCTGCTCCGGGTGGCCAAACAGCAGCAGCGATGACCTCAGGGCAGACGCAGCTGCGACAAGGCCCTCGCCCACGTCTCCACTCGAGGGGCGAGGACAAGCTATCAAAGCCCAAGAGCCGAAGGCCCGGAGCGTAGATGGCAGCGGCGATCTCGTCGGTGACGAGGACTTCTCCGGCCACCTGTCCACCGGCATATCCCCACTCAAGTCCTCCCAGACGGGCAAGCACCGACCCCCGCGCGAAGGTGTCGTGCCGGAGCAAGGGCAGGACAGCCCAAGAACACGAACGCCGCCCTAGCAGCGCGCGACGTCTTGGGCGGTCCCCCGGTGTGCGCGACGCAATAGCCGCCCGTACGGCAGGCAGATAGCCGCACTCCGCCCAGCGGTGGGAGGTGGCACCGGAAGCCGTGCTAGAGCCAGCTGAGCCAGCGAACCAGGCGTGCTGGAGCTGACGACGCTTGCGGCCGCTCGGCCACGCATTGTCGAAGTCCGCCTCTTCCGCTAAGCTGGTGAGCGCCCTCTCCCATGAATGCTGAAGGAGGAGGTGGCCCGCCGGCCCGTACGGGAGGTAGGGCTCCAGCTCAGCTCGCCCTCTGCCCCAGCAAGGATGACGAAGATCCTTGAAGCTGAGGGCGGGGCAGAGGCCGCAGCCCGGTTTGCTTCTCGCCACCATCGAACTGGTGGTCACCGTCTTGGGTGACCATCGGCGAGGGGATGCAGCCGGGCTGCCTGACGAAAATCCTTGAAGCCGAGCGATGGCTGAAAGGTACCAACCTCCACAAGGTTGCGCTCCTTCCACAACAAGACGAAGACAACGCGGGTGCTCCCCGTCTGGGGGCTCAGAAGGCGGAAGGATGCGACGCATGAGGAAAGTGTGAAGGCATGGCTACCACCCAGGAGGTCAATCCCTTTTAAAGGCGACTCTCCCCGCTCGCGTCCTCAAGCCGTCGCGGACTAAGTCTTCACCAACACGCTTCAAGGTCCTCCCCCTACGACATGGGGGCTGGGCCCCACGCGTCATGCGAGCTGCCCCAGGACAGATGAAGCCAAACCGCCACGCGCGCGGAGCGTGTAACCGCCCAGCGGTTACAAGCATTCCTCCATCTTCGCCCAAACCAGCGGGTGAAAGGGCGGACCACCATGTAGGCGGCATGCAACTGCACCAAGGGGGCGCACCCTTTCGACTTCGACGCATCCAGCATGGAGGCCCAGGCCCACACGTCATGTAACCGGCGCGCCGGTTACTACGTGCAAAAAACTGCAGCGCCACTTGCGCTAGCGCCGCTCCTTCTCGACTACGGAACCGGTGCCGCGACTCGAGGCAACCCTACGCACAGCCCAGTAGTGCCAACCAGGCACGCCGGTCATGGGTCAGTCAGCCGCGGGAGAAGGCGCGATGGTCAATATGGCCAAAAGTGGGCCGTCAGTAATGGCGGTGGCAGGCGGGCGGAGGCAGCAGTCAAATCGTCTGCAGGCTCACGTCCCCTCCTGGAACAGCGAGAGAGCTCTCTCCCACGGCGTGAAGACGACGCGCCCGTGTTCCGTTCCTCGAACGGCTCGCGCATACGCAACAGCTGCCCCGCGAACCACTCGTCCTGTCGCATTAACCCTGCGGCAGGACAGGCGACACCTTTGGCAGGCGAAGCGGGCGATGCTTCACCTCCACCTTAATGACTGCGTCAAAAAAAGGTGCGCCACGTCGTTCAATTTCGTATCCTTTTCCTCTTCCCCTTTCTCTCTCTTGCTACAGGGACCGGGAAAGGGGATACTCCGAAAGGGATCCTTCTCCGCGAAGGAAGCAGGCCCCGAGCCCCCCTACTGATCAGAGGTTCGAAGGCTGGCCCCTCGGAAGGGTTCGACGGCCACCTCAGAGCACTCGGGCTCCGCGCCCACTACTGGTCAGAGGTTCGAAGGCTGGCCCCTCGGAAGGGTTCGATAGCCGCCTCAGGCCACTCGAGCTCCGTGCCCACTACTGATCAGGGGTTCGTAGGCTGGCCCCCCGACGAGTTCAACAGTCGCCCTAGAGCATGCAGAGTGAGGGATGACTCTGGGTACGTTCGATACATAACCAAGGCTCGGGCTACGCTCCCGAGGTACCCTAGGACATTTCCGAGACCAGCAGGAACGATTCTATAACGAAATCCCATCAGAGGGAGGCATCGAGCTCTCGGACCCTATCGAACGGGACCGGGTCCGGCAAATCACTTGCAGGTACTTTTGGAGCGCACCTCTGGGCCACTAGCCGACCCTTATCGAACGGGGCACGAGCGTCCACTCGGATCACCTATTAGCAACTCACTGGAGACACCATGTTCGGCGCCCACCGAGGGCAGCATGGCGCTTTCCCCCCTCCTCCTTGCGGAAAGGCGATGCAGGGGCGTATGAAAAAAGTCGAGTCTGTCCTTGACCGTCCTCTCGCCTTGTGCAGAGGCTCGGGGGCTGCTCTCGCAAACCCGTCTCCGGCCAAACCGATGACAGCGTCAACATACCAGCCCGAGAACTCGGAACCTGACTATGCACCCGGGCAACGACTAGTTCGCATGAGGGAACAACCAGACCGGCCGAGCCATCATGAAAGGCATTAAGACCTCGAAGGAGTCAAACCACTCCTCCGAGGCCTCGGGGGCTACACCCGGCGGGTGCGCTCGCGTGCACCCATTGGAACAAAATGCAACCGAGAAAGGCTGGTCCCCTTACAAAAAAGTGCGACAAAGCCTCCAAGCGAGTACCCACACTCCCTTTGAGGCTCGGGGGCTACTGTCAGGGACCGTAATTAGGGGTACCCCCAAGGCTCCTAATCTCAGCTGGTAACCCCCATCAGCACAAAGATGCAAAGGCCTGATGGACGCAATTCCGGTTAAGGCTCCGTCCACTCAAGGGACACGATCCCAGGGCTCGGACTCGACCTCGCCTCGGACGACGATCTCCGCCTCGCCCGACCCCCGGGCTCAGACTTAGCCTCAACTCCGGAAGACGGTCTCCGCCTCGCCCGACCCCCGGGCTCGGACTCAGCCTCGACCTCGGAGGAGTCACCACCTCCCTCGGGCCGACCATGCCACAAGAGGAGGCCATCATTACCCTACCCCTATCTAGCCCAGGCTACGGGGAACAAGACCGGCGTCCCATCTGGCTCGCCCCGGTAAAACAAGTAATGATGGCACCCCGCGTGCTCTAGGACAACGGTGGTTCTCAGCCCCCTACCGAAGCAAGGATACGTCAGCAAGGATCCGACAGCCCCGACAGCTGTGCTTCTACAGGGCTTGTAACACCCTGAATTTTGGGGGTATAAAATTTCTTTGCTCATATTCACAAATTCAGGTGTTACTTCCTTTTCTCATCCTTCCTCTTTCTTTTCTCTCTCAATTCTATAGGAGCTAAGTGCTTATTTTACTTGTAATTATAGTTTATTATGTTAAACCCTAAGGGAGTATGAATTGTTGCATCATGTTGAACCCTAGATTTCACTTTTGTTTGGTGCATAATTCTCAAAAGGTCTAATTTGAATTTGGGGCTTATTTGAATTTGAATCAAATAGAATAAATAAAAGAAAAGGGAGAAACAATTCAGAATAAAAGAAAAAGGTGAAACAGCCCAACCCAGCCGCCCCCCCCGGCCTTTCGGCCCAGCCGGCCCATCTCTCCCGCGCGCGCGCCACCCTCCCCTCCTCTCTCTGCGCAGCCGGTCCCACCTGTCGGCGCCCGCTTTCCCCCGTGCGCGCTCGCTCCCTCGCTCTCTCTCTGCTCGCGGGCCCGGGGTGTCAGCCCCGTCTTCCTCGCGTAACCGCCGCCCGAGCTGCTCGCGCCCGCGATCTCCGCGCCCACGTCGCGCGTGGGACTCGCCCCACCTCGCCCCTGGCCACTTGAGCCCCGAACCCCACTCGCCCTCACCCCCTCCCCCCATTTGCGCCCAGTAGACCCTCTCTCCCCCTCGCTGCGCGCACGCAGAGCACCGCCGCCATAACCCCCGCCGTCCCGAGCTCGGTTCCTCGTCGCCGGTGGAGCTCCGCCGCGCCCGTAGCCCCGGTGAGCTCCGCTCTGGCGTCCGCAACCCGGAACGCGCCCCAATTCCCTCTCCCCCTCCCTATTTCTCTCTGCCCGCGCTCACCCGTCGTCCGCCGTGCAGCCGCCACCGTCGGCCCGAGTCTCCGTCGCGTCCCCGTCGCCGCCGAGGAGTCCCCGGAGCCCGCCTTGAGGTAACGGACCTCTCCCGCCCCTATTGCCCTTTGTCTTGCTCTCTGTTGCATGTGATTGCTCGCCGGAGTAGAGAAACCCCGCCGCCGAGCCGCCCCGCCGTGAATCGCCCCCCTCCGGTGCCTCTGCCCCGACCCAGACCCCACCAATGGAGTCCCCGTGCCCTTCCCGACCTCCCTGACCGCTCGGATTGCCCCAAAGCCCCGCCAGTCGCCCGCGCCCCTCGTCTCCGGCGAGCCCTCCGCCGCGGGGACGGGCGCCGCCGCCCCAGCTAGCCGTAGGGGAAGCCCAGGCCGGCCACCCGATCCCCACCGTCCATCCCAGATCGGGCGGCCTCGTTTTAATCAGGCCAAACCCAATCCTGGCCGTCCGCCGGAGATCCAGCGGCCCAGGCCCACTGCCCCCTCACCCCGTCTCTCTGCCCGCTAGGCCCCACTTGTCAGCTCGCCCGCTCGCCCGCGCTGTCAGCCCGGCCCCGCCCGTCAGTCCGCCCGCGCGCTCTGCCCGCCCGGTCCCGCTTGCCAGTCGCCCGCGCCCGCGCTGTTCGCCCGGCCCCGCCTGTCAGCCGCTCCCGCCGCCGCGCGCCCGCGCGCCCGCCCGCAGGATCTAATCCTAGCCGTCGATCTGAGATCCAACGGCTGTAAGCGCCCGATACCCCTTCGCCCGCGCTTTTTCTTAAAGAACCCCCCGGTTTTCTGGAAATTGCGCCCGCCGTCCCTGGTTTCTCGCAGTTAAGTCCTCAGCCCTTTTATTTAATTCAAAATAGGTCCCTAGGGCATATTTTTAACCCCTAAACTTGTAAAATTCATAACTTTGTCATATGAACTCCAAATTAGGTGCTTCAAATTGCAAAATGCTCATAATATTATTATCTATCTGTCTATGCAATGTTTCTCTGCTGTTTCCATGTATTAATTAATAGCTAATCACTAGGATAGGACTAAGACTATTGAAACCTCATTTAGGATAATTGGAAATAAGTAGACTTTAATAAAAGTTGGATTACTTAAGTTTGTGGACTTAAACACTTAAGTTTAGAAACTCAAACCAGATAATTATTTAATCCCACCACCAATTTAGACCTGATTAGTAGATAGTTAATCACTTAGTGTAACCCTCTACCCCCAGACCTAGGGAACTTTAGAGTGCCTATCCCTTTTCTGTTATGAACTTGTGACCCCTCTCTGCTGCATATGTTTGGTATATTGTTTGTGTCTGTTATTTTCCCAAGTGCATAGAGTGAATGATTGCTTTGCGTAGACAACGAGCAGTCTGTGTTTCCCGAGGAAGTTGCAGAGGAAGTCCCTGAGCAACAGTTTGGTGAAGGCAAGTGTCCTCTGACCCATTATGTCCTATTCATTTATAACTTACTACCCCGCATTACTTACTTGAAACCTAAGGATTGACTAGCTTTACACTTTACTTTATCCTTGATGACCTTATGGGCTATTATGGTTAGCATTTTGCTACTGCTTTAACTTAATCAATGAACATGATGTGAATATTTATGATACTGTTATCCTGATGATGTTGATGATCTTGTGATACTCCAGGGGGCTCAGGCTGTTTCCTGAGTACCTCTCCGTAAGGACCTGTTCGTTGAGAGACCACCCGGGATAACAGTGCAACCATGAGGGTGAAATGGGGCGCCCTTAGCTAAATAATTAGAGGAACTAGAGGTGTAGTTGCTTCGCCGTCGTGCCGTCAATGGGGTCCAGGCACAGTGCTTGCTCTGCCGAGGCTGAGTGCCGGGGTTCTTTCGTTTTGCTTTTGTTAGTCACTCTCCTGCGGGGAGGAGTACTGTGTTTATCAAACTGGAGAAACCTAACGGGCAGCTATGATCTCTAGGGAATCTTTGTAACAGCTACGTAGTGATACCCTGCCGGACCACCTAGGTAGTGGTCAATGGGGATTAGCTCTCCCCGGGCAGAAAGGGAATCATGACTCATGGGTAAAGTGTGCGACCTCTGCAGAGGGTAGTGAAACTGATATATCAGCCGTGCTCACGGTTAAGAGCAACCTTGGGATCCTCTTTGATTAGAGATACAAATGGTTCGAGATACGAGGATTATGTTATGATTTTGGTTCGAATATGATGATGTTGTTCCTCGATGAGGAAAGGGTTCATGGGCTGGTTAATGATAAAATCTGGCTTCTACTAATGATAAATACCTGACCAATTAAAAGCAACTGCTTGAGCCTAACCCCACATAAAGCTAGTCCACTTCAGCCAAACGGGACATTTGCTGAGTACGTTGATGTGTACTCATCCTTGCTTTACCACAAAACACCAGGTTGTCCGCATTGTAACCACTGCTCAGGAGAAGGTGAAGCCGTGGAAGGAGACTTCCAGGAGTTTCAAGACTACGATGAATTCTAGGTGTGGGTTGGCGGCAACCCCCAGTCAGCTGCCTGTGAAGGCCTTTTATTTACTGCGTTTCGCCTAGCACTTTGATCTAACTGATTAGTCGATGACTATGTGGATGTCTATGACTCTGTGATGTAATAAGTTTTTACTCTTTTATGTTATTATTCGAGCATTGTGCGATGATGTTCATTTATGTAATCGCTGTGTACGTGAGTTCTGATCCTGGCACGTACATAGTTCGCATTCGGTTTGCCTTCTGAAACCGGGTGTGACATAAGTGGTATCAAAGCCGTGCTGACTGTAGGACCGCTGACCTAGAGTAGCACTGGTCGTATTAAGGACTATTGACCTTCCCTCTCACCTTGACCTCTGATGTTACTTCAAAAGTCGGTCACCTCGACCCACCCTATGTTTCACTACATATATATATATACTATATTATACCTTGTTAAAATTTTTATCTTATTCTGTCTATGGTTTATTCACTTGTCATATTAGTTCTGCTCTTACTCTTATGCTTACGGTGTCTTTTGTAGATGGCTCGTCTTAGACACACTGCACGTAAGTCGGTGATTCCTTTCCTGCCGTCTCGACTTGCGGAGCGTCCTCTGCACCGCACCGTGTCCGGTCAGTCGAGTCACCTGGAGAGGCTGCACCACCGCCTGCGTGAGGAGCAGGAACGCCGACGCCAGCACGGAGAGCAGCAGGGCTCTTCCTCCTCATCCCAGCATGAGGTGGAGTCCGTGAGGCCCCGTTCCTCTGTTGCCCAGCTGGAGGCGCCCCTTGCACCACCGCGGGACGCTCCGGCTGTTGGAGGAGGACCTGGAGGAGATCCCGACGACGACGACTCAGACCACAGCTCGGAGTCTTCTGAGCCGCAGGAGGCGGAAGGATGGGTCGCCCGACCCATCACCCGTGACGCCGCTCGCGGTTGTCACTTCCACGACGCACTCGACACCTTGCTGCGCCAGGCTTTCGACCGGCACACCTGGTCGATCGAGTACCGTTGTGTAGTCTACCAGCACAGTCGCGGGAGGTACCCGGACCGCTGGGAGGCCACCTGCCTAGTTCGCCGTCCGGAGGATGACCTCCGGGGTGCGGAGGCCGTTTCGGAGCACTATTCCATCTCCGAGAGGGACACTGCAGAGGCGGCTATGCAGGATGCAGCACGGCGTGCACTCTCTCAGTACTGTTCTTTGTTCGGTGGGGTGGCCGACGGTCTTAACCTTCGGTACTACCCCCGCCGCCCTACTGGCAGCACAGAGAGTGTGGTTGTCTCACCTGTTGGTGAGGCTAACCCTAGGTTGAGCAGCACAGTCAACCTAGTCGCAGTGCTTAACACTGAGCTGGACCACTCTCTGGACGAGCTGAGCAGGGCTCGAACGGAGATTGCGGAGTTGCGTGCTGAGTTGGCAGAGCGCCATCACCAGGAGGGTGGTTCTCCCGCTCCTGTCGGGACTCAGCACCCATACCGCTCGCCGCCGCGTGGTCACCACACTTATGGTTCCCCTGTCTGTAAGACCAGGATAGATCTGGATCCTTAGATCGTTAGCGTCGGAGTTTGTAATAATTCTTAAGTCAGATGTCTCAGTCTTAGGTAGTCAGTTTAGTTTGCTTATCAGTTGCTTCCATTTAGTTTAGTTTGCTTATCAGTCGCTTGCATGCTTGTTATGATGAACTTGTACTGGATTTGGATCTTTGTAATGACTGTAGCCAACATGTGGGTTTCCCCTGCAGTTTGGCTTAGCTAGTAATGTTAAAGAAGTCAGTTGTTTAGTTGGGAAGCCATTTACTCTTACTTTCCTTTCTTATCTGGGAAGCTGTGTTGAATCATTATGAGGATCAGTGAAGCTCTTTGTTCACTCAGTGTCATGAAGAATTCTGTATTCTCTTTTCTTATGCTGGAGGATTGTAAGATCAATGCTGATGTATGAATGTCTTCCGCAGATGTCTGACAACAGGCGCCGATGCAACAGGCGTGCTCAGCTGGAGCCGCATGACCAGCAGGAGGAAAATCAGAGGCAGCCTCCCCCGCCACCCCCGATGACAGTGGAGCAGATGTTCTTGATGCAGACTCAGGCAGTACAGGCCATTGGGCAGACTTTGGCAGCCATGCAGCAGGCTCAACAGCAACCCCAACCCCAGTTGCAAGTGCAGATGCCCCAGATGCCACGAGATAAGCGTGGTGAGTTCATGAGAGGGCACCCTCCTACCTTCGCCCATTCTGCTGACCCCATGGATGCAGAAGACTGGTTGCGCGCAGTGGAGAGAGAACTGCGCACCGCTCAATGTGACGACAGGGAGAAGGTTCTGTATGGCCCCCGTCAGCTAAGGGGAGCAGCCCAGTCCTGGTGGGAGTCCTACCTCGCCACCCATGCTGACCCCGAGGCCATCACCTGGGAGGAATTCAGTGAGAGTTTCCGCAGATACCATGTGCCAGAGGGACTGATGATCGTGAAGAAGGAGGAGTTTCTGGCTCTGAAGCAGGGACCCCTGTCTGTTAGTGAATACAGAGACAAGTTTCTGCAGCTATCTCGTTATGCACCTGAGGATGTCAACACTGATGCTAAAAGGCAGTACAGGTTCATGAGAGGTTTGGTGGATCCCCTGCATTACCAGCTGATGAATCACACCTTCCCCACCTTCCAGCACCTGATCGATAGGGCAGTTATGACTGAGAAGAAGCGTAAGGATATGGAAGATCGGAAGCGCAAGATGAGTGGACCCCAGACCGGAGGCATCAGCCGTCCACGTTTCTCAGGCAGTTCATCTCAGCAAGGCAGGCCCGGTCACCCACAAGGATATCAGAATCAGAACCAGCGTCCGCATCAGCAGCAGTTTCAGAGGCAGTATCAGCAGCAGCAGCAGCAGTATCGTCAGAACAGCCAGCAGGGAGGTAATCAGTATCAGAAGCAGAACAACCAGGCACCTCGCCTTCCTGTCTCAGCAGCAAACCAGAGCAACCAGGCAGCCCCAGCACAAGGAGGAGGCAGAGGATGTTTCCACTGCGGAGAGCAAGGCCACTGGGCGATGCAGTGCCCGAAGAAGGCGGCGCAGCAGCAAACCAACCCCAATGCTCCAACAAGGCAAGGTGTGCTGCAGCCGGTAGCAGGCAATCGTAACCAAGCGTACAACCGTGGAAAGGTGAACCACATGGAGGCCGAAGCGATCCAGGATGCACCAGATGTGGCAGTAGGTATGTTTTCAGTCGAATCTCATCCCACAAAAGTGCTATTTGATACTGGTGCAACTCATTCATTTGTCACTGCAACCTGGGTAGAATTGCATAACATCTCAGTAGAGGCAATGATGCCGCCCATGAGGATTAATTCAGTTGGTGGCAAGGTGCAAACAGATAAAATATGCTCAAATATAAGGGTGGAAATAAGGGGGATAGGGTTCCCCAGTGACTTAATAGTAATAGACACCCCTGGGATAGATGTTATTCTAGGGATGAATTGGTTAATGAAGTATGAAGCGAATATTAGCTGTGACAAGAGGACCGTAACATTAAAGTCCCCGTCAGGAGAGGAGGTAGTGGCCGAGCTAAGGATGCCTAAATCAGCGGAGGGTGTCTGTCACCAGATCTCAGTTGATAGTAAGGAACCCAACCCGCTCGAGACTATCAAGGTGGTGTCGGACTTTCCGGACGTATTTCCCGAGGAGCTAACGGGCATGCCACCCGAGAGAAAGGTTGAGTTTGCCATAGAGCTTATCCCTGGTACCGCCCCCATTTCCAAAAGGGCCTACCGAGTGTCTGGACCAGAATTGGTGGAACTCAAGAAGCAGATAGATGAGATGTTAGAGAAGGGTTACATCAGACCAAGTGCCTCGCCTTGGGCCGCTCCGGTGTTGTTTGTAGAGAAGAAAGATGGTACCAAAAGGATGTGCATAGACTACAGAGCCTTGAATGAAGTCACAGTCAAGAACAAGTACCCCCTGCCGAGGATAGAAGATTTGTTCGACCAGCTCAGAGGTGCCAGCGTATTCTCGAAGATAGATCTGAGGTCAGGCTACCATCAACTCAGAATCCGACCCTCGGACATACCGAAGACAGCATTCATCACCAAGTATGGGTTATATGAATTCACAGTTATGTCCTTTGGTTTGACAAATGCGCCAGCTTTCTTTATGTACCTGATGAACAGTGTGTTCATGGATTATCTGGACAAGTTTGTGGTAGTGTTTATCGATGACATTCTCATATATTCCAAAAGTGAGGAAGAGCATGTGGAGCATTTGAAGATGGTATTGCAAAGGCTACGAGAGCAACAACTGTATGCCAAGCTAAGCAAATGCGAGTTCTGGATTCATGAAGTCTTGTTTCTGGGTCACATCATAAATCAAGATGGGTTGGCAGTGGATCCAAAGAAAGTGGCAGATATCCTGAACTGGAAAGCACCAAAGGATGTTCGTGGGATCAAGAGTTTCATTGGAATGGCTGGGTATTACCGGCGTTTCATCGAAGGCTTCTCAAAGATTGCAAGACCAATGACAGCGTTACTAGCGAAGAAAGTTGAGTTCAAGTGGACCCAAAAGTGTCAGGAAGCATTTGAAGAACTGAAGAATAGATTGACTACAGCTCCGGTGTTAGTCCTGCCTGATGTTCACAAGCCATTCTCAGTGTATTGCGATGCTTCTTACACCGGATTGGGATGTGTGCTAATGCAAGAAGGAAGAGTTGTAGCATATTCATCTCGGCAGCTGAAGATCCATGAGAAAAATTATCCCACACATGACCTGGAGTTGGCAGCAGTAGTTCATGCTTTGAAGACCTGGAGACATTACCTGTATGGGCAGAAGTGTGACATTTATACAGATCATAAAAGTCTGAAGTACATATTTACCCAGTCAGAGTTAAACATGAGGCAGCGAAGATGGTTGGAATTGATCAAAGACTATGAGTTGGAGATACATTACCATCCAGGCAAGGCCAACGTGGTTGCAGATGCTTTGAGCAGGAAGAGTCAAGTCAATATGTTGGCCATGTACCCAATGCCATATGAGTTAGCCAAGGAGTTCGACAGACTGAGCCTCGGTTTCCTGAACAGTACGCAAGGAGTAACAGTGGAATTAGAGCCCACCCTAGAGCGGGAGATCAAAGAAGGGCAGAAGGATGATGAAAGCATCAACAAGATCCGGCAGCTAATCTTAGAAGGAAGAGGCAAAGACTTTCGAGAGGATGAAGAGGGAGTAATATGGTTCAAGGACCGATTGTGTGTCCCCGACCTCAAACCTATTCGGGAGCTGATCCTAAAGGAAGCTCATGAGACAGCCTACTCCATACACCCTGGGAGTGAGAAGATGTATCAGGATTTAAAAAGGAGGTTTTGGTGGTATGGCATGAAAAGAGAGATCGCAGAATACGTCGCCATCTGTGATAGCTGTCAAAGAACCAAAGCAGAGCATCAAAGGCCCGCCGGATTGTTGCAGCCATTGCGGATTCCTCAGTGGAAGTGGGATGAGATCGGGATGGATTTTATAGTTGGCCTACCTCGTACCCGGGCCGGTTATGATTCCATCTGGGTGGTTGTGGACCGCTTAACAAAGGTGGCCCATTTCATACCTGTGAAGACCACATATACCGGAGCAACGTTAGCTGAGTTATACATGTCACGGATAGTTTGCCTCCATGGTGTGCCGAAGAAGATAGTGTCAGATCGAGGAACGCAGTTCACCTCTCATTTTTGGCAGCAGCTACAAGAAGCTTTGGGCACTCATTTGAACTTCAGCTCGGCTTATCATCCACAGACAGACGGTCAGACTGAAAGAACTAATCAGATCCTAGAGGATATGCTGAGAGCCTGTGCGTTGCAAGACAAGTCAGGATGGGACAAAAGGTTACCTTATGCAGAATTCTCCTACAACAATAGCTACCAAGCCAGCTTGAAGATGTCGCCGTTTCAGGCACTCTATGGACGGAGTTGTAGGACTCCACTGCATTGGGACCAGCCTGGTGAGAGACAGGTGTTTGGCCCCGACATTTTGCTTGAAGCCGAAGAGAACATCAAAATGGTTCGGGAGAATCTGAAGATAGCACAATCAAGGCAGCGAAGCTATGCGGACCGAAGGAGAAGAGAACTGAGTTTCGAAGTGGGGGATTTCGTCTATCTGAAGGTTTCACCTATCAGGGGAGTCAGAAGGTTCGGAGTCAAAGGCAAGTTAGCACCCCGGTACGTTGGACCATATCAGATTCAAGCAAAGCGTGGAGAAGTGGCTTATCAACTCGACCTACCAGAAAGTTTGTCGGCAGTACACAATGTGTTCCACGTGTCGCAACTGAAGAAGTGTCTACGAGTACCAGAAGAGCAGTTGCCAGTGGAGGGTTTGGAAGTCCAGGAGGATCTGACATACATAGAGAAGCCAACGCAGATTCTGGAGTTTGCAGACAGAGTCACCCGGAGGAATACCATCAGAATGTGCAAAGTCAGATGGGGTCACCATTCGGAGGAAGAAGCAACCTGGGAACGAGAAGATGACCTGAAGGCCAAATACCCTGAACTCTTTGCTGACCAACCTTGAATCTCGGGGGCGAGATTCTTTTAAGGGGGATAGGTTTGTAACACCCTGAATTTTGGGGGTATAAAATTTCTTTGCTCATATTCACAAATTCAGGTGTTACTTCCTTTTCTCATCCTTCCTCTTTCTTTTCTCTCTCAATTCTATAGGAGCTAAGTGCTTATTTTACTTGTAATTATAGTTTATTATGTTAAACCCTAAGGGAGTATGAATTGTTGCATCATGTTGAACCCTAGATTTCACTTTTGTTTGGTGCATAATTCTCAAAAGGTCTAATTTGAATTTGGGGCTTATTTGAATTTGAATCAAATAGAATAAATAAAAGAAAAGGGAGAAACAATTCAGAATAAAAGAAAAAGGTGAAACAGCCCAACCCAGCCGCCCCCCCCGGCCTTTCGGCCCAGCCGGCCCATCTCTCCCGCGCGCGCGCCACCCTCCCCTCCTCTCTCTGCGCAGCCGGTCCCACCTGTCGGCGCCCGCTTTCCCCGTGCGCGCTCGCTCCCTCGCTCTCTCTCTGCTCGCGGGCCCGGGGTGTCAGCCCCGTCTTCCTCGCGTAACCGCCGCCCGAGCTGCTCGCGCCCGCGATCTCCGCGCCCACGTCGCGCGTGGGACTCGCCCCACCTCGCCCCTGGCCACTTGAGCCCCGAACCCCACTCGCCCTCACCCCCTCCCCCCATTTGCGCCCAGTAGACCCTCTCTCCCCCTCGCTGCGCGCACGCAGAGCACCGCCGCCATAACCCCCGCCGTCCCGAGCTCGGTTCCTCGTCGCCGGTGGAGCTCCGCCGCGCCCGTAGCCCCGGTGAGCTCCGCTCTGGCGTCCGCAACCCGGAACGCGCCCCAATTCCCTCTCCCCCTCCCTATTTCTCTCTGCCCGCGCTCACCCGTCGTCCGCCGTGCAGCCGCCACCGTCGGCCCGAGTCTCCGTCGCGTCCCCGTCGCCGCCGAGGAGTCCCCGGAGCCCGCCTTGAGGTAACGGACCTCTCCCGCCCCTATTGCCCTTTGTCTTGCTCTCTGTTGCATGTGATTGCTCGCCGGAGTAGAGAAACCCCGCCGCCGAGCCGCCCCGCCGTGAATCGCCCCCCTCCGGTGCCTCTGCCCCGACCCAGACCCCACCAATGGAGTCCCCGTGCCCTTCCCGACCTCCCTGACCGCTCGGATTGCCCCAAAGCCCCGCCAGTCGCCCGCGCCCCTCGTCTCCGGCGAGCCCTCCGCCGCGGGGACGGGCGCCGCCGCCCCAGCTAGCCGTAGGGGAAGCCCAGGCCGGCCACCCGATCCCCACCGTCCATCCCAGATCGGGCGGCCTCGTTTTAATCAGGCCAAACCCAATCCTGGCCGTCCGCCGGAGATCCAGCGGCCCAGGCCCACTGCCCCCTCACCCCGTCTCTCTGCCCGCTAGGCCCCACTTGTCAGCTCGCCCGCTCGCCCGCGCTGTCAGCCCGGCCCCGCCCGTCAGTCCGCCCGCGCGCTCTGCCCGCCCGGTCCCGCTTGCCAGTCGCCCGCGCCCGCGCTGTTCGCCCGGCCCCGCCTGTCAGCCGCTCCCGCCGCCGCGCGCCCGCGCGCCCGCCCGCAGGATCTAATCCTAGCCGTCGATCTGAGATCCAACGGCTGTAAGCGCCCGATACCCCTTCGCCCGCGCTTTTTCTTAAAGAACCCCCCGGTTTTCTGGAAATTGCGCCCGCCGTCCCTGGTTTCTCGCAGTTAAGTCCTCAGCCCTTTTATTTAATTCAAAATAGGTCCCTAGGGCATATTTTTAACCCCTAAACTTGTAAAATTCATAACTTTGTCATATGAACTCCAAATTAGGTGCTTCAAATTGCAAAATGCTCATAATATTATTATCTATCTGTCTATGCAATGTTTCTCTGCTGTTTCCATGTATTAATTAATAGCTAATCACTAGGATAGGACTAAGACTATTGAAACCTCATTTAGGATAATTGGAAATAAGTAGACTTTAATAAAAGTTGGATTACTTAAGTTTGTGGACTTAAACACTTAAGTTTAGAAACTCAAACCAGATAATTATTTAATCCCACCACCAATTTAGACCTGATTAGTAGATAGTTAATCACTTAGTGTAACCCTCTACCCCCAGACCTAGGGAACTTTAGAGTGCCTATCCCTTTTCTGTTATGAACTTGTGACCCCTCTCTGCTGCATATGTTTGGTATATTGTTTGTGTCTGTTATTTTCCCAAGTGCATAGAGTGAATGATTGCTTTGCGTAGACAACGAGCAGTCTGTGTTTCCCGAGGAAGTTGCAGAGGAAGTCCCTGAGCAACAGTTTGGTGAAGGCAAGTGTCCTCTGACCCATTATGTCCTATTCATTTATAACTTACTACCCCGCATTACTTACTTGAAACCTAAGGATTGACTAGCTTTACACTTTACTTTATCCTTGATGACCTTATGGGCTATTATGGTTAGCATTTTGCTACTGCTTTAACTTAATCAATGAACATGATGTGAATATTTATGATACTGTTATCCTGATGATGTTGATGATCTTGTGATACTCCAGGGGGCTCAGGCTGTTTCCTGAGTACCTCTCCGTAAGGACCTGTTCGTTGAGAGACCACCCGGGATAACAGTGCAACCATGAGGGTGAAATGGGGCGCCCTTAGCTAAATAATTAGAGGAACTAGAGGTGTAGTTGCTTCGCCGTCGTGCCGTCAATGGGGTCCAGGCACAGTGCTTGCTCTGCCGAGGCTGAGTGCCGGGGTTCTTTCGTTTTGCTTTTGTTAGTCACTCTCCTGCGGGGAGGAGTACTGTGTTTATCAAACTGGAGAAACCTAACGGGCAGCTATGATCTCTAGGGAATCTTTGTAACAGCTACGTAGTGATACCCTGCCGGACCACCTAGGTAGTGGTCAATGGGGATTAGCTCTCCCCGGGCAGAAAGGGAATCATGACTCATGGGTAAAGTGTGCGACCTCTGCAGAGGGTAGTGAAACTGATATATCAGCCGTGCTCACGGTTAAGAGCAACCTTGGGATCCTCTTTGATTAGAGATACAAATGGTTCGAGATACGAGGATTATGTTATGATTTTGGTTCGAATATGATGATGTTGTTCCTCGATGAGGAAAGGGTTCATGGGCTGGTTAATGATAAAATCTGGCTTCTACTAATGATAAATACCTGACCAATTAAAAGCAACTGCTTGAGCCTAACCCCACATAAAGCTAGTCCACTTCAGCCAAACGGGACATTTGCTGAGTACGTTGATGTGTACTCATCCTTGCTTTACCACAAAACACCAGGTTGTCCGCATTGTAACCACTGCTCAGGAGAAGGTGAAGCCGTGGAAGGAGACTTCCAGGAGTTTCAAGACTACGATGAATTCTAGGTGTGGGTTGGCGGCAACCCCCAGTCAGCTGCCTGTGAAGGCCTTTTATTTACTGCGTTTCGCCTAGCACTTTGATCTAACTGATTAGTCGATGACTATGTGGATGTCTATGACTCTGTGATGTAATAAGTTTTTACTCTTTTATGTTATTATTCGAGCATTGTGCGATGATGTTCATTTATGTAATCGCTGTGTACGTGAGTTCTGATCCTGGCACGTACATAGTTCGCATTCGGTTTGCCTTCTGAAACCGGGTGTGACAGGGCTCAAGCACTCCTCCGACGGCCACGACGCCACATGAACAGGGTTCCAACACCTCTCCGACAGCCACGTCGGCACGTACATAGGGCTCTAGCTCCTCTCTGCTAGACACATTAGCACACTGCTACACCCCCCGTTGTACACCTAGACCCTCTCCTTACGTCTATAAAAGGAAGGTCCAGGGCTCTCATACGAAAAGGGTGGCCGCGCGGGAGAACGGGCAGCCTCACGCCCCCTGTCTCTCTCTCCCTCGCGAACGCTTGTAACCCCCTACTGCAAGCGCATCCGCCCTGGGCGCAGGACAATATGAGGTCGCGGGTTTCCCCTTACTGTTTTCCCCCCTTGTGTCTCCATCTCGCGCCGACCCATCTGGGCTGGGACACGCAGCGACAATTTACTCGTCGGTCCAGGGACCCCCCGGGGTCGAAACGCCGACAATCATGTTAGATGAATAAATAACCAAACAACCGAAATACACTTTATAGACCTTAACAAGCTATATAGTTTTATAGTTTGTAACCTTTTTAGTTTAAGGTCATCTTGTCGACATAACCTATGTCTGAATAAAAAAAAATTAAAACTCGAATTTGTGAAACGACCTTGAATGAAAAAAAACCACCGAAATGATAGTTGTAGGTCTTTAAAAGTCATGAAACTTTATAGTTGACAATATTTTTTTATTTGAAATCATCTGGTCATGCAAAACTATGTTTGAGTTCAAAATTCTATTTTTTTTCAAACGCCTCAGATGAAAAAACACCAATAATAAAAGTTGTACGTCTCGAAAAGTTATGTAACTTTATAGTTGGCAACCTTTTGATTTGGAATCATCTTATCATATACAAATACGTTTGAAGTTTTCATAATTAAAATTCAAATTTTATAAACGATCTCGGATGAAAAAACTAATAAAATTATAGTCATAAAAACTAATAAAATTAAATTTGTAGGTCTCAAATAATTATGCAACTTTGTAGTTAACAACCTTTACATTTAAATTTATTTAGTGCCTCAAATAATCACTTTCCTCTCAGTTTGTTATAATACGTGGGGAAGAAAAATATAATATAGACACAAGTGATATAGTGGTAGATAAAGTTATACACGCGAGAGAGATTGTGAGTTTGAATTACTCCATCCACAAAACATGTAAACTTTTTAACTAGTATAAATATTTTTAGTGTTATATTCAGCCCTACACTTAATAAATCGTAGCTCGGCCACTACTCCCGCCATGCATTAGCTTTCAAAACGGCCCTTCCACCTTTCTTGGTATTTTTTAAATACCCCACCTTTAGGGCATGTATGGTTTGTTTAGACTAATTTTTAATCCATTTATTTTATTCTGTTTTAGTCAATAAATATTAAATATAAAAGCTAAAATAAAGTTTTAGTTTTCATATTTAGTAGTTTAAAGAAAAAATTGAATAAAATGGTAAGACTAAACATTAGTCACTAAAAATCAAATACCCTCTTAATAACACGTTGGTTTACTCGTTTTGTACAAAATGCTTGGTTTGCATCTCGTCCGTTGTATCTTTATCTCTAACCTCACGTCGACATAACAAGTAAACGAAAAAAATACTCGTTTGATTCACTGATTAACGTCCTCACTTCCCATTAAATCATTCTAGCTACACTCATGTTTCCTTTTTCTGTTCTACTAGGACATATTGAGGCTAGTTTGGGACCAAAAAAATTAGAGAGAATTAAGGACATTAAATAAGAAAGAAATTCTAGTCTCCTCAATCCTCTTCTATCAACCTAGCCCTAAATTCAGTCTTTGATTTGACGTGAAGACTAGAGATGGCAATGAGTACCCGCGATCTGGTACCCCATGAGCATTTACTCCATTAGGGCATTCATATGGTCTAAATATTCTAACCATGAGTCTTTTATCGGGCAAAACCTTCACCCAATAGGTAAATAAGTATTAGAACGTTCTGCACTCACACATACCCGTTAACCCGTGTGTATAAAATACACAATATAAACTTGGACAAAAAACATAAACTTGAACACTTGACCTAACCCAAAACAAATGAAACCCTAGCTACGTAATCTCTTTCTACTCTAGAAGTCCACATATTGTTGTACTCCTGCTCATCCTAATCGTATCTTCGTCCAATCAACTGTGTACATATAGTTTCCGAACATATTTTATAGTTGTGTCTTGTGCAACTATATAATTAGACATTATTTCAACGGATCTGAGCAGAATCCTAGCCACACAGTTTGATTTTTCCAGCCTCATGTGTCTATAATGTTAGAAATCAAATGGTGTGATGATTAATTATGTCACATGATTTATTTAAATTTAATGTTTAGTAGCTGGTATTTGTCGGGTACCATAATTAGGGGTACCCCCAACACTCCTAATCACGGCTGGTAAACACCCTCAGACCAACTGACGGGCGCGGTTCAAGTCAAGGCTTTGTCTACCCAAGGGACGCGACCTCGCCCGAGCCCAGCCTCGGGCTGGAGCAGTAGTCCCAGACGAGTTCACGCCTCGCCCGAGGGCCTCCTCAGGCAGCGGGCGCCCCCTTGGCTCTCCCGAAGCCCGGCTCGGGCAGGCTTCGTTGTGAAGCAACCTTGGCCAGACCGCCTCACCAACCGACCGCTTCGCAGGCGCATTCAATGCAGGGGACGCCTGATGCTGTATCCTGACACACACGCCTCAGTCGGCCAGGCCAAAGTGACCACAGTCACTTCGCCCCTCTTTTTTACTGTCCGATATGACGGGAAAACAGCGCCGCTCGCCCCGCTCCGACTGCCGTGCCAACCACCCAGGCGAAGACTGACAACAAGTCACGATCAACCACCGAGTTCGGCCTCGGGCGCAACAGGAAGCTCCGCCTCGCCCGACCTCAGGCTCCGACCTCGAGAGGAGGTCTCCGCCTCGCCCGACCCCCGGACTCGGCCTCGACCTCGGTCTCGGGAGGAATCGCGTCCTCGCCCGACCTCGGCCTCGGCCTCAAGAGAAGTCTCCGGCTCGCCCGACCTTGGGCTCGGGCCGACCGCGCCAACTGGGGATACATCATTACCCTATCCCTAGCCAGCTCAGGCTACAAGGAACAAGACCGGTGTCCCATCTGGCTTACCCCGGCGACGGGTAATGATGGTGCCCCGTGTGCAACCATGACGCCGGTGGCTCTCAGCCCCTTACGGCAGCGAGGAGACATCAGCAAGATCCTTGCCGCACTGCCAGCTATGCTCCTACAGGGCTTAGGCGCTTCTCCGACGGCCACGCTATCATGTGTACAGGGCTCAAGCTCTCCCCCGACAGCCACGTTGGCATGTACACAGGGTTTAGGCATTTCTCTGCCGGACACGTTAGCGCATAGCTACATCTCCATTGTACGTCTGGACCCTCTCCTTGCGTCTATAAAAGGGAGGTCCAGGGCCATCCTGGAGGGGGGTTCACGTGGGGGAAAAAGCGAACGAACAGGCTCCCTCTCTCTCTCTCCCTCTCACGACGTGCTTGTAACCCCTGCTACGAGCGGCACCCCTGGTGCAGGATAATACAAGGCTTGCCCCATCTCTTGTGTTCCATCTCGCGCCAACCCATCTAGGCAGGGGCACGCAGCGACAATTTCACTCGTCGGTCCAGGGACCCCCCGGGTCCGAAACGCCGACAGTTGGCGCGCCAGGTAGGGGGCCTGCTGCGTGTTAACGAACGCCTTCCCGTTGAGTTCCAGATGGGGAGTCTTCAGCAACCTCTTCAGCCCGGGACGGTGCTCCGCTTTGGGAGTCTCGAGTTCATGTCCCTCGACAGCAGCTATGACATGGTACTCCTCCCCTCACGGCGCGACGACAACGACGGTCTTTGACTCGCCCAGCAGCGGTGAGCTTGGCGACAGCATCTCCCCGCGATAGAAGAGGAGCACTCCGGTCGTCCCCGCCACCCTCCTCACCGGAGGAGGCGGAGACGGGGCAACCATGGCCACGCAGGAGGTGGCACCTTATCGACTGTTGCACCAGAGCGAGTCGACGACGCCGGCACTCCCCTGGGGGACATGTCAGGCATTGTCCTCGCACCTGAGACGATGGCGGGTGTCACTTCCCCGCAACGTGTCAACCCCAAGCGGACTGATGACGCCAGCACCCTCGCAAAGGATCTGCTGGGCGTTACCCTCGTACCTGAGATGACGGTGTGCTCCGCCCTCGACGCGACTTCACCACTATCCATCGACCAAGAGGTACCGTCCGTTCTCTATCCCGTACCCTTTCAATTCAGCTTCGATCCACCGAGCGACCCCGCTATGGTGAGCTCTTTCGTAAAGGCGTATCCAAACCTTTCGGGGTACCATATGTGGTCGACCTGGGACCGACTGACAGCCATCTCAATCTTCGGACTAGCGGGTTTCGAGGAAGAGGACGGCCCCGACTCCGGTTGGGATTTCTCCGGCCTCGGTGATCCCGGTGCCATGTGGGACTTCATGTCCACATGTGACCACTGCCTCTCCGGTTGTTCTGACGATGGCCATGACCTTGACGATGAGGGTTATGGCCCAAGTCGCGAACGTTTCCACGTCGATTAGGGAGATCACAACGAAGGCAACCACCTCAGTATGCCAGAGGTTGACGATCCCCCTGGGCCCGCATCTCGCGTTGACATCCCGCGGGAGCTAGCTGTCGTCCCAGTCCCTGCAGGGGGTCAGGACACACAACTCGAGCAAATCCGTGAGATGCAGGCTCGGGTCGACGGGGAAGCAGGCCGGCTTGTGCAGCTCCGACAGAACATCGAACAGGAGTGGGTAGGCCGAACACTTGCCGGAGGAGCCTGTCATCAGGCCCGGGACATCCAGCGCCGCATCATCGACAATGCTAGGGCAGCGCTGCCCCCGGCCGTCAGCGGGTCCGGCCAAGACCTAGCTGCAGCGGCGATGCTACTTCGAGCCTTGCTGGAGCCATCCACCACCGAGGGACGACGTATCCAGGGCGAACTCAGGGATCTCCTGGAAGGCGCCGCAGTTCGACGAGCCGAGAGCTCTGCCTCTCGGAGACGAGCCGACCCCTCGGAGCACCGCGCGGTGTCCTCCCGATGCATGCGGGAAGCCTCCGTCCATCCCGAGCGCACGCGGGACGAGGCGCCTGCTGCTCGGGATCACCTTGGCAACGAGCACCACCATCTCGACCATCGAGCCCGCCTCGACGAGAAGGTGCACCGAGGCTACCATCCCAGGCGCGGGGGACGCTGCGACAGCGAGGAGGATCGCAGCCCCTCGCCCGAACCACCCGGTCCGCGAGTCTTCAGCCGGGCCATACGACGAGCGCCGTTCCCTGCCCGTTTCCGAGCCCCGACTACCATCACCAAGAACTCAGGGGAGACGAGACCAGAGCTATGGCTCGCGGACTACCAACTGTCATGCCAGTTGGGAGGGGCGAATGATGACAACCTCATCATCCATAATCTACCCCTTTTCCTCTCCGACGCCGCCCGAGCCTGGCTGGAGCATCTGCCTCCTGCGCAGATCTCCGACTGGGACGATCTGGTCAAGGCTTTTGCGGGAAACTTCCAAGGCACGTACGTGCGCCCTGGGAACTCGTGGGATCTCCGAAGCTGCCGCCAGCAGCCAGGGGAGTCCCTCCGAGAGTACATCCGGCGGTTTTCGAAGCAGCGCACCGAGCTGCCTAACGTTACCGACTTGGATGTCATCGGGGCTTTCCTTGCCGGCACCACTTGCCGAGACCTGGTGAACTGATGGACGTCGCCACCATGTTCGCCTCGGGTCAAGAGGCGGTCGAAGCCATCTTTCGGAAGAACAAGCAGCCTCAGGGAGAGGCGAAGAAAGATGCCCCCGAGGCGTCCGCCCAGCGGGGCACAAAGAAGAAGGCCAAGAACAAGTCGCAAGCGAAGCGCGACGCTGCTGACGCGAATCTCGTCGCTGCGGCCGAGCATAGGAACCCTCGGAACCTCCTAGAGGGGCCGACGCGTTCGACAAGATGCTCAAAGAGCCGTGCCCCTATCACTAGGGTCCCGTCAAGCACACCCTCAAAGAATGTGTCATGCTCTGGCGCTACTTCCACAAGGCCGGGCCCCCGGTGGAAGATAGCAAAGGCCATAACAACAACAAGAAGGAGGGCGACAAGGAAGAAGAGTTCCCGGAGGTCCACAACTGCTTCTTGATCTACGGCGGGCAGGCAGCGAACGCCTCGGCTCGGCACCGTAAGCAAGAGTGCCGGGAGGTCTGCTTGGTGAAGGTGGTAGCGCCAGTCTACCTAGACTGGTCCGACAAGCCTATCACCTTCGACCGAGGCGACCACCCCGACTTCGTGCCGAGCCCAGGAAGGTACCCGCTCGTCGTCGATCCGACCATCGGCAACGTTAGGCTCTCCAAAGTCCTCATGGACAGAGGCAGCAGCCTTAACATCATCTACATCGAGACCCTGGAACTCTTGGGGGTTGATAGGTCCGAGGTCCGGGCCAGTGCGGCACCCTTCCACGGGATCGCACCCGGAAAGCGAATCCTGCCCCTTGGACGGATCGACTTACCCGTCTGCTTCGGGACTCCCTCCAACTTCCGAAAGGAAGCTCTCACCTTCGAGGTCGTCGGGTTCCGAGGAACCTACCATGTGGTGTTGGGAAGGCCGTGCTACGCCAAGTTCATGGCCGTCCCAACTACACCTACCTCAAGCTCAAGATGCCGGGCCCGAACGGGATCATCACCGTCGGATCCACATACCGCCACGTGTACGAATGCGACGTGGAGTGCGTGGAATACGCTGAGGCCCTCGTCGCCGACCTAGAACGCCTCTCCAAGGAGGCGCCCGACGCGAAGCGGCACGCCGGCAACTTCGAACCAGCCGAGGTGGTCAAGTCCGGCTCTCTCGACCCCAGCAACGACGCCAACAAGAAAGTCCGGATCGGCTCCGAGCTCGACCCCAAATAGGAAGCAGTGCTCATCGACTTTCTCCGCGCAAACGCCAAAGTCTTTGCGTGGGGTCCCTCGGACATGCCTGGCATACCGAGGGATTCGCCGAGCACTCACTGGACATCAGAGCTGGAGCTCGACCCGTGAAGCAAACCCTACGCTGTTTTGACGAAGAAAAGCGCAGGGCCATAGGCGAGGAGATCCACAAGCTACTCATGGCAGGGTTCATCAAAGAGGTATTCCATCTCGAATGGTTAGCTAACCCTGTTCTTGTAAGGAAGAAGGATGGGAAATGGAGGATGTGTGTAGACTACACTGGTCTAAACAAAGCATGTCCGAAGGTTCCCTACCCTCTACCTCGCATCGATCAAATTGTGGACTCCACTGCTAGGTGCGAAACCCTGTCATTCCTCGATGCCTACTCAGGCTATCACCAAATCAAGATGAAAGAGTCCGACCAGCTCGCGACTTCTTTTATCACACCTTTTAGCATGTACTGCTACACTACAATGCCATTTGGTTTGAGGAATGCAGGCACCACCTACCAGAGGTGCATGAACCATGTGTTCGGAGAACACATCGGCAGGACAGTCGAGGCTTACGTCGATGACATCGTTGTCAAGACGAAGAAAGCCTCCGACCTCCTCTCTTACCTTGAAACGACATTCAAGTGTCTGAGAACCAAAGGCGTGAAACTCAACCCCGAGAAGTATGTCTTCGGAGTCCCTCGAGGCATGCTCCTGAGATTCATCGTCTCTGAGCGAGGTATCGAGGCCAATCTGGAGAAAATCGCGGCCATCACCAACATGGGACCGATAAAAGATTTGAACGGAGTACAGAGGGTCATGGGATGCCTTGCGGCTCTGAGCCGTTTCATCTCACGCCTTGGCGAAAAAAGATTGCCCCTGTACCGCCTCTTAAGGAAGACCGAGCGCTTCACTTGGACCCCCGAGGCTGAGGAAGCCCTCGGAAACCTTAAGGCGCTCCTTACAAACACACCCATCCTGGTGCCCCCCGCTGCAGGAGAAGCCCTCTTGATCTACGTAGCCGCGACCACTCAGGTGGTCAGCACCGCGATCGTAGTTGAGAGACGAGAAGGAGGGCATGCACTGCTCGTCCAAAGGCCGGTCTACTTCATCAGCGAAGTGCTATCCGAGACCAAGATCCGCTACCCACAGATTCAGAAACTACTGTACGCAGTAATTCTGACACGGCAAAAGTTGCGACACTACTTCGAGTCTCATCCGGTCACTATGGTGTCATCCTTCCCCCTGGGGGAGATCATCTAGTGTCGTGAGGCCTCGGGTAGGATAGCAAAGTGGGCAGTGGAGCTCATGGGCGAAACGCTATCATTCGCCCCTCGGAAGGCCATAAAATCCCAGGTCTTGGTAGACTTCCTGGCTGAGTGGACTGACACCCAGTTACCAACAACTCCAATCCAACCCGAGCTTTGGACCATGTACTTCGATGGGTCACTCATGAAAACAGGAGCAGGCGCTGGCTTGCTCTTCGTTTCACCCCTCGGAAAGCATCTTCGCTACGTCATACGCCCCCATTTTCCGGCATCAAACAATGTGGTCGAGTATGAGGCTCTGGTTAATGGGCTGCGCATCGCCGTCGAGCTAGGGGTCCGACGCCTCGATGCTCGTGGCGACTCGCAGCTTGTCATCGACTAAGTCATGAAGAACTCCCACTGCCGCGACCGGAGGATGGAGGCCTACTGCGACGAAGTCTGGCGCCTGGAAGACAAGTTCTACGGGTTGGAGCTCAACCACATCGCCCGATGGTACAACGAGACTGCGGATGAGCTGGCGAAGATAGCCTCAGGGCAGACGATGGTTCCCCCAGACGTCTTCTCCAGAGACCTACATCAACCGTCCGTCAAGATCGACGACACACCCGAGCCCGAGGAAGCCTCGGCCCAGCCCGAGGTACCCTCGGCCTCGACCGAGGAGGCCTCGACCGAGCCCGAGGTACCCTCGGCCATCGAGGAGGAGGCCTTGCCCGTCGAGGGGGAACAGAATGGGGTCACACCAGATCCGAACTGGCAGACCCCGTACCTAGAATTTCTCCTCCGAGGAGAGCTTCCCCTCGACAAGGCCAAAGCTCGGCGACTAGCGCGGCGCGCCAAGTCTTTCGTCTTGCTGGGTGATGAGAAGGAGCTCTATCACCGTAGCCCCTCGGGCATCCTCCAACGATGCATATCCATCGCCCAAGGACAAGAGTTGTTGCAAGAAATACACTCGGGGGCTTGCGGTCACCACGCAGCACCTCGAGCCCTCATGGGAAATGCCTTCCGACAAGGTTTCTACTGGCCAACCGCGATGGCCGACGCCACTAGGATTGTACGCTCCTGCCGGGGGTGTCAATTCTACGCGAGGCAAACACACCTGCCCGCTCAGGCCCTGCAGACAATACCCATCACCTGGCCGTTTGCAGTATGGGGTCTGGACCTCGTCGGTCCCTTGCAAAAGGCACCCAGGGGCTTCTCGCACCTGCTGGTCGCCATCGACAAATTCTTCAAGTGGATCGAGGTCTGACCCTTGACCAGCATCAGGTCCGAGCAGGCAGTGGCGTTCTTCACCAACATCATCCATCGATTCGGGGTCCCAAACTCCATCATCACCGACAATAGCACGCAGTTCACCAGAAAAAAGTTCCTGGACTTCTGCGACGACCACCACATCCGTGTGGACTGGGCCGTCGTAGCTCACCCCATGACGAATAGCAGGTGGAGCATGCCAACGGTATGATTTTGCAGGGACTCAAACCGAGGATCTACAACAACCTCAACAAGTTCGGCAAGCGGTGGATGAAAGAGCTACCCTCGGTAGTTTGGAGTCTGAGGACGACGCCGAGCCGAGCCACGGGTTTCTCGCCGTTTTTTCTAGTCTATGGGGCCGAGGCCGTCCTCCCCACGGACTTAGAATACGGCTCCCCTATGGCGGAACCATCCGAATTATTCCAGCTTAAGTGCCCAAGTCGCACCCTTAAGGGCAGCAACACACTTAAACAGGAATAACCCGTCAGTCCCTCGGATCTAGTCCGATAAAGCCACTTATCCAGGATCAAATACCACTAGCTCACTCGAAGGTGAGGCACAGAGAAATATAATAAAGCATAATACTACAAATTTAATAAGTATCAATAGTGATTACATTATCGGAGTTTCAGAAATAATAACCATAAATTTTTTAATGGAGCGGAAATAACTAACGGAGAAGAACCAAGTAACATGGCGAAGCCTGGCCACACTACTCCTCCTGGTCCTCTCCTGCGGAAGCAATAACCCACTCGACCATCAATCCCGGTGGCGGGGATGGAGGCCAAGTCACACCAACAACCAAAGCAAGGAGGTACCTGCAAAAATTATGCCACAAGCAAGGCTGAGTATACTAATACTCAGCTAGACTTACCCGGTGTGAGGAGTCTACTCCTCTACCTCTAGACATGCAGCTGTTTGGCTGAGGGGTTTGGTTTGCCAAAAGCACTAGCTGAGTCTAAAATCAAGTTTTAGCTTTTCCAGTTTTAGTATGATCCTTTTAAACTAGATGAGTACCTAGCTACTCATACATGATATCAAACATTTTTAAGCAATCAACCTTTTTGCCAGTCAACTCATTTCCACTTATTACTCAATGTAGCAGCATGGATCAAGCAGTCTCATTAGCTGCGAGAAGCAGACGATTCGAATCGAGTTTTTATCCTTGCAAGGTAAACCTAAACACACGACGTGGCGAGGCACTCCGTCCCCACACACATCAACCGTCCCCATCGATTCCCCGTCAGCAGACCAGGGCTCACCGCCTTGGCGTACAATGCCTCACTGACCCCGACTGCCGTCGTGCAGTGACCGCACTTGTACCCACCATAACCGGAATGGGAGACCACGTCTCAGGTCGCGTGAGGGGATATGTCCACTGCCAGGTTCACTCAGGTACTAGGCTTACCGATTTACCATATTTCTCGGTATATGTTTAGTACGTTCAAACACTTGACACACGGTACCACACCTTAATCCTTATTCCAATTTCCGTCTCATAGACAACGCATCCCCATGGACCGTTGTCCATAGACCATCATCATTCTGATATAAAAATGGATACAACCAATTCCTGACCTCGCGCGAGTGCTAGAAAAATCACTCGACTTCTACTGAGATTCCTAATTATTAAAGCAGCTACTCGACCTAGCATACTAGTATCCATCTCAAAAGGAATCCTGAGTTCATGCAACTAGGGTTTCAAACAACTCCTACACTTAAGTGCACAGTACAAGCCTACAAACATTAAGTGTAGTAAAATAACATATATATAACAGTTATGCATAAAACCGGGGCTTGCCTTTAATTTAACACTTAGATAGTGTTTGCTGGGGGAGGTACTCGCTTGGCGAGCATCTACTGGTTATGTCCATCCTTCCTTTGGTTGCCCATCAGCTGCATCTTGTGGTTGGCACCACATCAGTTGCTCGATCGTTATCTCTCGGTCCTAAATGAGATGCAAGATGCATATGTATGAATATAATGTAAGGAACACAAGATATACAAAGACACAGCGGCGAACTAAACATTAAATTGGAAGACACCGTAAACCACCACACGTTAGCATTAGTTATCTACACGTCATCGATCGCACAATATTAACACCACTGAAATAAGACGACACTTACTATACTTAGACAACACAAATAGATCATCACAAGTATATGAGCATTTATTTAGTTTGCTACGGCTTTTTATTAGTTCTTCTATTAATCACACAAAAGCATCCCAAGCACAAGTTCAACAGAGGAGGAATTCCTATCCACAACCAACTACTCAAGTAAGCACATTAATCATGGAGCGCATGTTAACCTAAGTTAGACATTACAAGTCTATGTCCGTTAAGTGCTAACTAAGCATTTTTAGCCAAAAGGGTGAACTCAACCATCAAATGGACACTTGCAGATTTTTGGACAGCAATACAGCAGTTACTTGTTTTAATCATACCTTTTCAAATATTAATCCAAAAATAGCAAACTAGAACTTTCTGGAAAGTTTAGAAAGTGCTCTACAACTTTGGTATTGTCATCACAACATGATTCAACACTTAGCAAAGTCAAAAAGTGCAATCACAGCAGCTCTGTCTAGATTTGGACAGATTCAGACTTGCAACTTAAAAAATTCACAACTAAAGATTCAGATATCCAAATAAATTGATCCTAGACTTTCTGGAAATATAATGAAATTGTCTACATATCATTTATAAATATCTCAAGATGATTCAATATTTAACTAAGGATAAAAGACACTAGAAGACTTTGCTGTCCAGAACTGGACAAACTCAGTCTTCATATTTGAAACATTCATAACTTAAGCTTCAGACCACCAAAAAGAGTGATCTAAGACTTTTTGAAAAGTTTAGCAAAAGTACTACATAACTTTTGTAATCACCAAGAAATGATTCAATGTTTATCTATATCAAACAACACAGTTTTCGAAATCTGTTCTGACGGTGGATAGAACACAACAACCAGTTTATAAAATTCATAACTCCTAAACTATCAGGCATATGGTTATGAAATTTTAACACAAGCAATATAACAAAAACATCTACAACTTTCTTATAAAGACCATGAACTGATTGCAACAATAAATTGAGCAAACAATGCAGTTTCTGAAATCTGTACAGAATTTGGACAGATTCAGTTACTGAATTTGTAAAAAGCATAACTCCTAAACTGTCAGACGTATGGCTGTCAAATTTTAACACAAGTAAGATAATAGAGTTATCTACAACTTTCTTGTGACCACCAATAACTAATTTCAACATTAACCTAAGCAACCATTGCAATTTCTGAAATCTGTTCAGAAATTCGACAGATTCAGGTGCTGGGCTTGTGAAAAGCACAACTCCTAAACGATCAGTTTTATGGCTGTCAAATTTTAGTACAAGCAAGATAATAAGGTTATTTACAACTCTTCTATATGACTTTTCTACAGAAAACATGATTTAGTTCCTCAAACATACAGTACGACAGAAACAGCGCGTGCAACCCAAAACAGCAATCAATACATTTCAGCTTCTATATAATTCAAGAATTGTCTTGCTCTAGAGACTTGAATTATTCTAACACTTTACCATTTATTAGAGTTAAAATAATCAACTGAGGACTAACAAGTAGACTCACTAATTTTTATCCATGTCATTTTATATTACTAGCTTAATTGTACAACCAAAACTATACATGCAGGAATTTTTCAGCTTGCAAGCACAAGAACACTTAACTCAATCATCAAGCACAATCAGGGACAGTTACTACAAATTCTCATTTCCAAATTGCAATGATTTGGTTATCGAACACAACTACCACATGCTTATGTTATGTAAGTTGGTTACCATGAAAGAGACACTTTAATAATGTAAATTAGCATGTGACGATAAGTTAATTCTAAACTCTTTACCTCTCGCAACACATGATCATTTTAATGTCATCAAGGTACCACAACATCATAAGAGGACATATGCATACTAGTTTCCAGTTTTACATCTACAACTTCTTTACTAGTTATTTACAACCACTTAATCAGCATTGATCGAATTAAACCTCTAACTCGACAATTTAGGCACCATAAATTTCAGAATTCTACCTAGACATCTAGCGTCACATGGAGAGTCTACTAATTAACTTGCAACCACTTGAAGTACTAGAAACACCTACATATAAAAATTACTTAACGCGATTGAATTCCTCTATTTAACAAGAGTTGGCTAACACAGCATGAAAAAAATAGTAATTCATACACAAGTTCATATTTTTCTCAATCATAACACCACAAGACCAACAAAACTAGTTTCACCATTTTAGACATCTTAACTTAAAATATAGCTAAAAGTAATTCGATTAGTTTTCTTAACTACTTTTCTATATTAGGTCACTTAGCTCCCAATTAATCAACACACCATATTTCCTTTGACGCAACAGGTAGAGCACGACTACTTGTTTCTAACAATCTTTGAGTATCAACAATTAATTGCCTATGGTATTTATCCGACTCGAGAACATAGAGAAGGCGACGACTACTACGACAGGTCGTCACCTCATCTTAATCGCATAATCCACTTTAGCTTTACTGATCGAGTCTGCCGACTAACCGTTTAAAATAGTAAAACCTATCCTTCGCATCAAACAACACATCGCACATCTTCCTATCGAAACGTAAAAACATCCAAGTTCTTTTCTACCTCTTTTTCTTTCGCCACAAACTTCAATCCATACCAATACAATTTTTAAACACGCACCACATCGACCAATTTATACGAATCGACAACCACCAATCTCTAACTCGAAATCATGAACACAACTATACTACGATCTACCGCCGAAACATTTAAATCACATCTATATAATTCATTTATCGAGTCAATCGAGAGCGACATGCATCGGCTCACCATAAACAAACTCAACCGACTTTTGTAAGAACGATGGCGATTCCGATTTGTGCATCGCTCCGAACATCGATGAGCGTCGAGCGGCTTGCCTTCTCTTCGCAAAACACGGGGTTTCTCTCCTCCACAAAAATAAAATAAAGCAACACACATACATAATTAATCATAGGAAAATAACGTCGGTGCGAAATCGAACAAGGAGCGTCGCGGTCTCACCGGGGTGAACGACGACGACGATGGGGCTGCGCAAAAAAACAGCGAACACACGGCGACATCACGACATGCTGTAACAACACATCTCCCTCGACATTATGCCGAACACTTGGCATGCGCGCAGCGGTGGCAGCGAGACGAAACAAGATCGGCATAGGGTCTGCTGTTTTGTGGGGAAGAGAGGAGGAGGTTGGGCTGTCCGTGGGAGAGGGGCTCGGCCTACAGCCACCATGGCTTGGCGCTGCGGCGTCGAGCAGATCCCTGCGCGCTCGCGCCCTTGGAGTAGGGGGCTGGACAACCATGGGAGAGAGGGTAGAGCTGCTGCGTTCCAGGGATCCAAGCGCCAGAGGGTGAGCTCGGGCTTGAGCCATGGAGCAGGGAGGGCCCTGCTTGGGGGCTCGGATGGGGGAGAGAAGAGCTCCTGCTCCTGCGGCAAGGGACACAGGGAGGAAAAAGGCCGGCGTCGACCACCTCGCTGGGGTGCTGCGTCGAGGGGGGGGGGGACGAGTGGAGGGAGGCGCTGGGAGAAAAGACAACCGATTGGGGGAGCTCGGCTGCGAGATTTTCTGGGCGCCATGGCTGCTAGTCTTGCTTCCTGCGCTGCCGTGGGGAGAACAGAGAGGAAGAAACGGTGGGGAGAAATGGAGGACGCCGTGGGGGTGGGGCTGGGCGTCCATGACAGGAGCTCGGTTGGGGAAGGAGATGGCAGGGAGCGTCAGCAGGAGGAAGGGATGGACGCCATGGACAGGGAGCATGGAGCTGAGCTCCCTGCGCGCTAGGGAAAAAGCCAGGGAGAGAAGAAAATGGCGGCTAGGGGAAATAGAGGGGTGGGAATGGAAAATTTCCAAGTGAGCACCCCTATTTATAGAAGTAGCCCTAGGGTTAGGGTTTTCCTAGTGGGCCAAATGGGCTGGGCTGGAATGGGCTCAGCCCAAAACACGTAATCGGGTTGCACTAAATTATTATTTTTGGAATAAAAATGCTCTCGCGGAAGTCATCTGTGTAAAAATAGAGCGAGCTGGTGCTCGGTCGGACAGAACGACGGATTATCCGTACTAAGAATTTGATTTGTTTAGCGTCGCTCGGAAAAAAATAATTCCTCGCACCTAATTAGGAACAAAATGAATTGAGACCGATTGGTTTCGGATTCATAGTCAGAGAAGGAGAATCGTGATAATTTAAAATCGTTGTCGATACGAGGTTTTTTCAATTCGGTCCAGACACAAGACATTTGGCCGAGTCGGGAAAATTTGATTAGAGGACGACATACTGAGTATCCCGTTGGAGAATACGGATCCGGATAAAATAGTCAAACATAGATCGAAGTTCAGGAATTAGATTCGGGCTCAGATCAGACAACAGTCGTCGAGAGTTTGATTTAAAGAGATTCAGATGAGATTTATAATTCGAGAATGATCTTCGAGTCTGCATGAGTTCCGAGAATTAAAAGTTTTAACACGCTCCAAGATTGGTTGTTTCTCGCGATCGATTAACTCCGAATTCGGTGAACTTCCATGAGAAAGCCTTATAGACAGAGATAGACACGATCGAAAAATAGAAATTTTCAATGAGCATCCGAGATTAGGATAACTCTCCTGACTTAACACGAAGCTGACACCTGGGGTGTCACATCCCCGAGGACCAGGGCGTACGACGACCAAAGCAACCACACCAGCCGAGAGGACTCGCTAGACCAGCTCGAAGAGGCTTGGGACGTTGCCTTACTACATTCGGCACGGTACCAGCAGTCGCTGCGACGCTACCACGCCCGAAGCGTTCGGCCCCGAGGCTTTCAAGTGGGAGACTTAGTGCTTCGTCTGCGACAGGACGCCCGAGGGCGCCACAAGCTCACTCCTCCCTGGGAAGGGCCCTTCATCATCGCCAAGATTTTGAAGCCCGGAACATACAAGCTGGCCAACGACCAAGGCGAGGTCTACAACAACGCTTGGAACATCCAACAGCTACGTCGCTTCTACCCCTAAGATGTTTTAAGTCGTTCATGTACCTCGCTTTCTTTACATACATAAAGTCTAACCGTCAAGGAAGGGTCGGCCTTGCCTCAGCAAAGCCCGACCCTCCCTCGGGGGCTAGAAGGGGGGAACCCCCTCTGCGTCAAAATTTTTCTCGAAAAAATTTTTCTACCAAAACGACCTTCGTGCTTTCGACTTCCGTATCAATAGCGGGATCCTGAGAACAACGAGAGTACACGTAAGCGGCAAGGCCAACCGAGCCGAGGAACTCCTACGCCTCCGGGATACGGATACCTCACTCATCACCTTCCGCGAGAAGTAACTCACGCTCGGATAAGCGATCCTGCTACCAAACAAGTCCAAACACTCGGGTAGAAAACGACTTTCGTGCCTTCTCGACTGTATCGATAACGGAATCCTACGACCAAATGAGAGTGTACATAAGCGGCAAGGCCGACCGAGCCGAGGAACTCCTACGCCTCCGGGATACGGATACCTCACTCATCACCTTTCGCAAAAAGTAACTCTCGCTTAGATAAACGATTCTGCTACTAACAGACAAGTCGTGACGCTCGAAACGAGAGGAAAGAAAACGTAGCTCTTTAACATGACGATAAAGTGTTTAGGCCTCAGCGGCCACAAAAAACATGTGCATGCTACAGACAAACTGTTCCTGCAAGTTCAGACATCGACGGGGGAGCAGCAGCACCCTCGGCGTTGTTTCCGCCCTCGGCGGAACCTGGCCCAGCCTCGGACGGTGACCCGGGCGAGAGGACCTCCTCCCAAGGGAGGACGCCAGCACCGCGCCAGCGGATGTCTTGGCCAAGCTCCAGCTGCTGCTGCCACATCTTCCTCGGCCTGGGAAGCCACCAGCTCCCGGGCCGACGAAGTCTCTTTTCGAGCCCACTCTGCCTCTATCCACGCCAACACCGCTGCCTCTGGCTCCGGCTCATCGTAGAGCAGCCGAGGGTTCTAAAAAACTGAGCAAGAGAGGCCTAGAGCGGCAAGGCCGACCGAGCCGAGGGACTCCTACGCCTCCGGGATACGGATACCTCACTCATCACCTTCCGCGAAAGGCAACTCACACTCAGTTAAGTGGTTCAGCCACCGACAGGCAAGTCCTAGTGCTCGAAATGAGGAAGAAGCACAGCTCCATACTCGAATACCCAAATGTCCAGGCCTCGACAACCACAAAGAACAAACACATATACTCGGGGTAACTATGCTACACAGGCTTAGACATCGGCAGAACCCTCGGCGGTTCTCCCGACCTACGACAAATGTCTAAGTCCTTGAAGCGGTTACAATTTGCTCCGGCAAAAACCCAGTATATCCCCTTACAAACAGGACTCCGGTTCCGCTCCCGCGGGTATGAGCAACCTCCACACCAGAGGGCCTGCGGGACAACATACTCCAGGTTTCTCCCCCTACGACACGGGGGCTGGGTCCCACACGTCATACGAGCTGATCCGAAGCGCGAAGAAGGCGAACCGCCGCACGCGAGGCATGCAACCGCCCCACGGTCACAGGCGCTCTCCCATCTTCGTAGAAACCGATGGTCGAAAGGGTGGACTGCCACGCGACAGGCATCCAACCGCACCGCAACTGTGCGCCCTTTTGGCTTTGACCACATCCGGTGGACCAGCGCAGAGGAAACGGGCCCGCATGTCATGTAACCGGCGCGCCGGTTACGACGTGCAAAGAGCCGCACCGCCACTTGCGCCGAATGCCGTGCCTGCTCGACTGCGAAACCAGTACCATGACTCGAGGCAGCCCTGCGCATGACCCAACAGTGCCAATTAAAGGCGACGACCACGGGTAAGTCAGCCGCGGGGGTAGGCACGACGGTTGGCATGGCCCAAAGTGGGCCGGCAGTGACTGCAGTGGCAGACGAGCGGAAGCAGCGGTCAAATCGCCTGCAAGCTCGCGTCCCCTCCTGAAGCGACGGGAGAGGCCTCTCCCACGGTGTGAAGACGACGCACCTGTATCTCGTTCCTCAAACGACTCACACGCGCAACGGGCGCCACGTGAATCGCCCGTCCCATCGCATTAACTCCCCGGCAGAGCAAGCGACACCTCTGGCAGGCGAGGCGGGCGTCGTTTCGCCTCCGCCATGACGACCGCGTCGAAAAAGGTGCGCCACCTTATTTAAATTTATATCCTTCCCCTCCTCCTCTCTCTCTCTTGCTACAGGGACCGGGAAAGGGGGTGTTGTGGAAAGGATCCTTCACAGCGAAGGAAGCGGGCCCCGAGCCCTCCTACTGATCAGGGGTTCGAACGCTGGCCCCTCGGAAGGGTTTTGACAGTCGCCCTAGAGCACTCGGGCTCCGCGCCCATTACTGATCAGGGGTTCGAAGGCTGGCCCCTCGGAAGGGTTTTGATAGTCGCCCTAGAGCACTCGGGCTCCGCGCCCACTACTGATCAGGGGTTCGTAGGCTGGCCCCTCGAAGGGGTTCGATAGCCGCCCCAGAGCACGCAGAGTGAGGTATGACTCTGGGTACGTCCCATACATGGCCGAGGCTCGGGCTACACTCCCGAGGTACCCTAGGACATTTCTGAGACCGGCGGGAACGATTTGTAATGGAATCCCACCGGAGGGAGGCATCGAGCCCTCGGACCCTATTGAAGGGGTCCGGGTCCGACGAATCACCCGTAGGTACTTTTGGAGCGTGCCTCTGGGCCACCAGCCGACCCCTAATGAATAGGGCACGAGCGTCCACTCGGATCACCCGTTAGCAGCTCACTGGAAACACCATGTTCGGCGCCCTCCGAGGGCAACATGGCGCTTTTCCCCCCTCCTCCTTGCGGAAAGGCGACACAGGGGCGTATTATAAAAGTCAGGAAAGTCCTTGATTGTCCTCTCGCTCCGTGCAGAGGCTCGGGGGCTGCTCTCGCACCCGGCTACGGCCAAACTGTTGACAGCGTCAACAAACCAGCTTGATAACTTGGAACCTGACCATGCACCCGGGCTACGACCAGGCCACATGAGGGAACGATCAGACCGGCCGAGGCACCACGAAAAGCATTAAGACCTCAGAGGAGTCAAACCACTCCTCCGAGGCCTCGGGGGCTACACCCACCAGAACAAAGCAAAACCGAGAAAGGCCGGTCCCCTCACCAAAAATGCGGCAAAAGCCTCCAAGCGAGTACCAACACTCCCTTCGAGGCTCGGGGGCTACTGTCGGGTACCATAATTAGGGGTACCCCCAACACTCCTAATCACGGCTGGTAAACACCCTCAGACCAACTGACGGGCGCGGTTCAAGTCAAGGCTTCGTCTACCCAAGGGACGCGACCTCGCCCGAGCCCAGCCTCGGGCTGGAGCAGTAGTCCCAGACGAGTTCACGCCTCGCCCGAGGGCCTCCTTAGGCAGCGGGCACCCCCTCGGCTCTCCCGAAGCCCGGCTCGGGCATGCTTCATTGTGAAGCAACCTTGGCCAGACCGCCTCAACAACCGACCGCTTCGCAGGCGCATTCAATGCAGGGGACGCCTGACGCCGTATCCTGACACACACGCCTCAGTCGGCCAGGCCGAAGTGACAGCAGTCACTCCGCCCCTCTTTTTTACTGTCCGATATGATGGGAAAACAGCGCCGCTCGCCCCACTTTGACTGCCGTGCCAACCACCCAGGCAAAGACTGACAACATGACAAGATCAACCACCGAGTTCGGCCTCGGGCGCAACTGGAAGCTCTACCTCGCCCGACCTCAGGCTCCAGCCTCGGGAGGAGGTCTCCGCCTCGCCCGACCCCCGGACTCAGCCTCGACCTCGGTCTCGGGAGGAATCGCGTCCTCGCCCGACCCCGGCCTCGGCCTCAAGAGAAGTCTCCGCCTCGCCCGACCTTGGGCTCGGGCCGACCGCGCCAACAGGGGATACATCATTACCCTATCCCTAGCCAGCTCAGGCTACAAGGAACAAGACCGGCGTCCCATCTGGCTTACCCCGGCGACGGGTAATGATGGTGCCCCGCATGCAACCATGACGCCGGTGGGTCTCAGCCCCTTACGGCAGCGAGGAGACGTCAGTAGGATCCTTGCCGCACTGTCAGCTGTGCTCCTACAGGGCTCAGGCGCTTCTCCGACGACCACGCTATCATGTGTACAGGGCTCAAGCTCTCCCCCGACAGCCACGTTGGCATGTACACAGGGCTTAGGCATTTCTCTGCCGGACACATTAGCGCATAGCTACACCCCCCATTGTACGTCTGGACCCTCTCCTTGCGTCTATAAAAGGGAGGTCTAGGGCCATCCTGGAGGGGGGTTCGCGAGGGGGAAGGAGCGAACGAACAGGCTTCTCTCTCTCTCCCTCTCGCGACGTGCTTGTAACCCCTACTACGAGCGGCACCCCTGGTGCAGGATAATACAAGGCTTGCCCCATCTCTTGTGTTCCATCCCACGCCAACCCATCTGGGCAGTGGCACGCAGCGACAATTTCACTCGTCGGTCCAGGGACCCCCCGGGTCCGAAACGCCAACAATATTTTTACAATTTATTATATTTGTTGAACAATGCTTACGACATATGATATATGTCTAATCTTTGTGGGTACAGGTGATATGATCGGTGATCCATATCCACATCGGTATGGATATGGGGTAAGTCCATACCCACAGTGAATATGGGTGACCTGATGGGATTATTTTTTAATGCGGATATGGGTATGAGATAGTAATACCCGGTAGATATTTACCCATTGCCATCTCTAGTGAAGACGGCAGCGGAGCCATAGAGGCATTCCTGCCTCGGACGTCGGTGAAGGCTTAGAGTGGCGTTGCTCCGCTACGACACAGCGAGGACGGTGGGGTGCTCGGAGATGGTCGTGTTGGTGACTAATAAAGTGTTTGGTTTGAGGAATGAGCTAGTCCATCAGCTTCTCATTTCTTACTTTTTTGTTTGGCTTGTATAATGGAATGAGTTGATCCATCACCACTTCATTTCTCATAGTTAGTTAGTATTAATATGATGAATGGGGTCATCTCACCAAATTTAGGGTGTGTTTGGTTTGAGGAATAAAGTGATCCATCTTCTTCTCACTCCTCATTTTTTTATTTGGTTTGTGGAATAGAATCAGTTGATCCATCATCATCTTATTCCTCATAAGCTAATAATTAGTATATACATGACGAGTGGGTTGATTCCACCAAAATTGATAGGATGAACGTATGATGCATCACTTCATGAAGCATATGGTGACTCCACAAACCAAACATACCATTAAGGAATGGACTTATGATGCACCACCTCATTTTGGATGGAGTGATTTCTCAAACCAAACATCCTCTAAAGTAGTGTGCACGTGGTGTCAGGCAATGGGAAGGATGAGCCTGCGGTGGTGCTTGGTGTGGATCGGCGCAGATGTGGTTGGCTTGTCAATAGGAAGATGCGCTCACCCACAGGTGGAGTCTGTGTAGCACGGCGGGGCGGCAGGTCTGGTGCAGATGAAGCAGATCGGCGATGGCGCTGGAGTTGGGGAGGTTGCATTGGGGGATGAAGACGGGACGAAGCAGGTTGCGCATTTTGACCCTTTTTTTGAAAAAAATTCACGTTTGGACCCTAAAAATTTTTAATGTCATTTTTGGACCCTTTGCTCGGCGCCGTAGGCTATGGCGCCGAGGTACGTGCTACGCTGGCACAAACGGACGTCGTGGCGCCGACGAGCTCGGCGCCATAGATCTTGGCTCCGAGCTCAACTATGTACACAAAGTCTATCTAGTTTAGTCGGTAAAACACAAGGCTCCTAACCTTGTGGTCGTGGGTTCAAGCCCCACGATGGGTGTTTTTAATACTTGTCTTTATCACTTATTTGTTTTTTTTGTTGTCCAGATTTTTCGTTTATGTCGCTGATTTGTCCGTCCAGATTTATTTCTCATCCAGATTTTTTTGTTTTTGTGACTGATTTGTTTATTCATTCAGATTTTTTTATCCATGGTCGCAAGCCGTCAACTTCTTCCTTGTTTGCTCAGCTAACCACAATAAAAATCAAATGAGAACACTCTTACTTCAATCATGACCAAATAAAAATATTATATTTTCATTGAATTCTTTTGAACATAAATTCTAAATACATAATAACATATTCCGAGTAAAAAGAAGCACATATATTCATCTTTTTTTTCCTCTGCACTAAATAAAAGTATACTCCATTATATACTTGTCTCATGGATGATATATTTTAGAATATACTGCATAAATTACTCCACTAGGTCATACCTAATTCCATTCCCTCCATTTACCATGACGTTTTTCAAACAAATTTAAGTTTTTCAAGTGGACAAAATACTTTGTGAGCTTGTGTCTGTGTGTAGGGGGACTGTACAGTCCCTCACTTTTATATTTAATTTACATACTACTAAACTAAACAGTATAGTTAATCCACGGATTTAATTAACCTTTCCATTCAATGATGAGCTCCCATCAAGGGAACGATGCATAGAACTAACCATGCTATTATTTTATAGGTCACTTTTTGATTAGCAAAAAGAAACATAATTGTTATTCCTATGCTAATCTTCAAATTGCATTTTCAAAAGAAGTTTTAAACATTATAGTCCATTTGCGGTTTTGTCGGGGACCATAATTAGGGGTACCCTTAAGACCCCTAAATCTCAGTTGGTAACCCCCATCAGCACAAAGCTGCAAAGGCCTGATGGGTGCGATTAAGTCAAGGATCGGTCCATTCAAGGGACATGATAGTGCCTCGCCCGAGCCTAGCCTCGGGTAAGGGAAGCCGACCCCGGAGAACCTACGTCTCGCCCGAGGACCCCTCTCCAGCAACGGGCACACTATCGGCTCGCCCGAGGCCCAGTCTTCACCGAGAAGCAACCTTGGCCACATCGCCACGCCGACCGACCAAATCACACGGGCATTTAATGCAAAGGTGGCCTGACACCTTTATCCTGACGCACGCCCTCCAGTCGACAGAGCCGAAGTGACCGTGGTCACTTCGCCGCTCTACTGACCGGCCTGACAAGAGGACAGCGCCGCCTGCGTCGCTCCGACTGCTGAGCCACCCGACAGAGTGAGGCTGACAGCAGCCAAGGCTGGCCTCGGGCGTCATAGGAAACTCCGCCTCGCCCGACCCCAGGGCTCGGACTCGGGCTCAGCCCCGAAAGACGGTGAACTCCGCTCCGCCCGACCCAGGGCTCGGACTCGGGCTCAGCCCTGGAAGACTGCGAACTCCGCTCCGCCCGACCCAGGGCTCGGACTCGGGCTCAGCCCCGAAAGACAGCGAACTCCGCTCCGCCCGACCCAGGGCTCGGACTCGGGCTCAGCCCCGGAAGACGGCGAACTCCGCTCCGCCCAACCCAGGGCTCGGACATGGGCTCAACCCCGGAAGACGACAAACTCTGCCTCGCCCGACCCCAGGGCTCGGACATGGGCTCAGCCCCAGAAGACGACGAACTCCGCTCCGCCCGACCCAGGGCTCGGACTTGGGCTCAGCTCCAGGAGACGATGGACTCCGCTTCGCCCGACCCTAGGGCTCGGACTCAGCCCTGGCCTCAGCCGATGGTCTCCGCCTCGCCCGACCCAAGGGCTCGGACTCGACCACGGCCATGGAAGACAGACTCGACCTCGACCTCGGAGGAGCCTCCACATCGCCCAACCTAGGGCGCGGGCCGACCACGTCGACAGGAGGCGCCATCATTACCCTACCCCGAGCTGAGTCAGACTACGGGGAACAAGACCGGTGTCCCATCTGGCTCACTCCGCCAGATAGGCAATGATGGCTCCTCGCACGCTCTGTGACGACGGCGGCTCTCGGCCTCCTTACGGAAGCAAGAGGACGTCAGCAAGGACTCGATAGCCCCGACAGCTGTCCTTCCGCCAGGCTCCAGCGCTCCTCCGACGGCCACGACACCACACGAACCGGGTGCCAAGACCTCTCCGGCTGCCACGATGGCATGTACTTAGGGCGCTAGCTCCCCACCGCTAGACACGTTAGCACATTGCTACACTCCCCATTGTACACCTGGATCCTCTCCTTACGCCTAAAAAAGGGAGGATCAGGGCCCTCTTACATAGGGTTGGCCCGTGCGGAGAAGGATGGGACGGCGCTCGCGCAAGGCCACTCACTCCCACTCCCACGTGGACGTTTGTATCCCCCTACTGCAAGCGCACACGACTCAGGCGTGAGGCTAACATGAAGGCCGCAGGATCCACTCTCTCACGCCTGCCTCCCTCCGGCTGCTTCCTTTCCCCCCTTCGCGTTCTGCCTTGCGTCGACCCATCTGGGCTGGGGCACGCGGCGACAATTCACTCGTCGGTCCAGGGACCCCCTGGGTTTCGAAACACCAACAGTTGGCGTGCCAGGTAGGGGCCTGCTGCGTGTTGACGAACAGCTTCCCGTCAAGCTCCAGATGGGCAGTCTCCAGCAACCTTTTCGGCCCGGGATGGTGCTCTGTTTCGGGAATCTTGAGTTCATGTCCCTCGATGACAGCTACGACATGATACTCCTTCCCCCGCCGCGCGACAGCGACAATGGCGGTCGACAACCCGCTCGCCGGCGAGGAAATCGACGATGCCTTCCCCACTTGGTGGAAGGACGACATTCGGGCTTGTCCCGTCCCCTCCCCCGCCGATGGAGGAGGAGGCAGGGCAACCTAGGTCAAGCGGGAAGCGGCACCTTGTTGGCTGTCGAGCGAGTCGACGGCGCCGGCGCCCCAACGGAGGGCGCGTCGGGCATCGATCTCGCGTCTGAGACGAAGACGAGCGCCGCCTCCCCGCAACATGCCAATCTCAAGCAAACGCACGACGCCAGCACACTCGTGAGGGACTTGCTAGGCGTCACCCTCGTACCTGAGACAACGGTGCAGTCAGTCCCAGACGTGACCTCGTCACCGACCGTCGACCGAAAGGTACCGACCGATTCCCATCTCGTGTCTTTTGGATTCGGCCTCGACCCACCAAGCGACTCCTCTTCGGTGAGCAGTCTCATAGAGGCGAGTCCAAACCCTCTGGGGTATCGTGTGCGATCACCCTAGGACCGACTGATGGCCGACTCGACCTACGAGCCCTCGGGGTCCGAGGAAGATGGCGAGCCCGACCTCTGTTGGGATTTCTCCGAACTTGGTAACCCCAGTGCCGTGCGGGACTTCATGACCGCATGTGACTACTGCCTTTTCGACTGTTCCAACGGCAGCCGTGGCCTCGACAATGAGGACCGCGGCCCAAGGCGTGAATGTTTCCACGTCGATCTAGGGGGTCCCGGCGAAGGCAACCATCTTGGTATGCCAGAAAACGGTGATCCCATTAGGCCCGTGCCTCACGTTGACATCCTTCGGGACCTAGCTGTGGTCCCCGTCCTAGCGGGGGGTCCTGACCCACAGCTCGAGCAAATCCGCGAGAGACAGGCCAGGCTCGACGAGGGAGCAGGAATGCTTGTGCCGATCCGCCGGGACATCGGGCAGGAATGGGCGGTCCAACCCCCCGGCCAGAGAAGCGCGTCATCTCCCCCAGGACATCCAGCACCGCATCGGCGACGACGTCAGGGTGAGGCCACCGCCGGATTCCAGCGGAGTCAGCCAGAACCTGGCTGCAGCGGCAATACTCCTCCGCGCGATGCCGGAGCCATCAACCACCGAGGGGCGGCGTATCTAGGGAGAGCTCAAGAATCTCCTGGAGGACGCCGCGGTCCGATGGGCCGAAAGCTCTGCCTCCCGAAGGCAGGGGTTCCCCTCGGAACATCGCGCCGCGACTTCCCGATTTATGGGGGAAGCCTCGGTCCACTCCGGGCGCACGCGTAACACAGCACCTGCAGTCCCGGGTCGCCTCGGCAATGAGCGTCATCATCACAGCCGTCGGGCCCACCTCGATGACAGGGCGCGCCGAGGCTACCACCCCAGGCGTGGGGGACGCTACGACAGTGGGGAGGATTGGAGTCCTTCGCCCGAACCACCCGGTCCGCAGGCTTTCAGCCGCGCTATACGACGGGCACCGTTCCCGACCCGGTTCCGAACCCCGACTACTATCACAAAGTACTCGGGGAGACGAGACCGGAACTGTGGCTCACGGACTATCGGCTGGCCTGCCAACTGGGTGGAACGGACGATGACAACCTCATCATCCGCAACCTCCCCCTGTTCCTCTCTGACACCGCTCGAGCCTGGCTGGAGCATCTGCCCCCGGGGCAGATCTCCAACTGGGACGACCTGGTCCAAGCCTTTGCCGGCAATTTCCAGGGCACGTACGTGCGCCCTGGGAACTCCTGGGATCTCCGAAGCTGCCGCCAGCAACCGGGAGAGTCTCTCCGGGACTACATCCGACGATTCTCGAAGTAGCGTACAGAGCTGCCCAACGTCACCGATTCAGATGTCATCGGCGCGTTCCTCGCCGGCACCACCTGCCGCGACCTGGTGAGCAAGCTGGGTCGCAAGACCCCCACCAGGGCGAGCGAGCTTATGGACATCGCCACCAAGTTCGCCTCTGGCCAGGAGGCGGTTGAGGCCATTTTCCGGAAGGACAAGCAGCCCCAGGGCCGCCCACCGGAAGATGCTCCCGAGGCGTCAACTCAGCACGGCGCCAAGAAGAAGGGCAAGAAGAAGTCGCAAGCGAAACGCGACGCCGCCGACGCGGAACTTGTCGCCGCCGCCGAGCACGAGAACCCTCGGAAACCTCCCGGAGGTGCCAACCTCTACGACAAGATGCTCAAGGAGCTATGCCCCTATCATCAGGGGCCCGTCAAGCACACCCTTGAGGAGTGTGCCATGCTTCGACGACACTTCCACAAGGCCGGGCCACCCGCGGAGGGTGGCAAGGCCCTCGACGATGCAAAGGAGGAAGATCACAAGGTAGGAGGGTTCCCCGAGGTCCGCGACTGCTTCATGATCTACGGCGGGCAAGTGGCGAACGCCTCGGCTCGGCACCGCAAGCAAGAGTGTCGGGAGGTCTGCTCAGTAAAGGTGGCAGCGCCAGTCTACCTAGACTGGTCTGACAAGCCCATCACCTTCGACCAGGCCGACCACCCCAATCACGTGCCGAGCCCAGGGAAATACCCGCTCGTTGTCGACCCCGTCATCGGCGACGTCAGGCTCACCAAGGTCCTCATGGACGGAGGCAGCAGCCTCAACATCATCTACGCCGAGACCCTCGGGATCCTGCGTGTCGATCTGTCCTCGGTCCGGGCAGGCGCTGCGCCTTTCCACGGGATCATCCCCGGGAAGCGCGTCCGGCCCCTCGGACAACTCGACCTTCCTGTCTGCTTCGGAACGCCCTCCAACTTTCGAAAGGAGACCCTCACGTTCGAAGTGGTCGGGTTTCGAGGAACCCACCACGCAGTGCTGGGGAGGCCATGCTACGCCAAGTTCATGGCCGTCCCCAACTACACCTACCTCAAGCTCAAGATGCCGGGCCCCAACGGGGTCATCACCGTTGGGCCCACGTACCGACACACATACGAATGCGATGTGGAGTGCGTGGAGTACGCCGAGGCCCTCGCCGAATCCGAGGCCCTCATCGCTGACCTAGAGAGCCTCTCTAGGGGGGCGCCCAACGTGAAGCGCCATGCCGGCAACTTCGAACCAGCGGAGACGGTCAAGTCCGTCCCTCTCGACCCCTGCAACGACGCCTCCAAGCAGATCCGGATCGGTTCCGAGCTCGACCCCAAATAGGAAGCAGTGCTCGTCGACTTTCTCTACGCAAACGCCGACGTTTTCGCGTGGAGTCCCTCGGACATGCCCGGCATACCGAGGGAAGTCGCCGAGCACTCTCTGGATATCCGAGCTGGGGCCCGACCTGTGAAGCAACCTCTGCGCCGATTCAACGAAGAAAAGCACAGAGCCATAGGCGAGGGGATCCACAAGCTACTGGCGGCAGGGTTCATCAAAGAGGTATTCCATCCCGAATGGCTTGCCAACCCTGTGCTTGTGAGAAAGAAAGGGGGGAAATGGCGGATGTGTGTAGACTACACTTGTCTAAACAAAGCATGTCCGAAGGTTCCCTACCCTCTGCCTCGCATTGATCAGATCGTGGATTCCACTGCTGGGTGCGAAACCCTGTCTTTCCTCGATGCCTACTCAGGGTATCACCAGATCAGGATGAAGGAGTCCGACCAGCTCGCGACTTCATTCATCACACCCTTCGGCATGTACTACTATGTTACAATGCCGTTTGGTTTGAGGAATGCGGGGGCAACGTACCAGCGATGCATGAACCATGTGTTTAGCGAACACATCGGTCGAACGGTCGAGGCCTACGTCGATGACATCGTAGTCAAGACGAGGAAGGCCTCCGACCTCCTTTCCGACCTTGAAGCGACGTTCCGATGTCTCAAGGCGAAAGGCGTGAAGCTTAATCCCGAAAAGTGTGTCTTCGGGGTCCCCCGAGGCATGCTCTTAGGGTTCATCGTCTCCGAGCGGGGCATCGAAGCCAACCCGGAGAAGATTGCAGCCATCACCAGCATGGGGCCAATCAAGGACTTGAAAAGCATATAGAGGGTCATGGGATGTCTCGCGGCTCTGAGCTGCTTCATCTCCCGCCTTGGCGAAAGAGGCCTGCCTCTGTACCGCCTCTTAAGGAAGGCCGAGTGCTTCACGTGGACCCCTGGGCCGAGGAAGCCCTCGGGAACCTGAAGGCGCTCCTCACGAACGCGCCCGTCTTGGTGCCTCCCCCCCATTGCTGGAGGAGCAGGCTAAAATAGCCTCGGGGCGAACAACGGTTCCCCCGGACGCCTTCACCCGAGACCCGCATCAACCCTCCATCAAGATCGACGACACGCCTGAGCCCGAGGCGCCCTCGGCCTAGCCCGAGGCACCCTCGGCTCGGCCCGGGGCATCCTCGGTTCAGCCCGAGGTGCCCTCGGCCCCCAAGGGCGAGACACTGCGCGTCGAGGAGGAGCGAAGCGGGGTCACGCCTAATCAAAACTGGCAGACCCTGTACCTGAAATATCTCCACCGAGGAGAGCTACCCCTCGACCGAGCCGAGGCTCGGCGGTTGGCGCGACGTGCCAAGTCGTTCGTCTTGCTGGGAGATGGGAAGGAGCTCTACCACCGCAGCCCCCCCGGCATCCCCCAGCAATGCATTTCCATCGCCGAAGGTCAGGAACTCCTACGAGAGATACACTCGGGGGCTTGCGACCATCGCGTAGCACCCCGAGCCCTTGTTGGAGACGCCTTCCGACAAGGTCTCTAATGACCGACGGCGGTGGCCGACGCCACCCGAATTGTCCACACCCGCGAAGGGCGTCAGTTCTACGCAAGGCAGACCCACCCCTCGCGGAAGACACCCGGGGGCTACACGCACCCCTGGGAAGGGCCGCTCGTCATCGCCAAAGTTCTGAAGCCCGGAACAAACAAACTGGCCGACAGTCAAGGGGAGGTCTGCACCAACATTTGGAACGTCTAACAGCTACGTCGCCTCTACCCTTAAGATGCTTTCAAGTTGTTCATATACCTCGCTCCCACGCAAGGTTTAGTCATCAAGGAAGGGTCAGCCTTGCCTCGGCAGAGCCCGACCCTCCCTCGGGGGCTAAAAGGGGGGAACCCCCTCTGCGTCGAAATTTTCAATCAAAAAGGATTTTGCGTCCCCCTGGCTATGTCGGAAGCAGGACCCCAAGGAGTGAACGCGGGTGCATGTAAGTGGCAAGGCTGACTGAGCCAAGGGACTCCTACGCCTGTGGGTTACGGATACCTCACTCGTCACCCACCACGAAAAGTGACTCCTACTTGGGGAAGCCGCCCTGCTACTGACGGATGGGGCCGGACACGCAAAATGAAAGGAAAAGGGGCACGACTTTATGCAACGATAATAAAGTGTTTAGGCCTCAGCGGCCACAAAAAGACACACGTGCATCCAACAGAAACTGCTCCGATAGAGTTAGGTGTCGCCCGGGGAAGGAGCTGCGCCTTCGGCTTCGTCCCCGCCCTCGGCAAAGTCCACCCTGGCTTCGGACGACGGCGCAGGCGGGAGGATCTCTGCCTCGAAGGTGGTCGCCAGCACTACGCTCGGACCCGCGGCGGCCGCGTCGAGCCTCTGGACTTCTGCCAGGGCGGCTTCATCTTCGTCAGGAAGGCAGTACCCCTCGCTGACCCGCTCCAGGTCCACGACGTAGTGGGAAGCGAGCACGACGAAGGCCTGCCTGACGCCATGGTGTAACGCCTCGCGGAGTCTGCCGCGCACATGATCGCCCAAGGCCTGCAGGCGACTTTGGGGGGAGCTTCCTGAGGGGACGTCGCCGAAGCCAAAGACCCGACAGAAGTCCGAGATGGCCTCGGACATGGCCACGTGGTCGGCCTCCCTCTGCTCGGCCGCCCCGACAAGCGCCCTGGTGGACTCATCAAGGGCGGACTCCAGCTCTACGAACAGCCAGAACGCAAGGCCTCAAACACAAGCGGGGGAAACAAGCTGAAACGAAAACCGGAAATGGCCAGGACATACCTCTGGCTCGGGCACGCTGCTCCGAAGCTGCGGCCTGGGCTACGGCTAGGTCCGCTGCAAGGGCTCCAGCCCGGCCCCGGGATTGGTCTCGCTCATCGACGACCTGGTCGAACTCCGACTACCGTCGCTGCACCTCTGCGCGTGCCGCTGCCGCCTCTGCTCTCAGATCGGCGCAGAGCAACCGAAGGTCCGCCACTTCGGCGCCCTGCTGGGAGAGGCGTGCAGTAGCCCCGGCAAGCGAGGTCCTCAGGGATCGCAGCGAGCCCCAGATATCGACCTCGTGGCGGATGAACGACGACTTGGCGGCGCTCAGGTCCGTCAGATCCTAAGGGAAGGAAGCGGGGCGTCACAAGAGACGCCTTGGTCACAAAAAGGTACGCCTGAAACCATTACCTGGAGGATTTTGGGGATGTCCCTACAGAAGACCTCCAGCGATGACCCGAGCGACCCCACCGTTGCTTCGGCGCACTTGCGGAGCTCGTCCCAAGACTACCCCTCCCGCTCGTCGTCGAGAACGAAGAAGGGATCCAAGGCCCCACGGGTCCGGAACCGGAGCAACTGGGGCCGCTCCTCGGAGCTCCGCCACGCAGCGACAAGGCCGCCGCTCGGTGGGACGGATCGCGCTTCCACGCCCCCTCCTCCGAGGCACCGAGCGCCGACACCTCGGCCATCTCAGCGTCGGCAGCAACGGGTCACTCCCCGACTGGGACGGCAGCGGCTTCAGCAGCAGTAGGCGCCGGCACCGGCGGCATGTCCGGTGGGCCCGGGGCCACGTCTGCGCCAGCCGCCTCCTCCAGCACGATGGCCGCCTCGGTCGAAGAGCCGGCCTCGGGAACTGGCTCCACGATGGCTGGTGCCACCAGAGCCCCCCGCTGTGGAGCACCTTGCGAGAAGGCCAGCTGAACAGCGAGGCCCGGCGTGACACTGGCTGCGGAAGCCGACACCGTCTTAAGGGCCTTCCGGGGAGCCAGATCGGTCAGGCCGTGGCTTCGCTTGCTGAGGAGGAAAGGAAAGTCGCGGTCGGGACATACGAATGAGAAGCCAAGACGAAGACGCTCCAAGATACTTACCCGCTCCGGGCCATGATCAACCGCGCCTGAGGGGAGGTCTCTCGGATCTCGACCCCCGAAGACACCGCCGAGGTCCGCCTCGCCGCTAGCTTCGGCATCACCCTCGCCTTGGGCACCTTGGATGCCCGGGAGATGGACTGCCCGGGCGTTGCCACGGCGACCTGAGGGTCACCCTCCTGCGCTGACGGCGTGGCTGACGGCTCCCGAGAAACAGACGCCTCGGCCTGACTCCCCGGGGTCACCTCGACTTCCCCGGCCGAGGGGTCAAGTACCCCCTCGGTCTGCCCCCGCTCGTCGGGCCGGGACCTCGGCGTCCCGACTCCAGGAACTTACGGCGCCAGCCCACTCGGGGGCTGGCTTGATGACTCCTGGCCTAGCCTCAAACCCGGGCTGAGGCCGAGGCGGGCAGCCATGTCGTCGTCCTCGTCATCATCTTCATCGTCGTTGTCGTCAGGCGTCTCCGGCGACAGCTCCCTCGGGAGCCCCTCCCTCTCCTGCCGACGACGGAGCTTCTCTAAGGCGTCTCGGGCCCGCGTCCGCTTGCGGGCCCGGGCTTTCTCCACGTCCTTCTTCTTCTTCTTCTCCTCCACGGCAACCCGCCGCGCTGCTCGGTCCACCGCGTCCTCCGGGACCCGTGGCCGGGAAGGCTTGTGCCACCCTACCTCCTGGAGGCGGACGGAAATCCCGACCGTAAGGACCAAAGGCAACCTAACGCAAGGAGAAGGAAGGAGCGGATACTCACCAGGGTCACACACCCGTGGTCGGGGCGCATCAAGGGCTGAGAGAAGGCGCTGGCGTCCGGTTTTCCCAACGCGACGGCCACCCGCCCATGGAGAACGTCGATGGGAAGAGGATCCGAGGACATCCGCGAGCCCTCCAAGTCAGCCTCCGGTGTCATCTCCCAAAGCGGCAACCACTGCTCCGCCAAGGGAAGCACCCTACGGCGGTGAATGGCGGCAATCACTCCCGCGGCAGTAAGTCCTCCTTTCCGCAACACCTCCAGGGCCTTGAGAAGGGGCTCGAGGTTTTTCTGCCTGTCGTGCAGGGTCCCGTAGCGCCAGGTATCGGCAGCGGTGGTGACCACTCGTTGAGAAAATGGTGGAAGCATCTCGCCGTCATTACGGAGGTAGAACCACCGGTGCTGCCACCCTTTGTTCGAGGACGCGAGGATGGCGGGGATGTACAGCGACGCCCACGACTGCCTCAGCAGGAGAATGCAACCGCCGGCCCGCACTGCCGCGTGGACCCTCCTCTCTCCCGTCGGCGAAGCAAAAAGCTCCGCGGAGAAGAGATGAGTCCACAAGTCCCAGTGGGGGGCGATCCCCAAGTATCCTTCGCATAACGCTACGAAGATGGCGGCCTGCGAAATGGAGTTGGGACTAAGGTTGTGCAACTCCACCCCATAGTTGTACAGGATCGCCCGCATAAAGCAGCTTGCCGGCACACCGAACCCCCGCTCGTGGAAGGAGACGAAGCTCACGACGTACCCCGGCGGCGGGGACGGGGCGGTTCCGCTCGCGGGAGGAATCCACTCCGGCTGCCTCTCATCGGAGAGAGGGCGAAGTAAACCCTCGGCAACAAGATCCTCTAGGTCCTTTGCTGTGACTGTGGAGAAGGGCCATGGATCGCGCGGCGAGATGATGGTCACCCGGTCGGCCATCGCCGAGCAAAAGGGGTGGCGGCGGAAAGGACTGGGTGGGCGGTTTCCTTTTCTCCGGCTAAACCTCTCAAGTTGCGAAAACCCAAGAAAGAGGCAAGAAGCGAAGCAAAGGACCGTCGCTAGACCCAACCCCGAGTATATAAAGACCAAGGCGAGACCCGTTCAACGTTCCGCCCGGACCCGCCGCGGGATTCAAAAACCCAAGGCGAAACGGCCGTTCCTCGAACGGCTCGCGCACGCACAACGGCCGTCCCGCGAACCGCTCGCCCTGTCGCATTAACTCCGCGGTGGGACAGGCGGCGTCTCTGGCAGGGGAAGCGAGCGACGTTTCGCCTTCGCCATAATGACCGCGTCAAAAAAGGTACGCCGCGTCATTCGATTTCGTGTCCTTTTCCTTTTCCTCTTTCTCTCTCTTACAACAGGGACCGGGAAAGGGGGATACCCCGAAAAGAACCCTTCTTCGTGAAGGAAACAGGCTCCGAGCCTCCCTACTGATCAGAGGTTCGAAGGCTGGCCCCTCGGAGGGGTTCAACAGCCGCCTTAGAGCACGTGGGCTCCACACCCACTACCGGTCAGAGGTTCGAAGGCCGGCCCCTCGGAAGGGTTCAACGGCTGCCTCAGGCCACTCGGGCTCCGCGCCCACTACTGATCAGAGGTTCGTAGGCTGGCCCTCGAAGGGTTCACAGCCGCCTTAGACACAGAGCGAGGGATGACCATGGGTACGTTCGATACATAACCAAGGCTCGGGCTACGCTCCCGAGGTACCCTAGGACATTTTCGAGACCAGCGGGAACGATCTTGTAACGGAATCCCATCAGAGGGAGGCATCGAGCCCTCGGACCCCGTCGACAGGGGACCGGGTCCGGCAGATCACCCGCAGGTACTTTTGGGCGCGCTTCTGGGCCTCTAGCCGACCCCTAACAAATGGGGCACGGACGTCCGCTCGGATTACCCGCCAGCAGCTCACCGGAAACACCATGTTCGGCACCTTCCAAGGACAACATGGCGCTTCCCCCCCTCCTTGCGGAAAGGCGATGTAGGGGCGTATGTAAAAAAGACGAGTCTGTCCTTGACCGTCCTCTCGCCCTGTGCAGAGGCTCGAGGGCTGCTCTCGCAAACCCGGCTTCGGCCAAACCGTTGACAGCATCAACATACCAGCCCGAGAACTTGGGACCCGACCGTGCACTCGAGCTACGGCCAGCTCGCATGAGGGAACAACTAGACCAGCCGAAGTGTTGCGAAACGCACTAAGACCTCGAAGGAGTAAAACTACTCCTCCGAGGCCTCGGGGGCTACACCCGGCGGGTGCGCTCGCGCGCACCCATCGGAACAGAATGCAACCAAAAAAGGCTGGTCCCCTTGCAAAAAGGTGCGGCAAAAGCCTCCAAGCGAGTATTAGTACTCCCTTGGAGGCTCGGGGGCTACTGTCGGGGACCATAATTAGGGGTACCCTCAAGACCCCTAAATCTCAGCTGGTAACCCCCATCAGCACAAAGCTGCAAAGGCCTGATGGGTGCGATTAAGTCAAGGATCGGCCCATTCAAGGGACATGATCGTGCCTCGCCCGAGCCTAGCCTCGGGCAAGGGAAGCCGACCCCGGAGAACCTACGTCTCGCCCGAGGACCCCTCTCCAGCAACGGGCACACTATCGGCTCGCCCGAGGCCCAGTCTTCACCGAGAAGCAACCTTGGCCACATCGCCACGCCGACCGACCAAATCATAGGGGCATTTAGTGCAAAGGTGGCCTGACACCTTTATCCTGACGCACGCCCTCCAGTCGACAGAGCCAAAGTGACCGCGGTCACTTCGCCGCTCTACTGACCGGCCTGACAAGAGGATAGCGCCGCCTGCGCTGCTCCGACTGCTGAGCCACCCGACAGAGTGAGGCTGATAGCAGCCAAGGCCGGCCTCGGGCGTCATAAGAAACTCCGCCTCGCCCGACCCCAGGGCTCGGACTCGGGCTCAGCCCCAGAAGATGGCGAACTCCGCTCCACCCGACCTAGGGCTCGGACTCGGGCTCAGCCCCGGAAGACGGCGAACTCCGCTCCGCCCGACCCAGGACTCGGACTCGGGCTCAGCCTCGGAAGACGGTGAACTCCGCTCCGCCTGACCCAGGGCTCGGACTCGGGCTCAGCCCCGGAAGACGGCGAACTCCGCTCCGCCTGACCCAGGGCTCGGACTCGGGCTCAGCCCCGGAAGACGGCGAACTCCACTCCGCCCGACCCAGTGCTCGGACATGGGCTCAACCCCGGAAGACAACGAACTCCGCCTCGCCCGACCCCAGGGCTCGGACATGGGCTCAGCCCCAGAAGACGACGAACTCCGCTCCGCCCGACCCAAGGCTCGGACTTGGGCTCAGCCCCAGGAGACGACGGACTCCGCTTCGCTCGACCCCAGGGCTCGGACTCAGCCCTGGCCTCAGCCGACGGTCTCCGCCTCGCCCGACCCAGGGGCTCAGACTCGACCACGGCCATGGAAGACAGACTCGACCTCGACCTCGGAGGAGCCTCCACATCGCCCAACCTAGGGCGCGGGCCGACCACGTCGACAGGAGGCGCCATCATTACCCTACCCCGAGCTGACTCAGGCTACGGGGAACAAGACCGGCGTCCCATCTGGCTCGCTCCGCCAGATAGGCAATGATGGCGCCCCGCACGCTCTGTGACGACGACGGCTCTCGGCCTCCTTACAGAAGCAAGAGGACGTCAGCAAGGACTCGACAGCCCTGACAGCTGTCCTTCCGCCAGGCTCCAGCGCTCCTCTGACTGCCACGACACCACACGAACCGGGTGCCAAGACCTCTCCGGCTGCCACGATGGCATGTACTTAGGGCGCTAGCTCCCCACCGCTAGACACGTTGGCACATTGCTACACTCCCCATTGTACACCTGGATCCTCTCCTTACGCCTATAAAAGGGAGGACCAGGGCCCTCTTACAGAGGGTTGGCCCACGCGGAGAAGGACGGGATGGCGCTCGCGCAAGGCCGCTCGCTCCCACTCCCGTGTGGACGCTTGTATCCCCCTACTGCAAGCGCACCTGACTCAGGCGTGGGGCTAACACGAAGGCCGCGGGATCCACTCTCTCACGCCTGCCTCCCTCCGGCTGCTTCCTTTCCCCCCTTCGCGTTCCGCCTTGCGTCGACCCATCTGGGCTGGGGCACGCGGCGACAATTCACTCGTCGGTCCAGGGACCCCCCGGGTTTCGAAACACCGACAGGTTTAGTTTGATTTTCTTAGGTGTAGGTTAGCTGAGCAAACAAGGATAGCCGTTGTGCTCGCCGGATAAACAAAAAAATCTAGACGAATAAACAAATCAGTCACAAAAATAAAAAATCTGGACGGACAAATCAGCGACATAAACGAAAAATCTGGACAAAAAAAATCAGTGACAAAGACAAAAGTATTAAAAAAAACACCTACCATGTGGCTCGAACCCACAACCACAAGGTTAAAAGCCTTATGCTTTACCGACTGAGCTAGACAGATTTTGTGTACATAACTGAGCTCGGCGCCAAGATCTATGGCGCCAAGCTCGGTGCCACGTCGGTGCCACGACGTCCGTTTGTGCCAACGCAGCACGTACCTCGGCGCCATAGGCTACGGCGCCGAGCAAAGGGTCCAAAAATGACATTAAAATTTTCTAGGGTTCAAACGTGAATTTTTTTCTGAGAAAGGACCAAAATGCAAAAAATTCGGACGTGCAGTCGACATCTTGATGCGACATTGCGGCGAACTCCCAGCACCGTGGGTGCGTCGACGGCGAGAAGGCACAACCTCGTAGGGAAACAATGGTTCAGGCGGTGTGGACAGTGGACTCCGGTGGGGCAAGACGAGGGCTTGTGGTGGTTGCCAAAGGTAGGGAGGTTGACGAGAGGGAAGGCGACAGCTGTGTTTAACTCGGGAACGTATCTTTTGCTCACGCGATGTCTGTGCTCATGTGAGCACTTTAAATCGTGAGTGTTCCTTGTTAATTCAACGATTAGTGCTTTTTATTCAATTAAGCCCTCCCACCTCAACGATGAGTGTTCTTGGCCAGTAGCCTTATCGTTGGATTAAGAAGGAACACTCACGATTTAAAGTGTTTACATGAGCATGGACGTCGCGTGAGCATGAGATACATTCCCGTTTAACTCAACTGGCTAGGGTTTTTGTCCACGGGCCACAAGGTACCAGCCATCCTCACCATCTGTGCCGAGGTGGGGCACACGAGGCAGGCATCAGAAGCGAACAGGACTACAGGAGTGAGAGCGGACGCCAATTTGCCATGTACGCGCACATGAATCATGAGGAGGATTCTATTCTAGCCTGGGCCAGGCGGGGTCTGCACTAGGGTTTTGGGAGGACACGACCGCTAGGCCCTGATGTGTCGTTAGAGAGGAGAGTAAGCGACCTGATTAGGCTAGACCAGAGGGAAACATGATCTGTGCCTTTGAGCTAGAGGGAGAGGCGTGCGGGGCCTGTTGAAAGGAGGTCTACTCGAGAGTGCCGCTTAGAGATGGCAATGGGTACCCATGACCCGATACCCGATGGGTATTTACTCCATTAGGGTATGTATGTGGGCTAAATATTCTACCCGTAGGTCTGTTATTGGGCAAAAATCTTCACCCAATGGGTAAACGGGTATTAGAACGTTCCACCTTCACCCATACCCGTTAACTCGTGGGTATAAAATACCCAATATAAACTTAGTCCAAGCATTAACTTGAACTTTAGTCATCCATATTTTTTACTATTTAACAACCTTTTAGGCTATAATGTCATAGAAGGCTTAACGACAATTTAATGACCGTGTAATGGAACCTGTAATGTGCTATGTACTATTGTCCTAGTGTTACTACTTTATTCAATTATCTTTGTTGTGTTGAATGGATGGTTAAATGATGCTAGAAATTTTACAATGATATTTAGATGGAAATATTAACATTTGTATAATATAATATTTTGATAGATGTTTAATTTTTGTGGGTACGGGTGACCCGATGGGTGACCCATATCCACGTGGGTATGGGGGTAAATCTATATCCCCCAGTGTATATAGGTGACCCGATGGGATTATTTTTTTGTCATGGGTATGGGTATGGGGTAGTAAAACCCGGTGGGTATTTACCCATTGCCATCTCTAGTGCCGCTATGGAAGTAAGCAAGTGGGTTGGGCTGGTACGATTGCTAATTAGGTGATATGGGTCTAAATGGAGTATGAGGTCGAGATAGGTAGGTGAGCAGGATAAGAAAGTAAAAAAAGGGAGGAAAGGGGCGGGCTTGTTAGAACTTTGAAGTTTAGGTCCAAGGCTTGATTAGGCATAGGAATGATGTTTTTCTATTAATCTTATGGAATTAAAGAATGACAAACTTTATATGAAAACCAAGTAAAATCTAATATACTCATGCATTCTTATGAAATGGATAGTTAATTCTATGAACATTGTTTGAAGGAAAGGTTAGTAAGTTAGTGTTTTATCTTTTAGGAATAATTGGAAAACGGTTTGAGAAGGTTGCATGTGGAATTCAAGTGTGAATTTGAATTCAATCCAATATAGTTTATAAAAAAACATTTTGTGTTGGAAATACCTTTTTATGGTGTTTACTAGGCCAACATCATACACCAAAGGTGTTGAATACAATTTTGAAGTTGTGAATTCAATATTGGAACCAGAACAGAAAAGTTTGCTTATGTTTGGCCTAACAACTACCACAACACACACAGCAAGAAAAAAAATAAAATGTTTGTATTCTTTTATCACACAAAAGCTAGCATGTTACAAATAGTGTCATTAGAACACACGCTCCACTGGTCATTGGCGAGGTCGATGTCTAGTTTCTAGCTGGAGAGTTCACATGAGGATCGGAGTAATGTGATGGGGTGCATTGGAGTATATACTACAGTGCCACTATAACATAGCATATGATTTAATGGTGGAGGTTTTAAATGTCATTGAAGCATCCGATGGTCTAAAAAATATCAGTCGGTTATTCTAATGGCTAGCTCTCATGGTCTTATAAACTATAAGTTGGCCATGTCTTGGCCACCTCGCTTTGCATTCTAAGTGAACAAACACCCTCTTGAACATCCAAAACACCTACCACTCATCTTTTTTTCCTTGTGCTTCATGCAATCTAGTGTCTGTGCACTAAGTTCTTACATTCTAGTGGCACTAGTTGACTAACTAAACTATCATTTTCATATTACTCTTAGTGGTTGTTGAGAGCACCTAGAGGGGGGGTGAATAGGTGATCCTGTAAAAATCAAGTCTAAACAACACAATCTTGGTTATAATAAATGTTGGTGAGATCAAAACTAAGGTGCTATGAATAGAGAGAGAGAACACTTCACTTAATTGTTCCTTTAGAATATGTATTGAACTTAGGAACACTAGTGCAAATGAATATATGAGAACACTATAGAAGAAAACAATCACAAAAAAGATGAGCAAGTGACACGATGATTTTATCCCATGGTTTGGCTAATGCCTACTCCACGTTGTGTTGACCTCCTTCGATCAAGGACTGCACTCAATCCCTCTCAAGTGATCCAACGATCAAACTTGAGTACCATAATTTTCTTCCTTTTCTCAAGTATTCCCTTTATGAGGAATCTCCACAAGTTGGAGTCTCTCACCCTTACAAGATTGATCACAAGAATCACTAGAGTAAGGGAGGGAATAGAAACACACACAAGAACTAAAGACGCAGCAACAACACACCCACAAGTCAAGAACTGAGCACAGAAAACAACGCAGCGGAGTCACAACTCAAAGAAGTGCTCAAATCTCAAACGCAATGAACCAAATGCTTGCTTGCAGAGTCTAGGCGTCTTAGGATGCTTAATGGAGGTTTGGTATACTTCTCCATGTGCCTAGGGGTCCCTTTTATAGGCACAAGGGAGCTAGGAGCCATTGGAGCTCCATTTGGAAGGTCCTAGTTTCCTTCTGTCAGCTGGCGCATCGGACTGTCCGGTACACACCGGACAGTGAACAGTATGCGCGCTGGACGCGGCAGAGAATCACCTGATTGGTTGGTTTCCTCTTCTGTGGGGCACCAGACTGTCCGATATGGGGCACCTGACAGTCCGGTGCGCCACATGACCGTTGGCCGGAGGCCGAAGTGGCAGGTAGCGAGAGCACCTAGAGGGGGGGTGAATAGGTGATCCTGTAAAACTTAAACTTAAGCCACAAAAACTTGATTAAGCGTTAGAACAATAATCGCCATGTGGCTAGAGAGGAGTCTCAACAAAACACGATAACCACAAAGATATCAACACAGAGATGGCACAGTGGTTTATCCTGTGGTTCGGCCAAGACCAACGCTTGCCTACTCCACGTTGTGGCGTCCCAACGGACGAGGGTTGCAATCAACCCCTCTCAAGCGGTCCAAAGACCCACTTGAATACCATGGTGTTTTGCTTTGCTTTTCTTTATCCCGTTTGCGAGGAATCTCCATGTCGGTGTTTCGAAACCCGGGGGGTCCCTAGACCGACGAGTGAATTGTCGCCGCGTGCCCCAGCCCAGATGGGTTGACGTGAGGCGGAACGCGAAGGGGGAAAGGAAGCAACCGGAGGGAGGCAGGCGTGAGAGAGCGGATCCCGCGGCCTTCGTGTTAGCCCCGCGCCTGAGTCGGGTGCGCTTGCAGTAGGGGGATACAAGCGTCCACGCGGGAGTGGGAGCGAGCAGCCTTGCGCGAGCGCCGTCCCGTCCTTCTCCGCGCGGGCCAACCTCCTATAAGAGGGCCCTGGTCCTTCCTTTTATAGGCGTAAGGAGAGGATCCAGGTGTACAATGGGGGTGTAGCAGAGTGCTACGTGCCTAGCGGAGGAGAGCTAGCGCCCTAAGTACATGCCGTCATGGCAGCCGGAGAGGTTTTGGCACCCGGTTCGTGTGGTGTTGTGGCCGTCGGAGGAGCGCTAGAGCCTGGCAGAAGGACAGCTGTCGGGGCTATCGAGTCCTTGCTGACGTCCTCTTGCTTCCGTAAGGGGGCCGAGAGCCGCCGTCGTCATAGAGCGTGTGGGGCGCCATCATTGCCTATCTGGCAGAGCGAGCCAGATGGGACGCCGGTCTTGTTCCCCGTAGCCTGAGTCAGCTCGGGGTAGGGTAATGATGGCGCCTCCTATCGACGTGGTCGGTCCGCGCCCTAGGTTGGGCGATGTGGAGGCTCCTCCGAGGTCGAGGTCGAGTCTGTCTTCTGTGGCCGTGGTCGAGTCCGAGCCCCTGGGTCGGGCGAGGTGGAGACCGTCGGCTGAGGCCAGGGCTGAGTCCGAGCCCTGGGGTCGGGCGAAGCGGAGTCCGTCGTCTCCTGGGGCTGAGCCCAAGTCCGAGCCCTGGGTTGGGCGGAGCGGAGTTCGTCGTCTTTTGGGGCTGAGCCCATGTCCGAGCCCTAGGGTCGGGCGAGGCGGAGTTCGTCGTCTTCCGGGGTTGAGCCCATGTCCGAGCCCTGGTCGGGCGGAGCGGAGTTCGCCGTCTTCCGGGGCTGAGCCCGAGTCCGAGCCCTGGGTCGGGCGGAGCGGAGTTCGCCGTCTTCCGGGGCTGAGCCCGAGTCCGAGCCCTGGGTCGGGCGGAGCGGAGTTCGCCGTCTTCCGGGGCTGAGCCAGAGTCCGAGCCCTGGGTCGGGCGGAGCGGAGTTCGCCGTCTTCCGGGGCTGAGCCTGAGTCCGAGCCCTGGGGTCGGGCGAGGCGGAGTTTCCTATGACGCCCGAGGCCGGCCTTGGCTGCTGTCAGCTTCACTATGTCGGGTGGCTCAGCAATCGGAGCGGCGCAGGCGACACTGTCCTCTTGTCAGACCGGTCAGTAGAGCGGCGAAGTGACTGCGGTCACTTCGGCTCTGTCGACTGGAGGGCGTGCGTTAGGATAATGGTGTTAGGCCACCTTTGCATTAAATGCCCCTGCGATTTGGTCGGTCGGCGTGGCGATGTGGCCAAAGTTGCTTCTCGGTGAAGACTGGGCCTCGGGCGAGCCGATAGTGTGCCCATTGCTGGAGGGGGGTCCTCGGGCGAGACGTAGGTTCTCCGGGGTCGGCTTCCCTTGCCCGAGGCTAGGCTCAGGCGAGGCACGATCATGTCCCTTGAATGGACCGATCCTTGACTTAATCGCACCCATCAGGCCTTTGCAGCTTTATGCTGATGGGGGTTACCAGCTGAGATTTAGGGGTCTTGAGGGTACCCCTAATTATGGTCCCCGACAGTAGCCCCCGAGCCTCCAAGGGAGTACTAATACTCGCTTGGAGGCTTTTGCCACACTTTTTTGCAAGGGGACCAGCCTTTTTCGGTTGCATTCTGTTCCGGTGGGTGCGCGCGAGCGCACCCACCGGGTGTAGCCCCCGAGGCCTCAGAGGAGTAGTTTTACTCCTTCGAGGTCTTAGTGCATTTCGCAACACTTCGGCTGGTCTAGTTGTTCCCTCATACGAGCTGGTCATAGCCCGATTGCACGGTCGGGTCCCAAGTTCTCGGGCTGGTATGTTGACGCTGTCAACGGTTTGGCCGGAGCCAGGTTTGCGAGAGTAGCACCCGAGCCTCTGCACAGGGCGAGAGGACGGTCAAGGACAGACTCGTCTTTTTTGCATACGCCCCTGCGTCGCCTTTCTGCAAGGAGGAGGGGGGAAAGCGCCATGTTGTCCTCGGAGGGCGCCGAACATGGTGTTTCCGGTGAGCTGCTGGCGGGTAATCCGAGCGGACGCCCGTGCCCCATTTGCTAGGGGTCGGCTAGAGACCCGGAGGCGCGCTCCAAAAGTACCTGCGGGTGATCTGCCGGACCCGGTCCCCTTTGACAGGGTCCGAGGGCTCGACCAGTAGTGGGCGCAGAACCCAATCGATCTGAGGCGGCCGTTGAAGCCCTCCGAGGGGCCGGCCTTCAAACATCTGATCAGTAGGGAGGCTCGGAGCCTGTTTCCTTCACGGAGAAGGGTCCTTTTCGGGGTATCCCCTTTCCCGGTCCCTGTTGTAAGAGAGAGAAAGAGGAAAAGGAAAAGGATGCGAAGTCGAATGACGTGGCGTACCTTTTTCGACGCGGTCATTATGGCGAAGTCGAAGCGTCGCTTGCTTCTCCTGCCTGAGGCGCCGCCTGTCCTGCCGCAGAGTTAATGCGACGGGGCGAGTGGTTCGCGAGGCAGTCGTTGCGCGTGCACGCGCCGTTCGAGGAATGGATCACGGGCGCGCCGTCTTCACGCCATGAGAGAGGGCTCCCCCGCTGCCCCTGGATGGGACGTGAGCTTGGCTGACGACGTGACCGCTGCTTCTGCCCGCCTGTCACCGCCATTACTGTCGGCCCAATTTTGACCGCATTTGACCGTCACGCTTGGCTGGCACTGCAGGGTTGCCTCGAGTCACGGTATTGACTCCGCAGTCGAGGAGGCGCGGTAGTGGCATGAGTGGCAGTGCAGTTGCTCACACGTAGCAACCGGCGCGCCGGTTGCATGACGCGTGGGCGTGGGCTTCCATGCTGGGCGCGTTGGAAGTCAGAGAAGTGCGCCCACTTGGCGCGGTTGCATGTCGCCTGCATGGCTGCCCGCCCTTTCGCCCGCTGGTCTGGGCAAAAGTGGAGAACTTCTTGTGACCGCCGGGCGGTTGCATGCACCGCGCGCGGCGGTTTGGCTTCTTCTGCTCTGGGCCGGCTTGCATGATGTGTGGGACCCAGCCCCCGCGCTGTGACGGAACCTCCCAAGTAATTAGGCCCACCTACAGTTGTCCTTGTCCAACGGACTTCAGACAACCCTGTAGGTGTCCCTGAACTACTTGACAAGTTCGGTATCTTACCTTACTTTACCAGGAACGATCCACCCGTCTTGCAGACATTACAGAACATCGGAGATAAAGAATTGCGGAAGCGATTACATAATTCACATTTATTTAAAAGCAAGCTCAAGTTGTTTTATTACAGACCAGAACTAAGAGCGAGTGCTGAGTAGTATTATTATACAAACCAAGGGAGGCAAAAACTCCTCCTGAGAAGATTTAAGTAAAAGATCTATATGGAGGACCAAGTCCTCCCACACTTCAGTCTTGTGCTTCTTCTTTGGGAACCACCTTGGCACAGAAGCAGCAGAAATCTGTTACTTCCTCACCTAAAAACAATGAAGGGATAAACCCTGAGTATTGAATTACTCAGCAAGACTTACCCGACTAAAGAAAAGACTCTCAAGGGTATGCTGGCTTTTAGGGAGTCAAGGTAAGGCTTCTCAATACTCAAAGACTCTGTTTTGCAGAAATGCTTACTAAAGTGGATCCTTAAAAATCCAGTTTTATTTGTCAAGTTACGTTCAATTACCTGCAACTAGAGTTCTTTCTACCCTAGTTCAATCGCTGGTCCTGCACTAGCCAATTTCTTGACAAATACCCATCATCTTTAGTGGAATGCTACGTGTAGGGTAGTGACCAAGTCTTCATAACCGCGAAGGTACGGCGATCCGAATCGATTATACTCAGCTGAGGATCTCTAATCACACGACATATGTAGCACTTAACCCTTGCATATGTCAACCTGCCACCGAGGTTCTTAAGACCGAATCAGGTTCACGCAAACCGAGAGCACAGATACACCACCGTCTAGCCTCTTGCCACGGAGGGTACACGCTACTCTCGCCACCGCTCCACGCCCATTTCGTGTTATCTTATTCCGGCCTTAGTCTGCCCGAGGCAAGGCTTACCCATGACGAGGCATGTGACCAGCTAAAGGGTCCTCGATCAACAAGCCTACATCGAGACGGTCCTTAATCGACTCAGACGGAGACACTACACCGAGACTCCTTTCTCGTGCAAGTCACCCGCCCGGTCTCAGCTTAATCTTTTCAAACCCAAAGTTTGGTACCTGGCAGAGGTACATCTTTTCCAGATGTTGAATCCATCAAGGCCCTGATGGATCCACCATCAAATTTCATTTTCAAAAACATCCCACCCACTTTTGCCACATCATCTTTTGTAAAAACAAAACATTTTGTTTTTCTAAAGCAAGGCTAAGCATCAAAATCTTTTGTAAAACGGGTGATCAAGGAAGGTAATCAAATTCAAGGAAGGTAATGCAGGAATTGTTTTAGCAATCAACTCCTATCACCTAATGCATCAATCAAGTGAGAAAGATTTTTTTAAAAACATCAAGGAAGGTGGCAAATGCACCGGGGCTTGCCTTTGTTAACAGGTGAGTCCTGCTCGGATCCACAAATATCGAAATAAAAGCAGTTGCCTGCTGGAGGATCTGAGGTTGGTGGTGTCCCCTCTTCAGTGACTTCTTCTTCTTCTTCGTGTTCTAACATAACCATATATATGCATAAGAATGGATGCCATGGGATGCTCATGAGGATGCGAAGATAATATAAACTTATTATCTAAATCTTGAGTACAACTTTCCTTCACGGTACTCCGAGAACCTAGGGTTTCCGGAGTCAGTAAAGGAGTTCATAGGGCAGGGGGGTGGTTTTGGGTTCTAGTTATCAAACATGGTCCAGATCAACCCAAATTCTACCCAAGGCTTCTAAATATTGTTTTAAGTTCCCATAAAAAGTTTGGGCATTTTTGGACTTACCAATTATTTTCTAAAAATCCATAACTAATACTTTTAACTACTTTAAATGCCCTAAAATTTCTTGTTTCCACTAAAAATCACAAAACTATTTTTATTAAATTCTAGGGAAAATAACAAGCCTAGGAAAATTGGTTTCACAATTTTATTATTTTTCTACTGTTTTCTATAATTGTTTTGGCTCTGGAGATAAAAGAAAAAGAAAAATAGATGAATAGTATTGGACCGAATCCAGCCCAGGTCGGCCCACTACCAGCAGAAGCACGCCCACGCGCGCGCCCGCGCTGGCAACTTTACAGGAAAGGCCTCTGGGTTTTCACTATCTGCGAACGGGTTTTCTCACTGTTTAACAGAGTTACTGACACTTTGCAAGAAGGTCCCTCGAGTTCTATTCCTTTACGTTCCACGGTCCCCGACGGCGTGGAGCACGGCCGAGCTCCGGCGAGCTCCCACGCCAGCCGATTGGGGCAACGGCTAGGGTTCCCGAGCGGCGGACATCAAATTGGACCACGCCCGAGTGTTTTCCCTAATCTAATTTCAAGAATGATGAACTAATTTGGCCTGGCCACGGTAACCGCGCGGATGAACCAAAGAACCACACGTTCCCGGCGATTGTTGGCGGTCTAATTCAATTGGAGGGGTCGAAGAGCTTAAGGAGGGCATAAAGATGCTAGAACAAGCAGCAGAGGGACCTGAGCTCACCTGAATTGAGCTGGTCACGGTGAGGTCTTCTTTGCGGCGGCGGAAACCGAATTGGGGGAAGTGAGCGATTCTCTGGCTATGGGGGCTAATCGGAGACGGGAGTAGTGGCTATGGCTTTGGTACGACCTAGCGCAACTGGCCGGGGGCTCAATTTATAGATCCCCGGGGCGATGGCGCTCAATTTGAGCGGATAACGGAGGCGGCCGGAGATGAGGAAGAAGGCAGCGCGGTGAATACGTGGCTAACGCCGTGGCAAGCTCATCGACGCTGATGGAACTGCAGTAGGGAATCACGGTGATGCAATGTCGTGGTTAGGACACGCGGTGGCCAATGGCGAGGGCACGTCGGCGGTGAGCACTTTACCCGCAGGCGATGAACCAGGGGAGGAGTACCGCGGCCGACCGAGGTGGTTTCCAGCTTGACGACGATGAGGATCTTTTACCCCGAGAGGTTATCCACAAGTCCGGTGCACGAATCCAAACGCCGGTGACCCGAATCACGGCGGAGGGATCCGTCGGCGGTGAGGGCAGCCGCGCGGTTGATCTGATCCAGTCAAGCTACTGTACTATGGCGAGCTCCTTTCAGATGAACTGACAGAGAGATTTGAGGCTAGATTTTCTCCCGATTTTGTATAGTAACCGAGCAAGCGTTCTGTACCAAAGTTATAGGGCTACATACCAGCTACAAATCGACTATAGTGACTGAGCTCATTTGATAACTAGATCATGGTTGAATTCAGCTCCAAAGATGGCTTTGCTACACTGAAAGTCTGAATTTTAGAATAAACCAGCCTGTCAGTCTGACTTTGGGTGTGATTATCTCCAAAATCTTCATAACAACTGTGCTTACACTCTTAAGTAAAGTTTTTCACCTAAGATAGATCTACATAGTTGATGTGGTGACCTAGGGCAAAAACCTTATAGTTTGAAAGTTACAAAGCTCAAAAGTTGAGCCCATAACACTAAGTTTCAGACTTAGAGAAATCTCAATTGGGGGTCCTTTTTGCATTTAAGTCCAAAACTTAGGGTTTGGCTTGTAAATTCACATATGAGTGCCCCAAATGACTTTAGATACTTATTTAACTTGGTTTTTGCACTTTAGTCCAAAAGTGGACCAATTTTGCACATAGACCCCTAGGGTTTAGTTTTAGGGTTTTCCAGAGTTTCATTTAGGGTTTCTAGTATCCCAGGGGTATAAATGAGATTCAACTTTGTTTTTGGGGATATTTTATAGCTATTTCACTAAAGCCTTTAGGTTTTCTCAATTTGGGTTAAGTTTTAGCCCCTTTAATCCTTGTTTAGGGTAATGCTTCCTATCTAGGGTCCTACTTGCAAAACCTTAAAACAATACAACTTGTTTGAAATTTTTGCCTAGTGAATGCACTCTAGGTGTATCAAACATATGCAATGTCAATGCTTATGATGCCATGCTCAAGTTTTAGTCATAGTAACACCAGGAGTGTTACATCCTTCCCCCCATAAAAGAATCTCGTCCCGAGATTTAAAGTCCTAGGGTGAGTAATGGAAAAGGAAATGTGTCACATTTTTATTTCCTTATTTCTGGTACAAGGCAGGGTGGTGTGGGGTTCATTCCTTTATTGCCATAACTATATACATTTTACAAATTACATGAGAGTAGAAAGCCTGGGAAATTCTTATTCAAGAAGTCTTGAGTTTCCCACGTAGCCTCTTCCTCAGAATGCTAGTTCCATTGTACCTTGTAGAACTTGAGAGTCTTTCTCCGGGTAACCCTGTCCTTTTGATCCAGAACTCGAATAGGATGTTCTGAGTACGTTAAGTCTGGTTCTAGGACAACATCTGTCACTTCAATGGTTCGATCGGGAACCCGAAGACACTTCTTCAATTGCGATACATGGAACACATTATGTACTGCAGACAATGTTTCGGGAAGTTGAAGTTGATACGCCACTGGCCCATATCTTTGAAGAATAGGAAATGGACCAATGTACCTGGGGGCAAGCTTTCCCTTTACCCCGAAACGCGATACTCCCTTCATTGGTGAAACCTTTAAGTAGACGTAGTCTCCTTCCCGGAAGTATAAGGGCATTCGCCGTTTGTCTGCATAACTCTTCTGACGAGCTTGTGCTTGCTTCAGATTATGAATAATTTTCCTGAACTTTATCCTCGGCTTCTTTCACCAGATCAGGTCTAAAGAAGCACCTCTTACCAGGTTCAGACCAATTTAGCGGAGTCCGACACCATCGTCCATATAAAGCTTCAAAAGGTGCCATCCTAATACTTTCTTGATAACTTTTATTGTATGAAAACTCCGCCAAAGGTAAACATTCATCCCATTTTGGTGAGAAATCCAGGACACATGCCCTCAGCATATCTTCAAGTATTTGGTTCACTCTCTCAGTTTGTCCACTGGTTTGAGGATGATAGGCCGAACTGTGGAGTAACTTAGTACCCAGGGATTTATGAAGTTCTTCCCAAAATTTGGATACAAATTGTGGTCCACGATCCGACACTATAGTCTTTGGAACCCCATGCAAACTGAGAATACGGGCGATGTACAACTCCGCATAGGTAATGACGTGATATTTTACCTTGACAGGGAGGAAGTGGGCGATCTTGGTAAATCGATCAATGATAACCCAAATAGAGTCATACCCTTTTGTGGTCCTAGGCAATCCCACAATGAAGTCCATGCTTATGTCTTCCCATTTCCATGTTGGTATTGGTAATGACTGCAATGGACCGGCAGTCCTCATGTGTATGGCTTTGACACGTCTGCAAGTGTCACACTTAGCCACATAGCGTGCAATTTCAATTTTCATCTTCGTCCACCAGTAGTGCTGTTTTAGATCGTGATACATCTTAGTGCTTCCCGGATGAATAGAATAGCGACTAAGATGCGCTTCATCTAAGATTTGCTGGCGGAGTTCTTCATTCTTTGGCACTACTATGCGGTTGTTAAACCATAACACACCTTGATCGTCTTCCTTAAAACATTTGGCTATTCCAGCCTTTATCTTCTCTCGTATGTGCTTCATACCCAGATTATCCTTTTGAGCATCAATTATCTTTTGCAGAATGATTGACTCAAGCTTTAGCTGATTTAGAGTCCCTTGTTGGATTATTCCCAGGTTTAACTTTTCCATCTCTTGACATAAAGTATTGTCAGAGGTTTTTACCATAAGGCAGTGGCAGGAAGCCTTACGGCTTAATGCGTCTGCCACCACATTGGCCTTGCCTGGGTGATAATGGATCTCCAGCTCATAGTCCTTAATAAGCTCAAGCCATCGTCTTTGCCTCATATTTAACTCTGACTGGGTGAAGATGTACTTCAAACTTTTATGATCTGTATATATATGACAGATATTTCCCAGCAGATAGTGACACCATATTTTAAGGGCATGAACCACAGCAGCTAGCTCCAGATCATGAGTTGGATAATGCTCCTCATGTCGGCGCAACTGCCTTGAAGCATATGCAATTACTCGGCCTTCTTGCATCAGTACACAGCTGAGCCCACTGCCAGATGCATCACAATATACATCAAAAGGCTTAGTGATGTTCGGTTGAGCCAATACCGGAGCAGTGGTTAATAATGTCTTCAATTGCTCAAAGGCTTCATTACACTTAGAAGACCAATTGAACTTAATATCATTCTTCAATAAACTTGTGATTGGCTTCACAAGCTTAGAAAAATCGGGTATGAATCTGCGATAATATCCAGCTAGTCCAAGAAAACTCCGGACTTGGTGAACAGTGGTTGGGGGTTTCCACTCCAGAATATCTTTGACCTTGCTAGGATCTACCGCAATTCCTTTAGCTGATAACACGTGCCCCAAAAATTGAATTTCCTCCAGCCAGAACGCGCACTTGCTGAACTTGGCATACAACTGATGTTCCCTCAGGCGCGTCAATACAATCCGTAGATGCTGAGCATGCTCCTCTTCATTTTTAGAGTATATCAAAATATCGTCGATGAAGACCACCACGAACTTGTCCAACTCGGGCATGAACACCGAGTTCATCAAATAGGTGAAGTGGGCAGGAGCATTTGTGAGCCCGAAAGACATTACCAAGTATTCAAACAATCCATACCGCGTAGTAAATGCGGTCTTCGGTATATCCTCGGGCCGAATACGGATTTGGTGATAGCCCGATCTGAGATCAATTTTGGAAAATACCCTCGCCCCAGTCAGTTGATCAAATAAGATGTCGATCCTTGGAAGAGGGTACTTATTCTTGATGGTGACCTCATTCAGGGGTCGATAATCCACGCACATCCGCAAGGTTTGATCCTTCTTCTTAACAAAAATGGTGGGGCAACCCCATGGGGACGAGCTTGGCCGGATGAATCCCTTATTCAGTAGATCTTTTAATTGAATCTTCAATTCCGCCAACTCATTAGGGGGCATACGGTACGATCTTCGAGAGATGGGAGCCGTACCGGGCTTTAGCTCAATTACGAATTCTACATCTCTTTCAGGGGGCAGTCCAGGCAAATCTTCAGGAAATACATCTGGAAACTCACATACTACCGGAATGTTCTTGATCTCCGGTACAATGGCTTCAAATATTCCACCAGAAGCTTTGGCTGGATTGGTTACGGGGAGAGACAAAAGAATTTCTTCTTGATTATAGCTCAACCTGACGGTTCTGAGTTCAGTGTTGAGGATTGCCTTGTGTTGGGTTAACCCACTCATACCCAAAATTACATCTATATCCTGGCCTTTCAGAACAATCATGTTAACAGGAAAGTTCCGTCCGGCCATTGTTACTGGCACTTCATAGGCCACTTCTCTAGTAAAAATGTGTCCCCAGGTGAATGAATTTTAAATCCCTCTTTTGATTCATGGCATGCAATGTGATGTTGCTCCACAAATTTCTTGCTAATGAAGGTATGCGAAGCACCAGAATCAAAAAGAATAATTGTAGGGTGACTGGCCACGGGAAACGTACCCATCATCACCGGCTCTCCTTCCGGTGTAGTGGCCACTTGAGTGTAATATACACGCCCCGTTTTCTTGGTATTTCTCTCCACAGCATTACCCTTGGGCTGAGTAGACTTCCCAGTTCCTTGCTGAGCATTAGATTGATTTTGCTTGGGGTATGGGCAGTCTTTGATAAAATGTCCTGATTTGCCGCAGTTGAAACACCCGGTTGAAGAGCTGGGCAAGGCAGGGAATCGAGTGCCTGGGGAACCCGGCTGATTTGGGGAGGTGGAGGTATTGTTGGGGCGGATAATAATGGGCTGTTTGAAAGGGAATGCTGGTGGACGAGAAAAAGTACGATTTTGGCTAGAAGGCCGGATGACGAACCGTTGCCTCTTCGCCTGGCCCTGATTAGGCCTCTCACCACTGTATCCCTTATTCTTCCCAGAACTTGCGTATTTTGCTTCCACAGATAAGGCTGTACTGACCAGTCAAGTGCTAAGTCTCGATCAGCAAGCTGATCCTGCAGGTGACGGATGTCCCTTCTTAGTTCATTGATTCTATCTCCGTCTGCGACCCAAACATCGGTCTTGTGTTGCAGCTCTGCTTGAAGTCGACTCACTCGGGTTTCAAGGTCTCCTATAGGGTCATTACTTCCGCTGCTGCTGCTTTCGTGTCGAGGGACTAGTTGATGCCGGGGTACTCCAATTGGTCCCATTGACTTACGTGCCGTTAGCCTTGTGCGTGGCGGCATCTTTCTAAGGGGGAAAATTTATTAGCATAATTCTTAGCATGATGCATGAATAAGTACAGAATCAACCTTAGTCGATTCAACCTTCTATACATTGCACTCTTCTTATCTGGTCTTTAAGATAGACTCTTCAGAATACTTAGGTAAGAAGAAAAAATAATTTTTTTTTAGGTAAGACTTTCGAAAATCCTTTTGAAGATGCCTCAAAATGTCTGCAAAGAAGGGCTACGCTCTGATACCAGCTGTGACGGAACCTCCCAAGTAATTAGGCCCACCTACAGTTGTCCTTGTCCAACGGACTTCAGACAACCCTGTAGGTGTCCCTGAACTACTTGACAAGTTCGGTATCTTACCTTACTTTACCAGGAACGATCCACCCGTCTTGCAGACATTACAGAACATCGGAGATAAAGAATTGCGGAAGCGATTACATAATTCACATTTATTTAAAAGCAAGCTCAAGTTGTTTTATTACAGACCAGAACTAAGAGCGAGTGCTGAGTAGTATTATTATACAAACCAAGGGAGGCAAAAACTCCTCCTGAGAAGATTTAAGTAAAAGATCTATATGGAGGACCAAGTCCTCCCGCACTTCAGTCTTGTGTTTCTTCTTTGGGAACCACCTTGGCACAGAAGCAGCAGAAATCTGCTACTTCCTCACCTAAAAACAACGAAGGGATAAATCCTGAGTATGGAATTACTCAGCAAGACTTACCCGACTAAAGAAAAGACTCTCAAGGGTATGCTGGCTTTTAGGGAGTCAAGGTAAGGCTTCTCAATACTCAAAGACTCTGTTTTGCAGAAATGCTTACTAAAGTGGATCCTTAAAAATCCAGTTTTATTTGTCAAGTTACGTTCAATTACCTGCAACTAGAGTTCTTTCTACCCTAGTTCAATCGCTGGTCCTGCACTAGCCAATTTCTTGACAAAAACCCATCATCTTTAGTGGAATGCTACGTGTAGGGTAGTGACCAAGTCTTCATAACCGCGAAGGTACGGCGATCCGAATCGATTATACTCAGCTGAGGATCTCCAATCACACGACACATGTAGCACTTAACCCTTGCATATGTCAACCCGCCACCGAGGTTCTTAAGACCGGATCAGGTTCACGCAAACCGAGAGCACAGATACACCACCGTCCAGCCTCTTGCCACGGAGGGTACACGCTACTCTCGCCACCGCTCCACGCCCATTTCGTGTTATCTTATTCCGGCCTTAGTGTAACACCCGGATTTTAGGGGTCTAAAACCCGGGCGCTAACATAAACACCAGGTATGCTGGGACCAAGTCTCACACATATGATGTATAGTGGCACAGGATCGAATGTCACATCTTTATATATAACAGGGGTTCTATACAAAATAAATAATTACATTATAAGGAGACAACGGTCCAGCAACCCAAAGTTGACTGGGAGACGACGACCTAGACCTCTCACGAACTGATCACAGCATCCTCCATGAGCATCATCCTGCAGTACCTGGTCTTGACCTGTGGGGTATGTGAGACAGCAAGAGTGAGCTCACATACGTTCATCGCTCAACAAGTTGTGGGGAATAATGTGTATGAACTCGCCAAAGGTGGGAGCTCACGTGCAGTGTAAGGCTTACCAAAAAGGATGGTTAGAGCTGAGCATTGCTTTTAATGTTGGTCAAAATTTTATTAGCAATTACTAAGTATAGGTAAATACCAACCCAATTAAATAGTAGAACAGAAGTAATAACAACATCACCTGCAATGCAATGCATATGACAAATTGAATTTAGTTCCATAAATTAATCATGTGAGGGTCCGAGCTGCTCATGACCGTGAGCACGGCTAGTATACCAGTTTTACACTCTGCAGAGGTTGCGCATCTTTACCCACAAGTCGTGTATCCCATGTCGCCAGGGTTTGCAAGGCCCTTAGACACTTCCGAGGTGAATGGCTAGGGATCCACTATGAGGCCTTTACAAAGTTCCACTAGCTTCCGAAAACCCGCTACAGTTTATAGGAAGTTCCAATGCAGGAATCCCTTGCAGGACCGCCATCGCAGCAAAATCCTCCCGAGGGCCTCCCTACACTGACCACTCCCCTACTACCCTTGCCCCTTTCGGGTAAGGTAGTCTTCCACTAGCTTTCCTAATTAATCAGCCAAGGGCGTCCCATTCCACCCTTGTGGTAGCACTGTTTTCCCGGGTGGTTCTCCATGTTCCAATTAACATAATGATCTTATCATGAACAATAAATAACAACTGATAACAAAAGTATAATCATGAATAGTGTAATCTTCATACCCAAAACCACATATAGCACTAGCAAGTACTACCCAGAAAGTTCAGTGGTAAACAAGGTATAAAGATAGACAAACTAGGGTAACCTATTGGGTCCCATCAAAATTAACCTATGCAGATCATTATGATTAATTAGAACATGAGTGGGTAAAAAGAAGTGATCAAGGGCACAACTTGCCTGGGCCTTGAGAATCCAGGTACCAGGATGATCTTCAGGTGATACGTGACCTCACTGCTAGTCGTAGTAATACAAACAAACAGTGTAGGCAAAATTTAACATCACACCAAACAAGTAAACAAAATACATAATAATAATCTACACATTAAAATAAGATTCTAGGAACAGGAATCATTAATTTTGGAGTTATAGATTTTAAGTTATGAATTTCCAAAGATTTTATGTGTTTAAAATGGATTAAGTGAGAGATTAAATTTCTAATTGTTTTCATGACAAAACAGAGGCACAAAATGATGAAGAATATTATTACAAAATTTTAGAAACTGGAATGGTTCAATTTGGAGCTAAAATGAATTTTCTATGAATTATCTAAGTTCTAGGAATTATTTTTGTATTAAAAATACATTTACTAATTCATTTATACGTTTTAAACGTGCTCTGGACTGGGCGCCAATTTCTGGAAAGTCCAGGGGTCTGCGCGAATAAAATCCTAGACTCAGTGAATAGTAACGCATGGACGGCGGGTTTATTTCCCGGAAACCCGAGGACTCTTTAACAAATTGACCCGCGAAGGGGTACGGTGCAATCTGGGCCGTCCGATCACACACGGGCGGTAGGGATTAGATCTGCGCGGTCGCGAAGCGGTATGCGCAGAGAGCCGTTGGATGCAATCCCGACGGTTAGGATTTTATTATCCTAGGTTCGTTTCTACCCGTCCGATCCGAATGAACGGTCCGAGTCACTCAGCGCGAAAGGGTATCCTCTATCTAATCCGAGCCGCACGTTTGAGATCCAACGGTCTCTACGTCTCTCCCCAAACCCAGCTCGGAACGGCGGCGCCGCCCAAGACTCACGGCGACCCATCGCCGGAGAAAACCCAATCCGACGCTCCGGTGCCCTAGAGTGCAATCAAAGGCTACTACACGATGCTTAGGGAATGGCGATCACACTGGAGTAGTTCTTACCGACGATGCGGTTGTAGACAGTTCTGCCCACGGCGAGCGGCGGACCCGCGGCGGTTTCCTGGCGACGACGAGCGATTCCCGCCGCCCCGAGACCACGCAGCACAAATTGAAGGCACGGTTGACTTCACGGGTCCCTGGCGAACGCCCAGGACGAGGCAATCGAAGCGGAGGGGCAACGGCGGCGCGATTCAACGGCGGCGGCACCCTCCTATCTCTCTCTCTTTCTCGGTTCTTCAACTTGCGCCGGCGATGGTGTTTTCGTCTCGGGTGGGATGAGAAGGAGGGGTCGCGGCCCGTGTTTTATAGCCAGGTGGTAAGTCCGAGGGGTGACGGCGGTAGGAGCGCGATCCTCGGCGGCGAGCTCGCGCGATCCGTTGGTTGAAGACAGGACTGACTACTGGGTCCCGCGGTACAGCGGCTGAGGAAAGGTAGGCGAGCGCGCGCGTGAGAGGCTTACGGGCGGGGCCCACACGGCAGTGTCGTCCGCGCGGTGTAAACGGCGTGAGTGAGAGGCTGGGCAGAGGGCCCCACACGTCAGCGGCGTGGCGGGGGTGAGGTTGGGCCGCGCGGGAGATAAGTGGAAATGGGCCGAATGTGTGGTTGCAGCCCAGTTAAGGTTTTTTTTTCTCTTTTTCCATTTTATTTTCTATTTCTTTTCTTCATTTTCAAATCCAATTTGAGTTCAAGTTTAAATTCAAACTTTGTGAAATAACTTGTCCTCAGTTTGAATGGTATAATTTAATAATTTAAGTGTGAAGGATGTTTATTCTGATTTTTATTTTATTTTATGTAATATTTTTCTTAGTTCTTCCCTTCTCTTTTATTTTTTTCTATTTTCTATTCCAAATTCAAATTTATACTTCTATTTTAGTTTTCAGATTTTTCAAACGTATCAATTGAAATCCAAAGGTGAATATAAACCATATTATTTTAATATTACTAATTTAAGTTTTATTCTCCTTGTTATTTATTTCATGGGATGTATAAATGGTTTCCTTTTAAAAGTAAAAATTCTTTTCTCATCACTTTCTTATTCCCTAATTTCCAAATCATTATGATACTTTGCTCAGATTTCTTCTACCAATCCCAAATTCAGAATTTGGGTGTTACAAATCCTACCCCCCTTAAAAATAATCTCGTCCCCGAGATTTGTAAGAAAAGGGGTGTACACTCATATTGTTCTCGGAACATATGCACAAACAAAGAAATCTCAGCATGAGGTATAATTCTTTAACAAAACATAGGGTCAATAGACCTTATTATTCCTTCTAAAATATTATCATATCATCTACTAACTAAAGTAACATTTAAATCTTATAAATCATCATAATTTATATCTATGTAGCTTGGTGGAGTTGGTGGTGGTGGTGGAGGTTGTTGTTGTTGTTGCCTCTCCAACCGTGCTTGCCTTATTTCTTGGCGGGCCTGACGTATTTCTTCGCGTTGTTGTCTTATCTGATTCTGCATCTCGGTCACCAGGTCTGTTAACTGTTGTATTACCAGTCTTTGGGTAGCAACCACTTGATTGATTTCAACAGGTGGAGGATTTGGAGGATTCATTTTCTGTTTGTTGTTACGTGATAATCTTTCCTTTCCTGGTATTGACCATGAAAGTTAGAAGCATATGGTAGTAGTTTTGCAAAGGAAATTATTCAATAAGCGGAATGAATAAGCTAGTAGCTGGTTATACTCTAAAGATTTTTTTTTGGTAGGGCTTAATCTTTGTTTTATATCCAGATTGGGGTAACCAATCGTATAAGGTGAATATCCATGGGTAAGATAGAATCAGTCAAGATGAGAGATATATATGGGTGAGATAGACTACAAGATGTAGGTTAAAAGTTTGTTTGTTGTTAGGTGGGAATAGAAAGGTTATACCATTCATCATGGTTCTATGGGTTGGGTTAGCTCATGGTTGTATTGATCCAATGTGCTAAGATAAGTTAATACATGGCTAGTGGGGTCTAATTTCTTCTACTAGTGTCATTAATCTGTTTAAGTGAACCACATTAAGTTAGATAACATTAGACCACACTGAATCAGGTCACATTAGGTAAGATAAGATCTAGATTAAATTGGATTATGACTAGATTAGACTAGTTTAGGTTAGATAGGTTCAACAGGGTAGAATATGTTAGGATGTTTTGAGATTAGTTAGATATGTTATGATAAGATAGAGTCTCTTGCTAGGTTAAAATCGAGGGGTTATGCAACTATTGGATGGTTAAGGTAGTTGCATATGGCCAAGTTGGTCTTGTCGTTCTTAATTTAGTGCAGGGTGAACTGAGTTAAGACATGTTTTATAGGAGTAGAGTCTAATCTATTTCATCAGTATTATCTAACATGTTTGATAAGTCACTTTAGATTAGATCGTATTAGATTGGTATGACTAGTTTAACTAGATAAGATCTAATTAATTTGCATTAGATCATGATTGATGAACTAGGGTGGATAAGTATGCCTATTAGGATAAGATGGATTCATAAAGACAAAAATCTTTTGAGGTCAGTTAGATCTATTAGGATGAGATAAAATCTTTTCAAGATAAGATGAGTATCTTTTAAGATAAGAGAGAATCTTATTAGGATAAGATGAATTAGTTAGAATGAGATCTTTTAGGATAAGATAAATCTCTTAAGCTAGATATGTTCCAATGGGGACAATCTAAGTTGTCTAATTATTTTATAAATATATTTTTATACTTATGTGTATATGCAGATGCAATTGTGGACATTACTCCACAACTCATCACACTCAATCAAAGATCCAAATCAGACATATATCATAAGAGCAAACATTCAAATACATAGACACTTATAAAAATAGTTTTGTTTTTGTTCCTAGGATTAGGTCTCCTATTCCTAAAGTCACTTTAGGCACTGGATTTCAAAGTGTGAAATCCACATTTGTCTTTTAGAAGTGAAAAGGTAAGAGTAATCAGAGTAAAGCGGAAATAGATGAGAAGTGATTAAGAAGAGTTTAGAAAGATCAGAGTAGCAAAGGTAAGTAAGTATTGGTTGTCCAGTTCTATCTAGGTTTCGTCCTACAGTCAACATTCCTCTGATACCACTTCTGTAACACCCGGATTTTAGGGGTCTAAAACCCGGGCGCTAACATAAACACCAGGTATGCTGGGACCAAGTCTCACACATATGATGTATAGTGGCACAGGATCGAATGTCACATCTTTATATATAACAGGGGTTCTATACAAAATAAATAATTACATTATAAGGAGACAACGGTCCAGCAACCCAAAGTTGACTGGGAGACGACGACCTAGACCTCTCACGAACTCATCACAGCATCCTCCATGAGCATCATCCTGCAGTACCTGGTCTTGACCTGTGGGGTATGTGAGACAGCAAGAGTGAGCTCACATACGTTCATCGCTCAACAAGTTGTGGGGAATAATGTGTATGAACTCGCCAAAGGTGGGAGCTCACGTGCAGTGTAAGGCTTACCAAAAAGGATGGTTAGAGCTGAGCATTGCTTTTAATGTTGGTCAAAATTTTATTAGCAATTACTAAGTATAGGTAAATACCAACCCAATTAAATAGTAGAACAGAAGTAATAACAACATCACCTGCAATGCAATGCATATGACAAATTGAATTTAGTTCCATAAATTAATCATGTGAGGGTCCGAGCTGCTCATGACCGTGAGCACGGCTAGTATACCAGTTTTACACTCTGCAGAGGTTGCGCATCTTTACCCACAAGTCGTGTATCCCATGTCGCCAGGGTTTGCAAGGCCCTTAGACACTTCCGAGGTGAATGGCTAGGGATCCACTATGAGGCCTTTACAAAGTTCCACTAGCTTCCGAAAACCCGCTACAGTTTATAGGAAGTTCCAATGCAGGAATCCCTTGCAGGACCGCCATCGCAGCAAAATCCTCCCGAGGGCCTCCCTACACTGACCACTCCCCTACTACCCTTGCCCCTTTCGGGTAAGGTAGTCTTCCACTAGCTTTCCTAATTAATCAGCCAAGGGCGTCCCATTCCACCCTTGTGGTAGCACTGTTTTCCCGGGTGGTTCTCCATGTTCCAATTAACATAATGATCTTATCATGAACAATAAATAACAACTGATAACAAAAGTATAATCATGAATAGTGTAATCTTCATACCCAAAACCACATATAGCACTAGCAAGTACTACCCAGAAAGTTCAGTGGTAAACAAGGTATAAAGATAGACAAACTAGGGTAACCTATTGGGTCCCATCAAAATTAACCTATGCAGATCATTATGATTAATTAGAACATGAGTGGGTAAAAAGAAGTGATCAAGGGCACAACTTGCCTGGGCCTTGAGAATCCAGGTACCAGGATGATCTTCAGGTGATACGTGACCTCACTGCTAGTCGTAGTAATACAAACAAACAGTGTAGGCAAAATTTAACATCACACCAAACAAGTAAACAAAATACATAATAATAATCTACACATTAAAATAAGATTCTAGGAACAGGAATCATTAATTTTGGAGTTATAGATTTTAAGTTATGAATTTCCAAAGATTTTATGTGTTTAAAATGGATTAAGTGAGAGATTAAATTTCTAATTGTTTTCATGACAAAACAGAGGCACAAAATGATGAAGAATATTATTACAAAATTTTAGAAACTGGAATGGTTCAATTTGGAGCTAAAATGAATTTTCTATGAATTATCTAAGTTCTAGGAATTATTTTTGTATTAAAAATACATTTACTAATTCATTTATACGTTTTAAACGTGCTCTGGACTGGGCGCCAATTTCTGGAAAGTCCAGGGGTCTGCGCGAATAAAATCCTAGACTCAGTGAATAGTAACGCATGGACGGCGGGTTTATTTCCCGGAAACCCGAGGACTCTTTAACAAATTGACCCGCGAAGGGGTACGGTGCAATCTGGGCCGTCCGATCACACACGGGCGGTAGGGATTAGATCTGCGCGGTCGCGAAGCGGTATGCGCAGAGAGCCGTTGGATGCAATCCCGACGGTTAGGATTTTATTATCCTAGGTTCGTTTCTACCCGTCCGATCCGAATGAACGGTCCGAGTCACTCAGCGCGAAAGGGTATCCTCTATCTAATCCGAGCCGCACGTTTGAGATCCAATGGTCTCTACGTCTCTCCCCAAACCCAGCTCGGAACAGCGGCGCCGCCCAAGACTCACGGCGACCCATCGCCGGAGAAAACCCAATCCGACGCTCCGGTGCCCTAGAGTGCAATCAAAGGCTACTACACGATGCTTAGGGAATGGCGATCACACTGGAGTAGTTCTTACCGACGATGCGGTTGTAGACAGTTCTGCCCACGGCGAGCGGCGGACCCGCGGCGGTTTCCTGGCGACGACGAGCGATTCCCGCCGCCCCGAGACCACGCAGCACAAATTGAAGGCACGGTTGACTTCACGGGTCCCTGGCGAACGCCCAGGACGAGGCAATCGAAGCGGAGGGGCAACGGCGGCGCGATTCAACGGCGGCGGCACCCTCCTATCTCTCTCTCTTTCTCGGTTCTTCAACTTGCGCCGGCGATGGTGTTTTCGTCTCGGGTGGGATGAGAAGGAGGGGTCGCGGCCCGTGTTTTATAGCCAGGTGGTAAGTCCGAGGGGTGACGGCGGTAGGAGCGCGATCCTCGGCGGCGAGCTCGCGCGATCCGTTGGTTGAAGACAGGACTGACTACTGGGTCCCGCGGTACAGCGGCTGAGGAAAGGTAGGCGAGCGCGCGCGTGAGAGGCTTACGGGCGGGGCCCACACGGCAGTGTCGTCCGCGCGGTGTAAACGGCGTGAGTGAGAGGCTGGGCAGAGGGCCCCACACGTCAGCGGCGCGGCGGGGGTGAGGTTGGGCCGCGCGGGAGATAAGTGGAAATGGGCCGAATGTGTGGTTGCAGCCCAGTTAAGGTTTTTTTTCTCTTTTTCCATTTTATTTTCTATTTCTTTTCTTCATTTTCAAATCCAATTTGAGTTCAAGTTTAAATTCAAACTTTGTGAAATAACTTGTCCTCAGTTTGAATGGTATAATTTAATAATTTAAGTGTGAAGGATGTTTATTCTGATTTTTATTTTATTTTATGTAATATTTTTCTTAGTTCTTCCCTTCTCTTTTATTTTTTTCTATTTTCTATTCCAAATTCAAATTTATACTTCTATTTTAGTTTTCAGATTTTTCAAACGTATCAATTGAAATCCAAAGGTGAATATAAACCATATTATTTTAATATTACTAATTTAAGTTTTATTCTCCTTGTTATTTATTTCATGGGATGTATAAATGGTTTCCTTTTAAAAGTAAAAATTCTTTTCTCATCACTTTCTTATTCCCTAATTTCCAAATCATTATGATACTTTGCTCAGATTTCTTCTACCAATCCCAAATTCAGAATTTGGGTGTTACACTTAGTCTGCCCGAGGCAAGGCTTACCCATGACGAGGCATGTGACCAGCTAAAGGGTCCTCGATCAACAAGCCTACATCGAGACGGTCCTTAATCGACTCAGACGGAGACACTACACTGAGACTCCTTTCTCGTGCAAGTCACCCGCCCAGTCTCAGCTTAATCTTTTCAAACCCAAAGTTTGGTACCTGGCAGAGGTACATCTTTTCCAGATGTTGAATCCATCAAGGCCCTGATGGATCCACCATCAAATTTTATTTTCAAAAACATCCCACCCACTTTTGCCACATCATCTTTTGTAAAAACAAAACATTTTGTTTTTCTAAAGCAAGGCTAAGCATCAAAATCTTTTGTAAAACGGGTGATCAAGGAAGGTAATCAAATTCAAGGAAGGTAATGCAGGAATTATTTTAGCAATCAACTCCTATCACCTAATGCATCAATCAAGTGAGAAAGATTTTTTTAAAAACATCAAGGAAGGTGGCAAATGCACCGGGGCTTGCCTTTGTTAACAGGTGAGTCCTGCTCGGATCCACAAATATCGAAATAAAAGCAGTTGCATGCTGGAGGATCTGAGGTTGGTGGTGTCCCCTCTTCAGTGACTTCTTCTTCTTCGTGTTCTAACATAACCATATATATGCATAAGAATGGATGCCATGGGATGCTCATGAGGATGCAAAGATAATATAAACTTATTATCTAAATCTTGAGTACAACTTTCCTTCACGGTACTCCGAGAACCTAGGGTTTCCGGAGTCAGTAAAGGAGTTCATAGGGCAGGGAGGTGGTTTTGGGTTCTAGTTATCAAACATGGTCCAGATCAACCCAAATTCTACCCAAGGCTTCTAAATATTGTTTTAAGTTCCCATAAAAAGTTTGGGCATTTTTGGACTTACCAATTATTTTCTAAAAATCCATAACTAATACTTTTAACTACTTTAAATGCCCTAAAATTTCTTGTTTCCACTAAAAATCACAAAACTATTTTTATTAAATTCTAGGGAAAATAACAAGCCCAGGAAAATTGGTTTCACAATTTTATTATTTTTCTACTGTTTTCTATAATTGTTTTGGCTCTGGAGATAAAAGAAAAAGAAAAACAGATGAATAGTATTGGACCGAATCCAGCCCAGGTCGGCCCACTACCAGCAGAAGCACGCCCACGCGCGCGCCCGCGCTGGCAACTTTATAGGAAAGGCCTCGGGGTTTTCACTATCTGCGAACGGGTTTTCTCACTGTTTAACAGAGTTACTGACACTTTGCAAGAAGGTCCCTCGAGTTCTATTCCTTTACGTTCCACGGTCCCCGACGGCGTGGAGCACGGCCGAGCTCCGGCGAGCTCCCACGCCAGCCGATTGGGGCAACGGCTAGGGTTCCCGAGCGGCGGACATCAAATTGGACCACGCCCGAGTGTTTTCCCTAATCTAATTTCAAGAATGATGAACTAATTTGGCCTGGCCACGGTAACCGCGCGGATGAACCAAAGAACCACACGTTCCCGACGATTGGTGGCGGTCTAATTCAATTGGAGGGGTCGAAGAGCTTAAGGAGGGCATAAAGATGCTAGAACAAGCAGCAGAGGGACCTGAGCTCACCTGAATTGAGCTGGTCACGGTGAGGTCTTCTTTGCGGCGGCGGAAACCGAATTGGGGGAAGTGAGCGATTCTCTTGCTATGGGGGCTAATCGGAGACGAGAGTAGTGGCTATGGCTTTGGTACGACCTAGCGCAACTGGCCGGGGGCTCAATTTATAGATCCCTGGGGCGGTGGCGCTCAATTTGAGCGGATAACGGAGGCGGTCGGAGATGAGGAAGAAGGCGGCGCGGTGAATACGTGGCTAACGCCATGGCAAGCTCATCGACGCTGATGGGACTGCAGTAGGGAATCACGGTGATGCAATGTCGCGGTTAGGACACGCGGTGGCCAACGGCGAGGGCACGTCGGCGGTGAGCACTTTACCCACAGGCGATGAACCACGGGAGGAGTACCGCGGCCGACCGAGGTGGTTTCCAGCTTGACGACGATGAGGATCTTTTACCCCGAGAGGTTATCCACAAGTCCGGTGCACGAATCCAAACGCCGGTGACCCGAATCACGGCGGAGGGATCCGTCGGCGGTGAGGGCAGCCGCGCGGTTGATCTGATCCAGTCAAGCTACTGTACTATGGCGAGCTCCTTTCAGATGAACTGACAGAGAGATTTGAGGCTAGATTTTCTCCCGATTTTGTAAAGTAACCGAGCAAGCGTTCTGTACCAAAGTTATAGGGCTACATACCAGCTACAAATCGACTATAGTGACTGAGCTCATTTGATAACTAGATCATGGTTGAATTCAGCTCCAAAGATGGCTTTGCTACACTGAAAGTCTGAATTTTAGAATAAACCAGCCTGTCAGTCTGACTTTGGGTGTGATTATCTCCAAAATCTTCATAACAACTGTGCTTACACTCTTAAGTAAAGTTTTTCACCTAAGATAGATCTACATAGTTGATGTGGTGACCTAGGGCAAAAACCTTATAGTTTGAAAGTTACAAAGCTCAAAAGTTGAGCCCATAACACTAAGTTTCAGACTTAGAGAAATCTCAATTGGGGGTCCTTTTTGTATTTAAGTCCAAAACTTAGGGTTTGGCTTGTAAATTCACATATGAGTGCCCCAAATGACTTTAGATACTTATTTAACTTGGTTTTTGCACTTTAGTCCAAAAGTGGACCAATTTTGCACATAGACCCCTAGGGTTTAGTTTTAGGGTTTTCCAGAGTTTCATTTAGGGTTTCTAGTATCCCAGGGGTATAAATGAGATTCAACTTTGTTTTTGGGGATATTTTATAGCTATTTCACTAAAGCCTTTAGGTTTTCTCAATTTGGGTTAAGTTTTAGCCCCTTTAATCCTTGTTTAGGGTAATGCTTCCTATCTAGGGTCCTACTTGCAAAACCTTAAAACAATACAACTTGTTTGAAATTTTTGCCTAGTGAATGCACTCTAGGTTTATCAAACATATGCAATGTCAATGCTTATGATGCCATGCTCAAGTTTTAGTCATAGTAACACCAGGACTGTTACACGCGCCGTAGGGGGAGGACCTTGGAGCGTGTTGGAGAAGACTCAGCCCGCGACGGCTGGGGACGCAAGTAGGGAGAGTCGCCTTTAAAAGGAGGGTGACCCCCTTGAAAGGCGACCATGTCTTCGCGCTCCCTTATGCATCGTGTCTTTCCACCTTCCGAGCCCCCGGATGGGGGATGCCCGCAGTCCTTTCGCCTTGTCGTTGGAGGGACGCAACTCCGTGGGAGTCGGTACCTTTCAGCCATCGTTCGGCTTCAAGGATTTTCATCAGGCAGCCCGGCTGCATCCCCTCGCTGGTGGTCACCCAAGACGGTGACCCCCAGCTTCTGGATGGGGAGAAGCAAGCCGGGCTACGATCTTGGTTCCGCCCTCAGCTTCAAGGATGTTCATCATCCTTGCTGGGGTGGAGGCCGGGTTGAGCCGGAGCTCTACCTCCCGCGCGGGTTCGTGGGTCAGCCTCCCCTTCAGCATCCAAGGGAGAGGGCGCTCACTAGCCCTGCGAGCGGGGCAGACTTTGACAACGCGGGGCCGGTCGAAGGCGGGTGTCGCCAGCTCCAGCATGTTGGGCTCGCCGGCTTGGCTCCCGGTGCCCTCTCCTGCCGCGAGGGCGGTTGTCGCGCCGTGCGCATGGGTGGACCGCCCAAGACATCGCGCGCCGCTAGAGCGGCGTTCGTGTTCTAGGGCTGTCCTGCCTTTGCAACAGTACGGGGCCTCCGCGCGGAGGTCGGTGCTCCGCTCGTCTGGGAGGATCCGAGTGGGGATCTGCCGATGGGCTGATGCTCCGCTCGAAGGTGCCGAGGTGGATGCGGCCCGAGAAGTCCCCGTCGCCGACGGGATCACTGCCACCATCCGTGCTCCGGGCCTCCGGCTCTTTGTACTTGTCCTCGCCCCTCGAGCATCGGCGCGGGCGAGGGCAAGGCTGCAGCGGCTTCCGCCCTGGGGCCATCGCTGCTGCCGTGGGGACGGAACCGGAGTTCCGTTTGTATTGGCACCTTGAATGCCGGTGTCTTGTTCAATGCGGCTGTCGAGGCCTGAACGTGTACGTATTTTCGGCACGGAGCCGTGTTTTTCTTCATTTCGAGCACTGAGACTCGCCTTGTCGATTATCTGAACGGCTTCACCAAGCGTGAGTTGCCTCGTGCAAAGGTGACAAGTGAGGTATCCGTATCCCGGAGGAGTAGGAGTCCCTTGGCTCGGTCGGCCTTGCTGTCCGAGGCCCCTCTTGCTTAGTTAAAGGAACCCCTCGGCCTCCCTTCGATGAGCCGAAGCCGAAGGTAGCGGTGTCAGCACGGACGGAGGCAGAGTTGGCTTCGAAAAGGAGGTGTGGTTGGCCAGAGCCTGGTCGGGTCGTCCACTGGCGGAACCGACACCGGGGTTGAGCTGCCAAGGCCACAAGCCGAGCTGATGTCTTTGGGGACAGCTGGTCGAGGCCTCGGGGTGGCCGGCCGAGCCGCCTGCTCCGGCCGGATTCTCGAAGAAGACCCTAGCGGCGATGGCCCGGGCGTTGTGCTGATGTCGTCCTTCAGAGTGGGGGCCCTCCGACCGCGTCGCCATCCGAGGCTAGGTCAGACCCCGTCGAAGGTGTAGCTGATGCTGAGGGTGCTGCTGCCCCCTTCGGCTATCGACGTCCGAGCCTGCAGGATCAGGTTGTCTTGTAGTGTGTGTATGTTTTCTGCGGCCGCCGAGGCCTGAACACACCGTCGTCATGTTGTAAAGCTGCGTTTCTTTTCCTCTTGTTTCGAGTATCCGGACTCATTTGTCGGTAACAAATTGTTTGTGCGGGCGAGAGTTGCTTTTCACGGAAGGCGATGAGTGAGGTATCCGTATCCCGAAGGCGTAGGAATCCCTCGGCTCGGTCGGCCTTGCCGCTTACGTGCGCTCTTACTCGTCCATAGGGTTCTGTTACCGACGCAGTCGAGAAGGTCCGAAAAATCATTTCGGCAGAGGAGCTCTCGAGCATGAAGACTTGTTCGGTCCGCGGAGTCACTTATCTGAGCGCGAGTTACTTATCGCAGAAGGTGATGAGTGAGGTATCCGTATCCCGGAGGCGTAGGAGTCCCTCGGCTCGGTCAGCCTTGGCTGCTTACGTGTACTCCATCGTGTTCAGGATCCACTTTTGAAGTAGTCGAAGAGCACGAAAGGCATTCTGGCAGAAAAGATTTTTTTTCTTTTTTCGAGGAAAATTTCGACGCAGAGGGGGTTGCCCCCTTCTAGCCCCCGAGGGAGGGTCGGGCTTTGCCGAGGCAAGGCTGACCCTTCCTTGACGACCAGACTTGGTGTGTGAACGAGGTATACGAGCAACTTGAAAGCATCTTAAGGGTAGAAGTGACGTAGCTGTTGGATGTTCCAAGCGTTGCTGTAGACCTTGCCTTGGCTGTTGGCCAGCTTGTACGTTCCGGGCTTCAGGACCTTGGCGATGATGAACGGCCCTTCCCAGGGAGGCGTGAGTTTGTGCCGCCCTCGGGCGTCTTGTCGCAGCCGAAGCACCAGGTCGCCCACCTGGAGGTCTCGGGACCTAACCCCTCGGGCGTGGTAGCGTCGCAGGGACTGCTGGTACCGCGCCGAGTGTAGTAAGGCCACGTCCCGAGCCTCCTCCAGCTGGTCCAGTGAGTCTTCTCGGTTGGCTCGGTTGCTTTGGTCGGTGTAGGCCCTCGCCCTCGGGGAACCGTATTCCAAGTCTGTGGGCAAGATGGCCTCGGCCCCATAGACTAGAAAGAACGGTGTGAAGCCCGTGGCTTGGCTCAGTGTTGTCCTCAGACTCCAGACCACCAAGGGGAGTTTCTTCATCCACCGCTTGCCGAACTTGTTGAGGTCGTTGTAGATCCGAGGCTTGAGTCCTTGCAGGATCATGCCGTTAGCTCGCTCCACTTGCCCATTCGTCATGGGGTGAGCCACGGCAACCCAGTCCACCCGGATGTGGTGATCCTCGCAGAAGTCCAGGAACTTTCTGCCGGTGAACTGGGTGCCGTTGTCGGTGATGATGGAGTTCGGGACCCCAAAGCGATGGATGATGTTGGTGAAGAACGCCACCGCCTGTTCGGACCTGATGTTGTTTAGGGGTCGAACCTCGATCCACTTGGAGAATTTGTCGATGGCGACCAACAGGTGCGTGTAGCCCCCGGGTGCCTTCTGCAAGGGGCCAACAGGGTCCAGACCCCACACAGCAAACGACCAGGTGATGGGTATGGTCTGCAGAGCCTGAGCGGGCAGGTGGGTCTGCCTCGCGTAGAACTGACACCCTTCGCAGGTGCGGACAATTCTAGTAGCGTCGGCCACCGCCGTCGGCCAGTAGAATCCTTGTCGGAAGGCGTATCCAACGAGGGTTCGAGGTGCTGCGTGATGGCCGCAAGCCCCTGAGTGTATCTCTTGCAAGAGCTCCTGGCCTTCGGCGATGGAAATGCATCGCTGGAGGATGCCTGAGGGGCTGCGGTGGTAGAGCTCCTTCCCATCTCCCAGCAAGACGAAAGACTTGGCGCGCCGCGCCAACCGCCGAGCTTTGGCTTGGTCAAGGGGCAGCTCCCCTCGGTGGAGATATTGCAGGTATGGGGTCTGCCAGCTTTGATTAGGCGTGACCTCGCTCGGTTCCCCCTCGACGCGCAGTGCCTCACCCTCGGGGGCCGAGGGTACCTCGGGCTGAGCCGAGGGTACCTCGGACCATGCCGAGGGTACCTCAGACTGGGCCGAGGGTATCTCGGACTGAGCCGAGGATACCTCGGACTCAGCCGAAGGTGCCTCGGGCTCGGGCGTGTCCTCGGTCTTGACGGAGGGTTGATGTAGGTCTCGGGAGAATACGTCCGGGGGAACTGTTGTTCATCCCGAGGCTATTTTAGCCAGCTCGTCCGCAGTCTCGTTGTAGCGTCGGGCGATGTGGTTGAGCCCGAGCCCGTAGAACTTGTCTTCTAGGCGCCGAACTTCATCGCAGTAGGCTTCCATCTTCGGGTCGTGGCAGTGGGAGTTCTTCATGACTTGGTCGATGACGAGCTACGAGTCACCGCGAGCGTCGAGGCGTCGGACCCCTAGCTCGATGGCGATTCGCAACCCGTTTACCAGAGCCTCGTACTCTGCCACATTGTTGGACGCCGGGAAGTGGAGGCGTAGCACGTAGCGTAGGTGCTTCCCGAGGGGCGAGATGAAGAGGAGACCTACACCGGCCCCCGTCTTCATCAGCGACCCATTGAAAAACATGGTCCAGAGCTCCGGTTGGATCGGAGCCGTCGGGAGCTAGGTGTCGGCCCATTCAGCCACGAAGTCCGCCAAGACCTCGGACTTGATGGCCTTCCGAGGGGCGAACGAGATCGTCTCGTCCATGATCTCCACCGCCCACTTCACAATTCTACCCGAGGCCTCTCGGGACTGGATGATCTCTCCCAGGGGGAAGGATGACACCACAGTCACCGGATGAGACTCGAAGTAGTGTCGCAACTTCCGCCGTGTCAGGATCACCGCATACAGCAGCTTCTGGATTTGTGGGTAGCGGATCTTGGTCTCGGACAGTACCTCACTGATGAAGTAGACTGGCCTCTGGATGGGCAATGCATGCCCTTCTTCTCGTCTCTCAACCACGATCGCGGCGCTAACCACCTCGGTGGTTGCGGCGACGTAGATCAAGAGGGCTTCTCCGGCAGCGGGGGGCACCAATGATGGGCGCGTTCGTGAGGAGCGCCTTCAGGTTCCCGAGGGCTTCCTCGGCCTCGGGAGTCCAAGCGAAGCACTCAGCTTTCCTTAAGAGGCGGTACAGAGGCAGACCTCTTTCCCCGAGGCGGGAGATGAAGCGTCTCAGAGCCGCGAGACATCCCATGACCCTCTGTACGCCTTTCAAGTCCTTGATTGGCCCCATGCTGGTGATGGCTGCAATCTTCTCCGGGTTGGCTTCAATGCCCCGCTTGGAGACGATGAACCCCAAGAGCATGCCTCGGGGGACCCCGAAGACACACTTTTCGGGATTAAGCTTCACGCCTTTCGCCTTGAGACATCGGAACGTCGCTTCAAGGTCGGAAAGGAGGTCGGAGGCCTTCCTCATCTTGACTACGATGTCATCGACGTAGGCCTCGACCTTTCAGCCGATGTGTTTGCCAAACACATGGTTCATGCATCACTGGTACGTTGCCCCCGCATTCCTCAAACCAAACGGCATTGTAACATAGCAGTACATGCCGAAGGGTGTGATGAATGAAGTCGCGAGCTGGTCGGACTCTTTCATCCTGATTTGGTGATACCCTGAGTAGGCATCGAGGAAAGACAGGGTTTCGCACCCAGTAGTGGAATCCACAATCTGATCGATGCGAGGCAGAGGGTAGGGAACCTTCGGACATGCTTTGTTTAGACCAGTGTAGTCTACACACATCCGCCATTTCCCCCCTTTCTTTCTCACAAGCACAGGCTTGGCAAGCCATTCGGGATGGAATACCTCTTTGATGAACCCTGCCGCTAGTAGCTTGTGGATCTCTTCGCCTATGGCTCTGCGCTTTTCTTCGTCGAATCGGCGTAGAGGTTGCTTCACGGGTCGGGCCCCAGCTCGGATATCCAGAGAGTGCTCGGCGACTTTCCTCGGTATGCCGGGCATGTCCGAGGGACTCCACGCGAAAACGTCAGTGTTTGCGCGGAGAAAGTCGACGAGCACTGCTTCCTATTTGGGGTCGAGCTCGGAACCGATTCGGATCTGCTTGGAGGCGTCGTTGCAGGGGTCGAGAGGGACGGACTTGACCGTCTCCGCTGGTTCGAAGTTGCCGGCGTGGCGCTTCACGTCGGGCGCCTCCCTAGAGAGGCTCTCTAGGTCAGCGATGAGGGCCTCGGATTCGGCGAGGGCCTCGGCGTACTCCACGCACTCCACATCGCATTCGTATGCGTGTCGGTACGTGGGCCCGACGGTGATGACCCCGTTGGGGCCCGGCATCTTGAGCTTGAGGTAGGTGTAGTTGGGGACGGCCATGAACTTGGCGTAGCATGGCCTCCCCAGCACTGCGTGGTAGGTTCCTCGGAACCCGACCACCTCGAACGTGAGGGTCTCCTTTCGAAAGTTGGAAGGCGTCCCGAAGCAGACGGGTAGGTCGAGTTGTCCGAGGGGTTGAACGCGCTTCCCGGGGACGATCCCGTGGAAAGGCGCAGCGCCCGTCCGGACCGAGGACGGATCGATCCGCAGGAGCCCGAGGGTCTCGGCGTAGATGATGTTGAGGCTGCTGCCTCCGTCCATGAGGACCTTGGTGAGCCTGACGTTGCCGATGATGGGGTCGACAACGAGTGGGCATCTCCCCGGGCTCGGCACGTAGTCTGGATGGTCGGCCTGGTCGAAGGTGATGGGCTTGTTGGACTAGTCTAGGTAGACTGGCGCCGCCACCTTTACCGAGCGGACCTCCCGACGCTCTTGCTTGCGGTGCCGAGCCGAGGCGTTCACCACTTGCCCGCCGTAGATCATGAAGCAGTTGCGGACCTCGAGAAACCCTCCTGCCTTGTGATCTTCCTCCTTCGCGTTGTCGAGGGCCTTGCCACCCTTCGCGGGTGGCCCGGCCTTGTGGAAGTGTCGTCGAAGCATGGCACACTCCTCAAGGGTGTGCTTGACGAGCCCCTGATGATAGGGGCACGGCTCCTTGAGCATCTTGTCGAAGAGGTTGGCACCTCCGGGAGGTTTCTGAGGGTTCTTGTACTCGGCGGCGGCGACAAGGTCCACGTCGGCGGTGTCGCGTTTCGCTTGCGACTTCTTCTTGCCCTTCTTCTTGGCGCCGCGCTGAGTTGACGCCTTAGGAGCATCTTCCGGTGGGTGGCCCTGGGGCTGCTTGTCCTTCCGGAAAATGGCCTCAACCACCTCCTAGCCAGAGGCGAACTTGGTAGCGATGTCCATCAGCTCGCTCGCCCTGGTGAGGGTCTTGTGACCCAGCTTGCTCACCAGGTCGCGGCAGGTGGTGCCGACGAGGAACGCGCCGATGACATCTGAATCGGTGATGTTGGGCAGCTCTGTGCGCTGCTTCGAGAATCGCCGGATGTAATCCCGGAGAGGCTCTCCCGGCTGTTGGCGGCAGCTTCGGAGATCCCAGGAGTTCCCAGGGCGCACGTACGTGCCCTGGAAATTGCCGGCGAAGGCTTGGACCAGGTCGTCCCAGTTGGAGATCTGCCCCGGGGGCAGGTGCTCCAGCCAGGCTCGAGCGGTGTCGGAGAGGAACAGGGGGAGGTTGCGGATGATGAGGTTGTCATCGTCCGTTCCACCCAGTTGGCAGGCCAGCCGATAGTCCGCGAGCCACAGTTCCGTCTCGTCTCCCCCGAGTACTTTGTGATAGTAGTAAGGGTTCGGAACCGGGTCGGGAACGGTGCCCGTCGTATGGCGCGGCTGAAAGCCTGCGGACCGGGTGGTTCGGGCGAAGGACTCCGATCCTCCTCGCTGTCGTAGCGTCCCCCACGCCTGGGGTGGTAGCCTCGGCGCGCCCTGTCGTCGAGGTGGGCCCGACGGCTGTGATGATGACGCTCGTTGCCGAGGCGACCCGGGACTGCAGGCGCTGTGTTGCGCGTGCGCCCGGAGTGGACCGAGGCTTCCCGCATGAATCGGGAAGTCGCGGCGCGATGTTCCGACGGGAACCCCTGCCTTCGGGAGGCAGAGCTTTCGGCCCGTCGGACCACGGCGTCCTCCAGGAGATTCTTGAGCTCTCCCTGGATACGTCGCCCCTCGGTGGTTGATGGCTCCGGCATCGCGCAGAGGAGTATTGTCGCTGCAGCCAGGTTCTGGCCGACTCCGCTGGAATCCGGCGGCGGCCTCACCCTGACGTCGTCGGCGATGCGGTGCTGGATGTCCTGAGGGAGATGACGCGCTTCTCCGACCGGGGGTTGGACCGCCCATTCCTGCCCGATGTCCCGGCGGATCGGCACAAGCGTTCCTGCTCCCTCGTCGAGCCTGGCCTGCCTCTCGCGGATTTGCTCGAGCTGTGAGTCAGGACCCCCCGCCGGGACGGGGACCACAGCTAGCTCCCGAAGGATGTCAACGCGAGGCACGGGCCTAGGGGGATCACCGTTTTCCGGCATACCAAGATGGTTGCCTTCGCCGAGACCCCCTAGATCGACGTGGAAACATTCACGACTTGGGTCGCGGTCCTCATTATCGAGGCCGTGGCTGCCGTCGGAACAGTCGGAAAGGCAGTAGTCACATGCGGTCATGAAGTCCCGCACAACACTAGGGTTACCAAGTCCGGAGAAATCCCAACAGAGGTCGGGCTCGCCATCTTCCTCGGACCCCGAGGGCTCGTAGGTCGAGTCGGCCGTCAGTCGGTCCCAGGGTGACCGCACACGATACCCCAAAGGGTTTGGACTCGCCTCTAAGAGAGTGCTCACCAAAGCGGAGTCGCTTGGTGGGTCGAGGTCGAATCCAAAAGACACGAGATGGGAATCGGTCGGTACCTTTCGGTCGTCGGTCGGTGACGAGGTCGCGTCTGGGACTGACTGCACCATTGTCTCAGGTACGAGGGTGACGCCCAGCTAGTCCCTCGCGAGCGTGCTGGCGTCGTGCATTTGCTTGAGATTGGCGTGTTGCGGGGAGGCGGCGCTCGTCTTCATCTCAGATGCGAGATCAATGCCCGACGCGCCCTCCATTGGGACGCCGGCGCCGTCGACTCGCTTGACAGCCAACGAGGTGCCGCTTCCCGCTTGGCCTTGGTTGCCCCGCCTCCTCCTTTGTCGGCGGGGGAGGGGACGGGACAAGCCCGAATGTCGTCCTTCCACCACGTGGGGAAGGCGTCGTCGATTTCCCCGCCGGCGAGTGGGTTGTCGACCGCCATTGTCGTTGTCGCACGGCGGGGGAAGGAGTATCATGTCGTAGCTGCCGTCGAGGGACATGAACTCAAGATTCCCGAAACGGAGCACCGTCCTGGGATGGAAAGGTTGCTGGAGACTGCCCATCTGGAGCTTGACGGGAAGCTGTTCGTCAACACGCAGCAGGCCCCTACCTGGCGTGCCAACTGTCGGTGTTTCGAAACCCGGGGGGTCCGTGGACCGACGAGTGAATTGTCACCGCGTGCCCCAGCCTAGATGGGTCGACGCGAGGCGGAACGCGAAGGGGGGAAAGGAAGCAGCCGGAGGGAGGCAGGTGTGAGAGAGCGGATCCCGCGGCCTTCGTGTTAGCCCCGCGCCTGAGTCGGGTGCGCTTGCAGTAGGGGGATACAAGCGTCCACGCGGGAGTGGGAGCGAGCGGCCTTGCGCGAGCGCTGTCCCGTCCTTCTCCACGCGGGCCAACCTCCTGTAAGAGGGCCCTGGTCCTTCCTTTTATAGGCGTAAGGAGAGGATCCAGGTGTACAATGGGGGGTGTAGCAGAGTGCTACGTGCCTAGCGGAGGAGAGCTAGCGCCCTAAGTACATGCCGTCGTTGCAGCCGGAGAGGTTTTGGCACCCGGTTCGTGTGGTGTCGTGGCCGTTGGAGGAGCGCTGGAGCCAGGCGGAAGGACAGCTGTCGGGGCTGTCGAGTCCTTGCTGACGTCCTCTTGCTTCCGTAAGGGGGCCGAGAGCCTCCGTCGTCACAGAGCGTGTGGGGCGCCATCATTGCCTATCTGGCGGAGCGAGCCAGATGGGACGCCGATCTTTTTCCCCGTAGCCTGAGTCAGCTCGGGGTAGGGTAATGATGGCGCCTCCTGTCGACGTGGTCGGTCCGCGCCCTAGGTTGGGCGATGTGGAGGCTCCTCCGAGGTCGAGGTCGAGTCTGTCTTCTGTGTCCGTGGTCGAGTCCGAGCCCCTGGGTCGGGCGAGGCGGAGACCGTCGGCTGAGGCCAAAGCTGAGTCCGAGCCCTGGGGTCGGGCGAAGCGGAGTCCGTCGTCTCCTGGGGCTGAGCCCAAGTCCGAGCCCTAGGTCGGGCGGAGCGGAGTTCGTCGTCTTCTGGGGCTGAGCCCATGTCCGAGCCTTGGGGTCGGGCGAGGCGGAGTTCGTCATCTTCCGGGGTTGAGCCCATGTCCGAGCCCTGGGTCGGCGGAGCGGAGTTCGCCGTCTTTCGGGGCTGAGCCCGAGTCCGAGCCCTGGGTCGGGCGGAGCGGAGTTCGCCGTCTTCTGGGGCTGAGCCCGAGTCCGAGCCCTAGGTCGGGCGGAGCGGAGTTCACCGTCTTCTGGGGCTGAGTCCGAGTCCGAGCCCTGGGTCGGGCGGAGCGGAGTTCACCGTCTTCCGGGGCTGAGCCCGAGTCCGAGCCCTGGGGTCGGGCGAGGCGGAGTTTCCTATGACGCCCGAGGCCGGCCTTAGCTGCTGTCAGCTTCACTCTGTCGGGTGGCTCAGCAGTCGGAGCGGCGCAGGCGGCGCTGTCCTCTTGTCAGACCGGTCAGTAGAGCGGCGAAGTGACTGCGGTCACTTCGGCTCTGTCGACTGGAGGGCGTGCGTTAGGATAAAGGTGCCAGGCCACCTTTGCATTAAATGCCCCTGCGATTTAGTCGGTCAGCATGGCGATGTGGCCAAGGTTGCTTCTCGGTGAAGACTGGGCCTCGGGCGAGCCGATAGTGTGCCCGTTGCTAGAGGGGGGTCCTCGGGCGAGACGTAGGTTCTCCGGGGTCGGCTTCCCTTGCCCGAGGCTAGGCTCGGGCGAGGCACGATCATGTCCCTTGAATGGACCGATCCTTGACTTAATCGCACCCATCAGGCCTTTGCAGCTTTGTGATGATGGGGGTTACCAGCTGAGATTTAGGGGTCTTGAGGGTACCCCTAATTATGGTCCCCGACACTCCACAACTTGGAGTCTCTCGCCCTTACACTTGAAGTTCACAAAGAAGCACAGAGTAAGGGAGGGATGAGCAACACACACAAGACACAAAATCAGAATGTCAACACGCACACAAGTCGCAACAAGAGCTCACAACACAACCCGACGAGTTCACAACTCAACTAGAGCTCTAGATGCTATCTCGAATGAACAATTGCGCGGAATCGAAGTCTTGGTGCTTAGGAATGCTTAGTGTATGCTTGATGTTCTCCTCCATGCGCCTAGGGGTCCTTTTATAGCCCCAAGGCAGCTAGGAGCCATTGAGAGCATTCCAGGAAGGCTGATCTTGCCTTCTGTCGCCTAGCGCACCGGACAGTCCGGTGCGGATATCCTTCCTTATTTAGCGAAGCCGACCGTTGGGGTTTGAGAGCCATTGGTGCACCGAACACTGTCCAGTGCACACCGGATAGTCTGGTGCCTCCTTCTAGCCGTTGGTTCGGCCACGTGTCCCGCGCGGCCGACCGTTGGCCCGGTCGACCGTTGGCTCACCGGACAGTCCGGTGCACCACCGGACAGTCCGGTGAATTATAGCCGTACGCCGTTAATCATCTCCCGAGAGCGACGAGTTCGCCTGTGAACGGCTCACCGGACAGTCCGGTGCACACCGGACAATCCGGTGAATTATAGTCGTACACCGCCGTCGAACTCCCGAGAGCAGCAAGATCGCCAGAGCCAGTCTGGCGCACCGGACACTGTCCTGTGCACCACCGGACAGTCCGGTGCACCCAAACCGAGTAGACTTTGCCTGAACAAAGCCATCTCTTCTCTAACTTGATTTTTCCTGTTTCCAGCACTTAGACACAATACATTAGTCCATAAAACAATGTACTAAGTCTAGAAACATACCTTTTGACATGATTTGCACTTTGTCCACCACTTTGCATAGATTAACACAAAAGCACTTGTGTTGGCACTCAATCACCAAAATACTTAGAAATGGCCCAAGGGCACATTTCCCTTTCAATCTCCCCCTTTTTGGTGATTTATGCCAACACAACATAAAGCAACTAGAACAAGTGCAATATCAATGCAAATGAAAACTCAATATAGTTTTGATTCATATTTGGCATATATGGATCACTCTTTGCCACCACTTGGTTTGTTTTTGCAAATCAAACTCAATTTCCTATCTCTAAGTCAAATTCACTTGTAGAGACATAAAGAGAGGTATTCCAAAAGAAATTGATCAAGGATTTCAAAAACTCCCCCTTTTTCCCATAATCAACACTTCTCCCCACAAGAGGCCAACTTTTGACAAAAGAGACAATAAAAGAGTTTTGACAAACCAAAAGCTCTATTCTACTATTTTCAAAATTTCTCAAGTGGTAGCTGATCCATTTATTGCTTTGGCCTTATTTTCTCCCCCTTTGGCATCAAGCACCAAAACGGGATCAATCTTGGCCCTTTAACCCCATTGCCTCACCAAAATCTTCAAATAAGAATACAAAGGCAACAGGATTACATGAGATGAACTTGGAATAAGTTACCCTCTCATCGGAGTGCAGTGGAAGTCTTTCATGGTCTAAGTCCACCTTTTCCCTTTCAAACCTCCTTTGAGACTAAATCAAGCAAACTCAAGCACACGGTTAGTCTCAAAGGGTCAAGTTGTAACACAACTCCCCCTAAATATAAATATGTGCATCACTTGCAAAAGGACTTGTGAGGTCCGGGAGTGATTGTACAACTTGAGCACCACAAGTAAGCAACAAAATGCATAAGGAACATGATCAAGGCATAAACACATGTATGCTCTAAATCAATCCAAGTTCCGCGAATCTAAGACATTTAGCTCACTACGCAGCCTGCAAAAGGTCTTCTCATCTAAAGGCTTGGTAAAGATATCGGCTAGCTAGTTCTCGGTGCTAACATAAAACACTTCGATATCTCCCTTTTGCTGGTGGTCTCTCAAAAAGTGATGCCGGATGTCAATGTGCTTTGTGCGGCTATGCTCAACAGGATTTCCGCTATTCGGATAGCACTCTCATTATCACATAGGAGTGGGACTTTGCTCAGATTGTAGCCAAAGTCCTGGAGGGTTTGCCTCATCCAAAGTAGTTGTGCGCAACACTGTCCTGCGGCAACGTACTCGGCCTCAGCGGTGGATAGGGCAACGGAAGTTTGTTTCTTAGAGTTCCATGACACGAGGGACCTTCCTAAGAATTGGCACGTCCCAGATGTACTCTTCCTATCGACCTTACATCCAGCATAGTCGGAATCTGAATATCCAATCAAGTCAAAGGTAGACCCCTTTGGATACCAGATCCCGAAGCAAGGCGTAGCGACTAAATATCTAAGAATTCGCTTCACGGCCACTAAGTGACACTCCCTTGGATCAGATTGAAATCTAGCACACATGCATACGCTAAGCATAATATTCGGTCTACTAGCACATAAATAAAGCAAAGAACCTATCATGCACCGGTATGCTTTTTGATCAACGGACTTACCTCCTTTGTTGAGGTCGGTGTGTCCGTCAGTTCCCATCGGCGTCTTTGCGGGCTTGGCGTCCTTCATCCCAAACCGCTTTAGCAAGTCTTGCGTGTACTTCGTTTGGGAGATGAAGGTGCCTTCCTTGAGTTGCTTCACTTGGAACCCAAGGAAGTAGTTCAACTCGCCCATCATCAACATCTCGAATTTCTGCATCATCACCCTGCTAAACTCTTCACAAGACTTTTGGTTAGTAGAACCAAATATTATGTCATCGACATAAATTTGGCACACAAAAAGATCACCATCGCAAGTCTTAGTGAAAAGAGTTGGATCGGCTTTCCCAACCTTGAAAGCATTAGCAATTAAAAAGTCTCTAAGGCATTCATACCATGCTCTTGGGGCTTGCTTAAGTCCATAGAGCGCCTTAGAGAGTTTACACACGTGGTCGGGGCACCGTTCATCCTCGAAGCCAGGGGGTTGCTCCACGTACACCTCCTCCTTGATTGGCCCGTTGAGGAAGGCGCTCTTCACATCCATTTGGAACAACCTGAAAGAATGGTGGGCGGCATATGCTAGCAAAATACGAATTGATTCTAGCCTAGCCACAAGAGCAAACGTCTCCTCAAATTCCAAACCTGCGACTTGGGCATAACCTTTTGCCACAAGTCGAGCCTTGTTCCTCGTCACCACCCCGTGCACGTCCTGTTTGTTGCGGAACACCCACTTGGTTCCCACAACATTTTGCTTGGGACGAGGCACCAGTGTCCAAACTTCATTGCGCTTGAAGTTGTTGAGCTCTTCCTGCATGGCCAACACCCAGTCCGGATCTAGCAAGGCCTCTTCTACCCTGAAAGGCTCAATAGAAGAGACAAAAGAGTAATGCTCACAAAAATTCACCAATCTAGAGCGAGTAGTTACTCCCTTGCTAATATCACCCAAAATTTGGTCGACGGGATGATCCCTTTGAATTGTCGCTCGAACTTGGGTTGGAGGTGCCGGTTGTGCTTCTTCCTCCATCACATGATCATCTTGTGCTCCCCCTTGATCACACGCCTCCTCCTGATGAACCTGTTCATCGTCTTGAGTTGGGGGATGCACCATTGTTGAGGAAGAAGGTTGATCTTGCTCCAATTGTTCCTGTGGTCGCACATCGCCAATCGCCATGGTGCGCATAGCGGCCGTTGGAACGTCTTCTTCATCTACATCATCAAGATCAACAACTTGCTCTCTTGGAGAGCCATTAGTCTCATCAAATACAACATCGCTAGAGACTTCAACCAAACCCGATGATTTGTTGAAGACCCTATACGCCTTTGTATTTGAGTCATAACCTAATAAAAACCCTTCTACAGCTTTGGGAGCAAATTTAGAAGTTCTACCTTTCTTCACAAGAATATAACACTTGCTCCCAAATACACGAAAATAAGACACATTAGGTTTGTTACCGGTTAGTAGCTCATATGAAGTCTTCTTGAGGAGGCGGTGAAGATAGACCCGGTTAATGGCGTGGCAAGCCGTGTTCACGGCTTCCGACCAAAAGCGCTCGGGGGTCTTGAACTCTCCAAGCATAGTCCTCGCCATATCGATGAGCGTCCTGTTCTTTCTCTCTACCACACCATTTTGCTGTGGTGTGTAGGTATCGGAGAACTCGTGCTTGATCCCCTCCTCCTCAAGGAACTCTTCCACTTGAAGGTTCTTGAACTCGGACCCGTTGTCGCTCCTTATCTTCTTCACCTTGAGCTCAAACTCATTTTGAGCTCTCCTGAGGAAGCGCTTGAGGGTCCCTTGGGTTTCAGATTTATCCTGCAAAAAGAATACCCAAGTGAAGCGGGAAAAATCATCAACTATAACAAGACCATACTTACTTCCTCCTATGCTTAGATAGGCGACGGGTCCGAAGAGGTCCATATGAAGCATCTCCAAGGGTCTTGATGTGGTCATCACATTTTTGGTGTGATGAGAGCTTCCCACCTGTTTCCCTGTTTGACAAGCTGCACAAGGTCTATCTTTTTCAAAATGCACGTTAGTTAGACCTATCACGTGTTCTCCCTTTAGAAGCTTGTGGAGGTTCTTCATCCCCACATGTGCTAAGCGGCGATGCCACAGCCAGCCCATGCAAGTCTTAGCAATTAAGCATGCATCTAGACCGGCCTCTTCTTTTGCAAAATCAACCAAATAAAGTTTGCCGTCTAGTACACCCTTAAAAGCTAGTGAACCATCACATCTTCTAAAGACAGACACATCTACATTTGTGAATAGACAATTATATCCCATATTGCATAATTGACTAACACGTAACAAATTATATCCAAGAGACTCAACTAAAAACACATTAGATATAGAGTGCTCGGATGAAATAGCAATTTTACCTAACCCTTTTACCTTGCATTGGTTCCCATCACCGAATATTATTGAATCTTGGGAATCATTGTTTTTGACGTAGGAGGTGAACATCTTCTTCTCCCCCGTCATATGGTTTGTGCATCCGCTGTTGATAATCCAGCTTGAACCCCCGGATGCATAAACCTGCAAGGCAAATTTAGGCTTGGGTCTTAGGTACCCAACTCTTGTTGGGTCCTACAAGGTTAGTCACAATTGTCTTAGGGACCCAAATGCAAGTCTTGTCTCCCTTACATTTGGCCCCTAACTTCCTAGCAATTACCTTCTTATCCTTTCTATAAATAGCAAAGGAAGCATTGCAAGCATAATAAATTGTAGAAGGTTCATTCGTTACTTTCCTAGGAGCATGAGCAATATTCTTGCTAGGCACATGATAAATAACATTTCTCCTAGACATATCTCTACTATGCATATAGGAAGAACTAGGAGCAAACATGGCATGAGAATCAAAGGCATCATAAGCATTACAACTCCTGTTCCTAGACTGTCTCCTATCATGGTACATAAAAGCATGGTTCTTTTTAGCACTACTAGCCATAGGGGCCTTCCCTTTCTCCTTGGTGGAGATGGGAGCCTTATGGCTTGTTAAGTCCTTGGCTTCCCTCTTGAAGCCAAGTCCATCCTTAATTGAGGGGTGTCTACCAATCGTGTAGGCATCCCTTGCAAATTTTAGCTTATCGAATTCACTTTTGCTAGTCTTAAGTTGGGCATTAAGACTAGCCAATTCATCATTTAATTTAGAAATGCAAACTAGGTGTTCATTGCAAGCATCAATGTCAAAATCTTTACACCTAGTGCAAATCATAACATGTTCTACACAAGAGTTGGATTTATTTTCTATTTCTAGTTTGGCACTTAAATCATTGTTAATTCTCTTTAAGCTAGAGATGGAGTCATGACATGTAGACAATTCACTAGAAAGCATTTCATTCCTTTTAACTTCTAGAGCAAGTGAATTTTGTACACTAACAAATTTATCATGCTCTTCATACAACAAATCCTCTTGCTTTTCTAGTAACCTATTCTTGTCATTCAAGGCATCAATTAACTCATTAATTTTGCCAATTTTAATTCTATCTAAACCTTTAAATAAACTGGAATAGTCTATCTCATCGTCATCACTAGAATCATCATCACTTGAAGAAGCATAAGTGGTATCCCGAGTACATACCTTCTTCTCCTTTGCCATGAGGCATGTGTGATGCTCGTTGGGGAAGAGGGATGACTTGTTGAAGGCGGTGGCGGCGAGTCCTTCATTGTCGGAGTCAGAGGAGGAGCAATCCGAATCCCACTCCTTTCCGATATGTGCCTCGCCCTTGGCCTTCTTGTAATTCTTCTTCTTTTCCCTTTTGTTCCCTTTTTCCTGGTCACTTTCATTATCGGGACAGTTAGCAATAAAATGACCAATCTTACCACATTTGAAGCATGAACGCTTCCCCTTTGTCTTGGTCTTGCTTGGCTATCCCTTGCGACCCTTTAGCGCCGTCTTGAAGCGCTTGATGATGAGGGCCATCTCTTCATCATTGAGCCCGGCCGCCTCAACTTGCACCACCTTGCTAGGTAGTGCCTCCTTGCTCCTTGTTGCCTTGAGAGCAATGGGTTGAGGCTCATGGATTGGACCATTCAACGCGTCGTCCACGTATCTCACCTCCTTCATCATCATTCGCCCGCTTACGAACTTCCCAAGAACTTCTTCGGGCGACATCTTGGTGTACCTAGGATTTTCACAAATATTGTTCACCAGATGTGGATTAAGAACAGTGAATGACCTTAGCATTAGGTGGACGACATCGTGGTCCGTCCATCGCGTGCTTCCGTAGCTCCTTATTTTGTTGATAAGGGTCTTGAGCCGGTTGTATGTTTGGGTTGGCTCCTCGCCCCTTATCATCGCGAATCTTCCAAGCTCGCCCTCCACCAACTCCATCTTGGTGAGCAAGGTGACGTCGTTCCCCTCATGAGAGATCTTGAGAGTGTCCCAGATCTGCTTGGCATTGTCCAAGCCGCTCACCTTATGGTACTCGTCCCTGCACAAAGAGGCTAACAACACAGTAGTAGCTTGTGCATTTTTATGAATCTGTTCATTAATAAATATAGGACTATCCGAGCTATCAAATTTCATTCCATTCTCAACAATCTCCCATATTGCTTGGATGGAGAGAGAGAACAGGTGACTACGCATTTTGTGACTCCAAAATCCGTAGTCCTCCCCATCAAAGTGTGGAGGCTTGCCAAGAGGGATGGAAAGCAAATGAGCATTTGAACTCTTAGGAATACGAGAGTAATCGAAAGAAAAATTCGAATTAACCGTCTTTTGTTTCTCGTAGTCGTAGTCATCCTTTTGGGAAGAAGTGGACTCATCGCTGTCGTCGTAGTAGACGATCTCCTTGATGTGTTTCGTCTTCTTCTTCTTCCCCTCTTTGCGTTTGTGGCCCGAGCCCGAGTCGGTAGGCTTGTCATTCTTCAGCTCGTTGACGAAGGACTCCTTCTCCTTATCGTTGATCACGATTCCCTTCCCCTTAGGATCCATCTCTTCGGGCGATTAGTCCCTTTGTGAAGAGAATAGCTTTGATACCAATTGAGAGCACCTAGAGGGGGGGTGAATAGGTGATCTTGTAAAACTTAAACTTAAGCCACAAAAGCTTGATTAAGCGTTAGCACAATAATCGCCAAGTGGCTAGAGAGGAGTCTCAACAAAACACGATAACCACAAAGATATCAACACAGAGATGGCACAGTGGTTTATCCCGTGGTTCGGCCAAGACCAACGCTTGCCTACTCCACATTGTGGCGTCCCAACGGATGAGGGTTGCAATCAACCCCTCTCAAGCGGTCCAAAGACCCACTTGAATACCACGGTGTTTTGCTTTGCTTTTCTTTATCCCGTTTGCGAGGAATCTCCACAACTTGGAGTCTCTCGCCCTTACACTTGAAGTTCACAAAGAAGCACAGAGTAAGGGAGGGATGAGCAACGCACACAAGACACAAAATCAGAATGTCAACACGCACACAAGTCGCAACAAGAGCTCGCAACACAACCCGACGAGTTCACAACTCAACTAGAGCTCTAGATGCTATCTCGAATGAACAATTGCGCGGAATCGAAGTCTTGGTGCTTAGGAATGCTTAGTGTATGCTTGATGTTCTCCTCCATGCGCCTAGGGGTCCCTTTTATAGCCCCAAGGCAGCTAGGAGCCGTTGAGAGCATTCCAGGAAGGCTGATCTTGCCTTCTATCGTCTGGCGCACCGGACAGTCCGGTGCACCATCGGACACTGTCCGGTGCGGATATCCTTCCTTATTTGGCGAAGCCGACCGTTGGGGTTTGAGAGCCGTTGGCGCACTGGACACTGTCTAGTGCACACCGGATAGTCCGGTGCCTCCTTCTAGCCGTTGGCTCGGCCACGTGTCCCGCGCAGATCGCGCGGTCGACCGTTGGCCCGGTCGACCGTTGGCTCACCGAATAGTCCGGTGCACCACCGGACAGTCCGGTGAATTATAGCCGTACGCCGTTAATCATCTCCCGAGAGCGACGAGTTCGCTTGTGAACGGCTCACCGGACAGTCCGGTGCACACCGGACAATCCGGTGAATTATAGTCGTACACCGCCGTCGAACTCCCGAGAGCAGCAAGTTCGCCAGAGCCAGTCTGGCGCACCGGACACTGTCCGGTGCACCACCGGACAGTCCGGTGCACCTAGACCGAGCAGACTTTGCCTGAACAAAGCCATCTCTTCTCTAACTTGATTTTTCCTATTTCCAGCACTTAGACACAATACATTAGTCCATAAAACAATGTACTAAGTCTAGAAACATACCTTTTGACATGATTTGCACTTTGTCCACCACTTTGCATAGATTAACACAAAAGCACTTGTGTTGGCACTCAATCACCAAAATACTTAGAAATGGCCCAAGGGCACATTTCCCTTTCAGGTAGCTGTTGCACGGCTGGTACACCGGACCGTCCGGTGCCTCGTGCGATGTCTGATGAATTTTAGCCGACATAGGCTAAAAACCCGAGAGCAAAGAGTTGGGCTGGACCGTGCACCAGACTGACCGGTGCTGCACAGTCCAGCACATTTTCCCTGTTTCTTCCTTTGTTTTCTTTTGCTTCTTTTGGACTTGACTTTACTAAGTCCCTGGTACTTAGACAAACATTATTAGCACACAAAACAATTGACTAAGTGATCGGAGCTTTCCTTTTCACTTAGTCCATCTAGATTTTCATTATGATCTCTTGGAGCTCAATTTGCTTTGCACACCTTTGCCCATTCATCATGTTAGTTAAACATAATGTGTTGTGCATCTAATCACCAAAACAATATATAAATGGCCTAAGGGCACATTTCCCATTCAGTTGTTGCCATATAGACGTCTTTGAGAAGCTAGGGGTCATTGACAGAGATTGGTGATTGTTCATCAATTCTAATCGATGTTTTTATGAGAGGATTTGATCCCACCTCACGGTCTACAAAGAGAAACTCTAGTGGAATGCTCATGTCTAGTTGGAGTGCACTATTTGATTGGTTCTTAAGGCAGCCAAGTTGTAAGTCAAGCTCTTCATGTTAGTTAGCATTCAAATCATCACTTGGGGACTCACCATAACGAGGATGTAGGTTGGCAAGCAACCAAACCTTGAGGATACATTTTGTGTCTATCATTTGTCCTAGTTGGTTTTCCTTCTCCTCTCACTTGTATTTACATTCATATCTTGCTTGTGAGTGGTAGGTGTTTGGCTTGCTAGCTAGAGTGGCTTAATAGTAGTTGTAGTAGTAGTTAGTGTTGGTTGCTTTGTTCCATATTTCTCTAGCGTAGCTCTTGTTAGTAGTAGCTTGTTTGGGGTTTGCTATATATAGTATAGAAATCAAGCCGATAGAATTATGTAGGGGCTTATTTTAGGTAAATTAGAGCAAGTGGCTGTGTTTTTGCAAGAGAATTTTGGTTCAAGCTGCTTCTTCTTGTAAATCTACAACACTTGGCCCATCAGTCCTATGAAGGGGGTTTTATGGATTGGTGGCAAGACTTGAGCACCAAGATTCCTGGGATTGCAAGAAATGGTCTTAACTCTCTTGTCATTCTTGGTGTTTGGACCCTTTGGAAACATCGCAATGGCTGCATTTTTGACAATAAGAGTCCTAGTGTTGCTATTGCTATTAGAAGTGTTGGTTTGGAGATTGATCTTTGGGTTATGGCTGGTGCAAAGAAGCTATCCTTGCTTACTGCCCCCATCCCAGGTCTCCCTGTTAGCTAGATAGCTGTAGTGCTGTTTTGGTAGCAGTGTTTTTGTCATGGATGGTTTCATTTATGCTTGTTATTGGCCGTCGTAGGGCGACCTTATCTGTATCTTGGGGTCCTTTTCGACCTTTTTCTCCTTAATATATTTTCGCACAGCTCTCTTGCGCTTTCGAGAAAAAGAGCAAGTGGAAAGTGAGAGCACCTAGAGGGGGGTGAATAGGTGATCCTGTAAAATTCAACTCTAAATAGCCACAAAACATGGTTATAGAATTGTTAGTGCGACTAAGTAGTTGAGAAGCGAGTTCTTGTGGGCTAGACAATCACAAAGAGATCAACACAAGAGACACACAATTTTATCCCGTGGTTCGGCCAAGTAACACTTGCCTACTTCCACGTTGTGGCGTCCCAATGGACGAGGGTTGCACTCAACCCCTTTCAAGTGATCCAATGATCAACTTGAATACCACGACTTTTCTTTGCTTATCTCTTTTTCCCATTTGCGAGGAATCTCCACAAGTTGGAGTCTCTCGCCATTACAACAAAGATCACAATGAAAGCACAAGAGTAAGGTTGGGAAGCAACACACACAAATCTGCAGCAACACACACGCACACAAGCCAAGACTTGAGCTCAAAATGAAGCACAACAAGTTCACAACTAGAACGGAGCTCAAATCACTAACACAATCGATCAAGTGCGTGGAGACGGAGTGTGGGAGACTTAGAATGCTTAATGAATGCTTGGGTGACTCCCCATGCACCTAGGGGTCCCTTTTATAGCCCCAAGGCAGCTAGGAGCCGTTGGAGATCAACAAGGAAGGCCAAAATTGCCTTCTGTCAAGTGGCACACCAGACAGTCCGGTGCGCCACCGGACAGTCACTGTAGCATGTCCGGTGCTGATCTCCTTCCTATTCTAGCGCAGACGACCGTTGCAGATTCGTGGCAGTTGCGCACTAGACACTGTCTAGTGCACACCGGACAGTCCGGTGCCCCCTGCCGACCGTTGGCTCTACCATGTGTCGCGAGAAGATTACGCGGCCGACTGTTGGCGCAGTCGGCCGTTGGCTCACCGGATAGTCCGGTGCACCACCGGACAGTCCGGTGAATTTTAGCCGTACGCCACTGATCCTCTTCCCGAGAGCGACGAGTTCGCCGCGGACGACGCACCGGACAGTCCGGTGCACCACCGGACAGTCTAGTGAATTATAGCCGTACGCCGCTGTCGAGTCCCAAGAGTGGCCTTTTCACCGGAGTCCAGCCTGGCGCACCAGACAGTCCGGTGCACCACCGGACAGTCCGGTGTGCCAGACCGAGCTGGACTTGGCTGTACCAAGCCAAGTCTTGCATTTATTTTCTTCTCTTCTTTTCTCTATTTCTAGCACTTAGACAATATATGTTAGTACTCAAAACAATGTACTAAGTCTAGAAACATACCTTGTAACATGATTTGCACTTCTTGATTGTTTGGCACATAATCAAGTCACTCAATATGTGTTGGACACTTAATCACCAAAACATTATAGAAATGGCCCAAGGGCACATTTTCCTTTCAATCTCCCCCTTTTTGGTGATTTATGCCAACACATCCAAAAGCAACCAAAAGAAGTGCAACAACAATGCAATTGAGAACAAAATTGTCTTTCCACAAATTTTGACATATTTGGATCAATCTTTGCCACCACTTGGTTTGTTTTTGCAAATCAAATTCATTTTCCTATCTCTAATTCAAACTCTTGTTTGGGCGTAAAGAGAGATATTTCAAGAGTGAAATTGATCAAGATCTAAACGCCCCCCTTTTTCCCATAATCATAAATTCTCCCCACAAGAGACCAAATTTTGATAATAAGAGTAATTTGACAAATCAAAAGTTCTAACTCTACTATTTTCAAAATTCTCAAGTGGTAGCTGATCCATTTGCTTTAGCCTTAATTTCTCCCCCTTTGGCATTAAGCACCATAACGGGATCATTATTGGCCCTTTAACCCTATTGCCTCACCAAAAATGTCAATTAAGAATAAAAGGCAATAAGAGCATAAGAATGAACTTGGAAGTGAGTACACTAATACCGGAGTGCAGTGGAAGTCTTTGCATGGTCCAAGTTCACCTTTCCCTTTCAATGCACCTTTGAGACTACATCAAGAATACTCAAACACAAAGGTTAGTCTCAAAGGGTCAAGTTGTAGCACTTCTCCCCCTAAATATGTGCATCATTCACACATGGACTTGTGAGGTCCGGGGATCCCTTGCACAAATTGAGTACCAAAAATAAGCAACAAATTGCATAAATGTATAAGTAACATGATCAAAGGCATAAAACACATGTATGCTATAGATCAATCCAAGTTACGCGAATCTAAGACATTTAGCTCACTACGCAACCTGCAAAAGGTTTTCTCATCTAATGGCTTGGTAAAGATATCGGCTAGCTGGTTCTCGGTGCTAATATGGAACACCTCGATATCCCCCTTTTGCTGGTGGTCTCTTAGGAAGTGATGCCGGATGTCTATGTGCTTAGTGCGGCTGTGTTCAATAGGATTATCCACCATGCGGATTGCACTCTCATTGTCACATAGGAGTGGGACTTTGCTCAGATTGTAGCCAAAGTCCCCGAGGGTTTGCCTCATACAAAGTAGTTGCGTACAACACTGTCCTGCGGCAACATACTCGGCCTCAGCGGTGGATAGGGCAACAGATGTCTATTTCTTTGAACTCCAAGACACCAGGGACCTTCCTAGGAATTGGCACGTCCCTGATGTACTCTTCCTATCAACCTTGCACCCGATATAGTCGGAGTCTGAATATCCAATCAGGTCAAAGGTAGACCCCTTTGGATACCAGATCCCGAAGCAAGGCGTAGCAACTAAATATCTAAGAATTTGCTTAACGACCACAAGGTGACATTCCTTGGGGTCGGATTGATATCTAGCACACATGCATACACTAAGCATAATATCCGGTCTACTAGCACATAAATAAAGTAATGACCCTATCATAGACCGGTATGCCTTTTGATCAACAGACTTACCTCCTTTGTTGAGCTCGACATGTCCATCAGTTCCCATTGGTGTCTTTGCGGGCTTGGCGTCCTTCATCCCAAACCGCTTGAGAAGGTCTTGCGTGTACTTCGTTTGGGAGATAAAGGTGTCGTCCTTGAGTTGCTTCACTTGGAACCCAAGGAAGTAGTTCAACTCGCCCATCATCGACATTTCAAACTTTTGAGTCATCACCCTGCTAAACTCCTCACAAGACTTTTGATTAGTAGAACCAAATATTATGTCATCGACATAAATTTGGCACACAAAAAGGTCACTGTCACAAGTCTTAGTGAAAAGAGTGGGATCGGCTTTCCCAACCTTAAAAGCATTCACAATTAAGAAATCTCTAAGGCATTCATACCATGCTCTTGGGGCTTGCTTAAGTCCATAGAGCGTCTTAGAGAGCTTAAAAACGTGGTCGGGATACCTGTCATCCTCAAAGCCAGGGGGTTGCTCCACGTACACTTCCTCCTTGATTGGACCGTTGAGGAAAGCGCTCTTCACATCCATTTGAAACAACCTGAAAGAGTGGTGAGCGGCATAGGCTAACAATATTCGAATAGACTCTAGCCTAGCCACAGGAGCAAAAGTCTCCTCGAAATCTAAACCTACGACTTGGGCATAACCTTTTGCCACAAGTCGAGCCTTGTTTCGTGTCACCACCCCGTGCTCGTCTTGCTTATTGCGGAACACCCACTTGGTTCCCACAACATTTTGTTTTGGACATGGCACCAAGCTCCAAACTTCATTCCTCTTGAAGTTGTTGAGATCTTCCTGCATGGCCAACACCCAGTCCGGATCTTGCAAGGCCTCTTCTACCCTGAAAGGCTCAATAGAAGAGACAAACGAGTAATGCTCACAAAAGTTAGCTAATCTTGAGTGAGTAGTTACTCCCTTGCTTATGTCACCCAGAATCTGGTCAACGGGGTGATTCCGTTGGATTGTTGCTCGGACTTGAGTTGGAGGGGCCGTGATGCTTCTTCCTCCATAGCTGGTTCTTCTTGTGCTCCCCCTTGATCACGCGCCTCTTCTTGAGGAACCTTTTCATCATCTTAAGTTAGGGAATGCACCATTGTTGAGGAAGAAGGTTCATCTTGCTCTTGTTGTTCCTGTGGTCGTACATCTCCAATCGCCGTGGTGCGTATTGCGGCCGTTGGAACATCATCTTCATCTACATCATCAAGATCAACTTGCTCTCCTGGAGAGCCATTAGTCTCATCAAATACAACGTCGTTAGAGACTTCAACCAAACCTAATGATTTGTTGAAGACTCTATATGCCCTTGTATTTGAGTCATACCCTAGTAAAAACCCTTCTACTGCCTTGGGAGCAAATTTAGAATTTCTACCTTTCTTCACTAGAATGTAACATTTGCTCCCAAATACACGAAAGTATGAGACGTTGGGTTTGTTACCGGTAAGAAGTTCATATGAGGTCTTCTTGAGGAGGCGATGTACGTAGAGCCGGTTTATGGCGTGGCAAGCTGTGTTCATAGCTTCCGACCAAAACCGCTCGGGCGTCTTGAATTCTCCAAGCATCGTCCTCGTCATGTCGATAAGCGTCATGTTCTTCCTCTCTACCACACCGTTTTGCTGCGGTGTGTAGGGAGCGGAGAACTCGTGCTTGACGCCTTCTTCCTCAAGATACTCCTCCACTTGCAGGTTCTTGAACTCGGACCCGTTGTCGCTTCTTATCTTTTTCACCTTGAGCTCAAATTCGTTTTGAGCCCTCCTTACGAAGCGCTTTAGGGTCCCTTGGGTTTCTGTTTTATCCTACAAAAAGAACACCCAAGTGAAGCGGGAAAAATCATCAATAATTACTAGACCATACTTACTTCCCCTAATGCTAAGGTAGGCGACGGGTCCGAAGAGGTCCATATGTAATAGCTCCGGTGGTCTTGATGTTGTCATCACATTCTTGTTGTGATGAGTGCTTCCCACCTGTTTCCCTGCCTGACAAGCTGCACAAGGTCTATCTTTTTCGAAACATACATTTGTTAGTCCTAACACATGTTCTCCCTTTAGAAGTTTGTGAAGGTTCTTCATCCCAACATGTGCTAGACGGCGATGCCACAGCCAGCCCATGCTAGTCTTAGCTATTAAGCATGCATCTAGATCGGCCTCCTCTTTCAAAAAATCAACTAAGTTGAGTTTGCCGTCTAATACACCCTTAAATGCTAATGAACCATCACTCCTTCTAAAGACAGAAACATCAACATTTGTAAAAAAACAATTGTAGCCCATGTGGCACAATTGACTTACAGACAGGAGATTATAACTAAGCGACTCTACTAGAAATACGTTTGAAATGGAGTGCTCGTCGGTGATGGCAATCTTGCCCAATCCTTTGACCTTGCCTTGGTTCCCATCTCCAAAGATGATCGTATCCTGGGAATCCTTGTTCTTGACGTAGGAGGTGAACATCTTCTTCTCCCCATCATGTGGTTTGTGCATCCGCTATCGATAATCGAACTTGAGCCCCCGGATGCATAAACCTACAAGGAAATTTACACTTGGGTTTTAGGTACCCAACTCTTGTTGGGTCCTACAAGGTTAGTCACGATAGCCTTTGGGACCCAAATACAAGTCTTATCTCCCTTGCATTTGGACCCCAATCTCCTAGCAACTACTTTTTCATTCTTACAAAAGATTGCAAAAGAAGTATTGCAAGCATGGTAAATAGTAGAAGGTTCATTACACATTTTCCTAGGTACATGATGAACAACATTACCTTTTCCAGGCCTACTCCTACCATGCACAAAAGTAGAGCTTGAAGCAAACATAGAATGTGAATCAAAAACATCATGATCATAACTTCTATTATAATTGGAATACCTAGCCATTTTCCTATTATATATGAAAACATGATTCCTTTGATTGCTATTAGCCATAGGGGCCTTCCCTTTCTCCTTGGTGAGAATGGAAGCCCTTTGACTTGTTAAGTTCTTGGCTTCCTTTCGAAAGCCAAGTCCATCCTTAATTGAGGGGTGTCTACCAACGGTGTAGGCATCCCTAGCAAATTTTAACTTATCAAAGTCAATTTTGCAAGTCTTAAGTTGAGCATTAAGACTTGCCACTTCATCATTCAATTTTGTAATAGCAATAAGATGTTCATTACAAGCATTAACATCAAAGTCCTTACATCTATTACAAATTACAACATGTTCTACACATAAACAAGATTTATTAGCTACCTCTAGCTTAGCATTTAAATCATCATTCAAAATCTTTAAACTAGAGATTGATTCATGGCACACAGACAATTCAGAGGACAACATTTCATTTCTTTTAGTTTCTAAAGCAAGAGATTTTTGCACACTAACAAACTTATCATGCTCTTCATACAAAATATCCTCTTGCTTTTCTAAGAGTCTATTATTTTCATTTAAGGCATCAATCAATGCATTGATTTTATCTACTTTAGCTCTATCTAAAACTTTGAATAAGCTTGAGTAATCTACTTCATCATCACTAGAATCATCATCACTAGAAGTAGTGTATTTAGGGGTATCACAAACACTTACCTTCTTCTCCTTGGCCATGAGGCAAGTGTGTCGTTCGTTGGGGAAGAGAGAGGACTTGTTGAAGGCCGAGGCAGCGAGTTCTTCGTCGTCGGAGTCGGAAGAAGAGCAGTCCGAGTCCCATTCCTTTCCGAGGTGTGCCTTGCCCTTTGCCTTCCTCTAGTTCTTTTTCTTCTCCTTCTTCCCGCTCTTTTCTTGTTCCTGGTCATTAGCATTATTGGGACAATTTGCTATAAAGTGACCAGTCTTACCGCACTTGAAGCAGGAGCGCTTTCCCCTTGTTTTGTTCTTGTTGGGGTACTCCTTGCGTCCTTTAAGAGCGGTCTTGAAGCGCTTGATGATGAGCGCCATTTCATCCTTGTTGAGCCCGGAAGCCTCTACTTGTGCCACCTTGCTAGGTAGCACCTCCTTGCTGCTTGTTGCCTTGAGCGCAACGGGCTGTAGCTCGTAGATGGGTATTGGGCTGTTTAATGCATCATCAACATACCTTGCCTCCTTGACCATCATGCGCCCGCTCACAAATTTTCCGAGTATCTCCTCGGGCGTCATCTTTGTGTACCTAGGATTTTCATGGATGAGGTTCACAAGATGAGGGTCAATAACAGTAAAAGACCTGAGGATAAGTCGGACGACGTCGTGGTCCATCCATCTTGTGCTTCCATAGCTCCTAATCTTGTTGACCAGGGTCTTGAGCCTGTTGTACGTTTGTGTTGGCTCCTCTCCCCTGATCATTGCGAACCTTCCCAGTTCGCCTTCCACCAACTCCATTTGGTGATCATGGTTGCGTCGTTTCCCTCATGTGATATTTTGAGGGTGTCCTAGATTTGCTTGGCATTATCCAAGCCGCTCACCTTGTTGTATTCGTTCCTGCACAAGGATGCTAGCAAAACAGTGGTAGCTTGTGCATTCTTATGAATTTTCTCATTAATAAATACAGGGTTATCCGTACTATCAAAGTGCATTCCATTTTCAACTATCTCCCAAATACTAGGATGGAGAGAAAATAAGTGACTACGTATTTTGTGACTCCAAAAAGAGTAGTCCTCTCCATCAAAGTGTGGAGGTTTACTAAGTGGTATTAAAAGCAAATGAGCATTGGAATTGAATGGAATACGAGAATAATCAAATGAATAATTTGAATTAACCGGTTTCTTTTTAGATGAGTCATTGTCGTCGTCTCTTGGTGAAGAAGAAGATTCATCGCTGTCGTAGTAGACGATCTTCTTGATGCGCCTCTTCTTCTTCCCGTCTTTCTTCTTGTGACTCGAGCCAGAGTCAATGGGCTTGTCATCTCTTGTCTCGTTGAAGATGGACTCCTTCTCCTTGTCGTTGACCACCATCCCCTTTCCCTTAGGATCCATCTCTTCGGGCAATTAGTCCCTTGTGGAAGAGAACGGCTCTGATACCAATTGAGAGCACCTAGAGGGGGGGAGTGAATAGGTGATCCTATAAAATTCAACTCTAAATAGCCACAAAACTTGGTTATAGAATTGTTAGTGCGACTAAGTAGTTGAGAAGCGAGTTCTTGTGCGCAAGACAATCACAAAGAGATCAACACAAGAGACATGATTTTATCCCGTGGTTCGGCCAAGTAACACTTGCCTACTTTCACGTTGTGGCGTCCCAATGGACGAGGGTTGCACTCAACCCCTTTCAAGTGATCCAATGATCAACTTGAATACCACGACTTTTCTTTGCTTATCTCTTTTTCCCGTTTGCGAGGAATCTCCACAAGTTAGAGTCTCTTGCCCTTACAACAAAGATCACAATGAAAGCACAAGAGTAAGGTTGGGAAGCAACACACACAAATCTGCAGCAACACACACGCACACAAGCCAAGACTTGAGCTCAAAATGAAGCACAACGAGTTCACAACTAGAATGGAGCTCAAATCAGTAACAAAATCGATCAAGTGCGTGAAGACGGAGTGTGGGAGATCCTTAGAATGCTTAATGAATGCTTGGGTGACTCCTCCATGCGCCTAGGGGTCCCTTTTATAGCCCCAAGGCAGCTAGGAGCCGTTGGAGATCAACAAGGAAGGCCAAAATTGCCTTCTGTCGGGTGGCGCACCGGACAGTTTGGTGCGCCACCGGACAGTCATTGTAGCATGTCCTGTGCGGATCTCCTTCCTATTTTGGCGCAGACAGCCGTTGCAGATTCATGGCAGTTAGCGCACCGGACACTGTGCGGTGCACACCGGACAGTCCGTGCCCCCTGCCGACCGTTGGCTCTGCCACGTGTCGCGCGAAGATTACGCGGCCGACCGTTGGCGCAGTCGACCGTTGGCTCACCGGACAGTCCGGTGCACCACCAGACAGTCCGGTGAATTTTAGCCGTACGCCGCTGATCCTCTTCCCGAGAGCGACGAGTTCACCGGAGTCTAGCCTGGCGCACCAGACACTGTCTGGTGCACCACCGGACAGTCCGGTATGCCAGACCGAGCTGGGCTTGGCTGTACCAAGCCAAGTCTTGCATTTCTTTTCTTCTCTTCTTTTCTCTATTTCTAGCACTTAGACAATATATGTTAGTACTTAAAACAATGTACTAAGTTTAGAAACATACCTTGTAACATGATTTGCACTTCTTGATTGTTTGGCATATAATCAACTCACTCAATATGTGTTGGACACTTAATTACCAAAACATTATAGAAATAGCCAAAGAACACATTTCCCTTTCAGAAAGTAGTTCTAGGATGGCTTCATATTGTGCTAATCAAACTTTAATCTAGTGTTGTGATTTTACGAGATTTTTTTATAGATTATTTACCTCATCTAGTTATCTAGATTCTTTTAAACTCATAACTAATAATGCCTTAATTGCTTTTGAGTGCATTCATGGTATTTTGTAAAACAACTCGTGTAGGAGTAATTTTTGTGTATATAAGTTGGATACGTCTTAGTCTTAAGGCATTTACAACCTTATTTAATATGAGTCTTTTGAGGGGTCTCTAGAGGACTAATTGAAAAAATATATAATAGATGGGCTCTTTGTGAAGACCACGTCTCTAGTTCGTCTTTACACGACTCTCTATATGTATGTGTCCTGACTATATTTATGATCTAGTGGTTTAAGGTTGTATTATGTAGTTTCTTAGCTGTCTCTTACATTTGAAAAACCATTCTACAAACTCAGGGTTCTATCTATTATTATTCGTTGCTCATAGTTTATCTAAATTGTTAGCCTAGGAAGTACATAGGAAAATATTCAAGAAGTGAAAATCAGCAGAAGGGCACCTGAAAACAACCCACAATTATCCGGCCCGTTTGTTTCGGCTTCTGGCAGCTTCTGGCCACTAAAAGCTGCTGCGGACTGCCAAACGCTCAGCTTTTTAGCAAGCTTCTATAAAATTTGTTGGAGCAAAAACCATCCAAAATCAACATAAACATATAATCAGTTGAGTCGTTGTAATAGTAGGAATCCGTCACTTTCTAGATCTTGAGCCCTATGAACAACTTTATCTTCCTCTACACGTAATCGTAATGATACACAGATTCTCTCCACAGCCAGATTCTCCCTACAGTTAGATTTTCAGAAAAGCTGGTCAGAAAAAAGCTGAACCAAACAGACCCATTTGCAGATGCTAACCTCCTCTCTTCATGGCATGGGTGGAGCTGCCCTCCACAAGGATGCACTCGCGCGCACAACTACTACATGGCGTCTAGACCGCAGATCAAATGCTCCATCCGCTGCAATGAAGAGAATATTTTGGCAGCAAACGACATTCTCAATGCACGCAGAGTCAGATTGGAACTCAGTTACATCATCAAGAGATGCAATTAATGCTTGGGATGAACGATACTTGCTTATTATGAGCAAGTGGCAATCTTCAAGCCATCTCGGTATGTGGTAATGAGTGTGTTTCAGCTACCAAACTGGCTGCATGAGGTTCTAGTCTTCTAGAGAGAGTAATATATATGGCTCTATCGGCAATCAGGTGGGGGAGAGTTGGCACTATTTACCATATTTAAATTCGAATACGGATACAAACTAAATATTATCGAATAAAATATAACGAATAGTTCGAATTCGGATACTCACATCGCTTGGAACACAATGTTATAATAATTTAAAAGTTGTTTTATCGATGTATTTACAGTTGACGAAAATCATGTTACAAGTAAATTATAAGCATATCAATAGACACCTTATGAGCAAATAATTTTTTAATGGTTTCATGGAATACTTTTTTCTTCTCGGATACAGATAGTATCGGATATTTCACGGTTTTGTCGAATACGAATCTAGATTCCGATAGAGAAAAAACTAGAAATCGAATTCGGATACATGCATTTAATATCCATATTAAAATCAAATACAAATACAAATATCCATATTAGCATTTTAAACGAATGCGGATAATTCGGATCTTTAGACATCCAAATGCATCCCTAGTCATCTGTCTTGGGCTTGGAGAGTCTTCCACGGTTCTACCAACAGCCAGCCCGAACAATAATTAAGCTACCTGCACCGCGGGACTGCATGCCATGCGCTGTCGACATCGAGCTACCCTAAGGCTGCAACGGCACGCTGTATAGCTTATGCTATTTTGCCATAACTATAGATGTCCAAATGGGCGGGCCGTGCCGGCCCGGCTCGAGCACGGCTAGGCCGGGCACGGATTGGAACCGTGCTGGCCCGGATTAGCTAGTGGGCCGTGCCGTGTCGGCCCACGGGCCTCGAGCGAGGCCTAGACACGGCTTGCTAGGTTAATAACCGTGTCGGGTCGGCCCACGGCCTGACGGGTCTAACAAGCCCATAACAGTATATGGCATTTAAATGATAAAAATATGCGTATTTGAGGATTTAAACCATATTTATTAGCTCTAAACATTGATTTACACCCATATAACCAACATAAACCCATATTTCTTGTGTTTTATACTCTATATTCAAGTATAATATATGTGTTTATATGAAAAAAATAGAAAAAATAAAATCAGGCCGTGTCGGGCCTAGCCCGCCGTGCCATGTCTTTGGCCTAGGCACGGCCCGGCGGTCACCGGGCCGGCATGTGCCTGGTTCACAGCATGTCGTGCAGGGTTCAGGCCGAGCTAAACTCGTGCCAGGTTTCGGGCCGTCCAGCAAACCCAGCCCGTTTGTTCAGGCCGAGCCAAACCCGTGTCAGGTCTGTCTGCGCTATGCACTGTGTGCTTTTGGCTGATGACACGGTATAGTCGGAACCAGGTGTAAAGAATATGAAGTGGCCGCTCGTGTGTATAAAAAATGATATAATATATATAGTAGTTGGTATAGGATTAATATATGAAGTAAATATGACTATGGAGCATTATGGTGTAAAATAAAGAATTTTGTTGACGAGGATAGAATATTTTTTTAAGTGAAAATTTAGATTTGTATGAGTGCAGATAGAATTATGGGCCTAGGTCAACGTCATGTGACATAGACATGGCCCACGATCAGCTGAGCTCGGGTACCCGAGAGTTAGGTATTCGTATCCAACCTAAGGAATTCGGGTATTGGCTGGGTACCTGTGATTTTGTATGTGACTCCTATGTGTTTGGTTTAAGCTCAAAGTAGTATAAGACGGGAACGACACTGTCTGCTTAATGTTTTAGGACCACACCACCACTAAAAATTGTTTTGATGTTCACCTCACCTATGCGTGACTCATCTAAACATCATAGAAAATATGACTGTCTATTTCTATCACTTCTTATATCTACAACCAAATATAGTCTTAGGGGGTGTTTGGTTTCTAGGGACTAATGTTTAATCCCTCCATTTTATTCTATTTTAGTCCCTAAATTACTAAATATAGAAACTAAAACTCTATTTTAGTTTACTTATTAAACAATTTATGAACTGAAATAGAATAAAGTGGAGTGACTAAAGTTTAGTCCCTATAAACCAAACACCCCTTAGTTGGCTCACCCGTCCCGAGCCAATTTGTAACCTGAAAAAGGAGAAAGGTTCTAGAATCTCAGCCACCACGAGAGAACAATGTGCTAATAAACAAACAACGGCAAACTGCTCAAGTTCACCTACCACGCCTGCGTTTACCACGTACAACCTGCTGAAGAAAAGCTGCGTCCCTGATTACCTACGTGATGTTTGTTTCACCGGGTTGCTTAGGGATCTCATTCTCGCGTCATTATTTAAATTTATTTTAGTTTCCACGATAAGCGGGCCCAGACATTTAAGATTGGGTATTCAAAAATTCAAAAGATTAAAGAATTTAAGGTTCTAGTACTATTTTATGTAATACATTATTGACAAATTAGTGTTCTAACACTATTGTCGGCGTTTCGAGACCGGGGGGTCCCCGAGCCGACGAGTGAGAGTGCCGCGTGCCCCAGCCCAGATGGGTCGAGCGCGTGGGCGAGCGCGAAGGGGGGAAACGGAGAGAGCGAGAGGTCGGTGGCCGGAGCCGGGTCGCGACGGGGGAGACGGAGATTCCCGCGGCCTTCGTGTTCGTCCCGCGCCCAGGTCGGGTGCGCTTGCAGTAGGGGGTTACAAGCGTCCGCGCGGGTGAGGGGAGCGAGCGGCCCCAAGAGAGCGCCTGCCCCTGCCCTCGTTCCCGCGAGGCCAACCTTCTCTAAGAAGGCCCTGGTCCTTCCTTTTATAAGCGTAAGGAGAGAGGATCCAGGTGTACAAAATGGGGGTGTAGCAAGGTGCTACGTGTCTAGCGAGGGAGAGCTAGCGCCCTAAGTACATGCCAAGGTGGCAGCCGGAGAGATCTTGGCACCCTGTTGGTGTGGCTTCGTGGCTGTTGGAGGAGTAACGGAGCCTGATGGAGGGACAGCTGTTGGAACAGCTGTGCTCTTTGCTGACGTCTCCCTGCTTTCGTAAGGGAGCTGAGAGTCGCCGTCGTCATGGTCTAGCGGGGCGCCATCATTGCCTATCTGACGGAGCTGGCCAGATGGGACGCCGGTCTTGTCCTCTGCGACCCAAGTCGGCTCGGGGCAGGGTGATGATGACGCTTCCTGTTGACGTGGCGGCCTCGCGTCCTAGGTCGGGCGTCGTGGAGGCTTCTCCGAGGTCGAGGTCGAGTCCGTCCTGCATGACAGAGACCGAGCCCGAGCTCCTGGGTCGGGCGAGGCGGAGGTTGTTTGGCAGAAGCTGGGGCGGAGTCCGAGCCCTGGGTCGGGCGAGGCGGAGTTCGTCGTCTTCCGGGGCCTTAGCCCGAGTCCGAGCCCTGGGTCGGGCGGAGCGGAGTTCGCCGTCTTCCGGGGCCTTAGCCCGAGTCCGAGCCCTGGGTCGGGCGGAGCGGAGTTCGCCGTCTTCCGGGGCCTTAGCCCGAGTACGCCGTCTTCCGGGGCCTTAGCCCAAGTCCGAGCCCTGAGTCGGGCGGAGCGGAGTTCGCCGTCTTCCGGGGCCTTAGCCCGAGTCCGAGCCCTGGGTCGGGCGGAGCCTCCTGTAGCGCCTCTGGCGAAGTCTGGTCGCCCGTCGGTCTTACCTTTTGCGTTAAACGCCCCGGTGACTTGGTTGGTCGGCGCGGTGATTTAGTCAGGGTTACTTCTTATCGAAGGCGGGGCCTCGGGCGAGCCGGAGATGCGTCTGCCGTGAAAGAGGAGGCCTCAGGCGAGACGGGGTCATCTTAGGGTCGGCTGCCCTCGCCCGAGGCTAGGCTCGGGCGTGGCGTGATCAAGTCGCTCGTATGGACTGATCCCTGACTTAATCAAACCCATCAGGCCTCTGCAGCTTTATGCTGATGGGGGTTACCAGCTGAGAATTAGGCGTCTTGAGGGTACCCCTAATTATGGTCCCCGACAGTAGCCCCCGAGCCTCGAAGAGAGTGTTAACACTCGCTTGGAGGCTTGCGTCGCACTTTTTTGCAAGGGGACCAGCCTTTCTCGGTGGTACTTTGTTCCGGGGGGTGCGCGCGAGCGCACCCGCCGGGTGTAGCCCCCGAGGCCTCGGAGGAGTGGTTTCACTCCTTCGAGGTCTTAATGCCTTGCGTAATGCCTCGGCTGGTCTGGCGGTTCCCTCATGCGAGCAGGGCGTAGCCCAGGTGCACTGTCGGGGCCCAAGTTCCCGGGCTGGTATGTTGACGCTGTCAACGGTTCGGCCGGAGCCAGGTTTGCGAGAGCAGCCCCCGAGCCTCCGCACGGAGCGAGAGGACGATCAGGGACAGACTCGGCTTTTTTACATACGCCCCTACGTCGCCTTTCCGCAAGGAGGAGGGGGGGAGTGCGCCATGTTACCCTCGATGGGCACCGAACATGGTGTCTCCGGTGAGCTGCAATCGGGTAATCCGAGTGGACGTCCGTGCCCCGTTCGTTGGGGGTCGGCTAGGGGCCCGGAGGCACGCCCAAAAGTACCTGCGGGTGATCTGCCGGACCCGGTCCCCTGGCGACGGGGTCCGAGGGCTCGTTGCCTCCCTCCGATGGGATTCCGTTACAGAGTCGTTCCCGCTGGTCTCGGAAATGTCCTAGGGTACCTCGGGAGCGCAGCCCGAGCCTTGGTTATGTATCGAACGTACCCCTGGTCATCCCTCGCTCGGTGTCTGAGGCGACTGTGAACCCTTCGACAGGCCAGCCTTCGAACCCCTGATCAGTAATGGGCGCGGAGCCCGAGTAGCCTGAGGCGGTCATGGAACCTTTCGGGAGGCCGACCTTCGAACCCCTGACCAGTAGTGGGTGTCGGGCCCACGCGATCTGAGGCGGCTGTTGAACCCCTCGGGGGGCCAGCCTTCGAACCCCTGATCAGTAGTGGGCGCGGAGCCCGAGTAGCCTGAGACGGTCATGGAACCTTTCGGGAGGCCGACCTTCGAACCCCTGACCAGTAGTGGTGTCGGGCCCACGCGATCTGAGGCGGCTGTTGAACCCCTCGGGGGGCCAGCCTTCGAACCCCTGATCAGTAGGGAGGCTCGGAGCCTAGTCCCTTCACGGGGAAGGATCCCTTTGGGGGTACCCCCTTTCCCGGTCCCTGTTGCAAGAGATAGAGAAAGAAGGAAAAGGGAAAAAAGGATACGAAATTGAACGACGTGGCGTACCTTTTTTGGGTGTGGTCGTTTTGGCGGAGGCGAAGCGTCGCCAGCTGTCCCTGCCAGGAACGTCACCTGTCCAGCCGCGGAGTTAATGCGCCGGGGTAAGCGGTCGGCGAGGCTGCCGTTGCGTGCGCGAGCCGTTCGAGGAACGGCTGTTTCGCTTCGCGTTTTTCGAACCTCGCGTCCGGTTCGGGCGGTATGTTGGAACCGTCCTGACCTTGGTCTTTATGTACCCCGGAGAGGGTCCGGTGACGGTTCTCGACTCCGCTTCTCGCCTCCCTCTCAGGTTTTTTGCAGCCTGAGAGATCTAGTCAGGAAAGGAAAACCGCCCTTCCCTGTCCTTCACGCCGCCAACCTCTCTGCCTTGGCGACGGCTGACCGGGTGACCATCATCTCGCCGCGCGACCCGTGGCCTTTCTCCACGGTGACGGCGGGTGATCTGGAGGACCTCGTCGGCGAGGGTTTGCTCCGCCCCCTTACCGATAAGGAGCGGCCGGAATGGATTCCTCCCGCGGGCGGAGTCGCTCCATCCCCTCCGCCGGGGTATGTAGTGAGCTTCATCTCCTTCCATGAGCGGGGATTTGGTGTGCCGTCGAGCCGCTTCATGCGGGCCCTCCTGTTCCACTACGGGGTGGAACTGCACAACCTTACTCCCAACTCCGTCGCGCAGGCCGCTATCTTTGTAGCGGTGTGCGAGGGGTATCTGGGGATCGCCCCCCATTGGGATTTGTGGACTCACCTCTTCTTTGCCGAGCTTTTTGCTTCGTCGACGGGGGAGAGGAAGGTCCGTGCGGCGGTGCGGGCCGGCGGCTGCACCCTCTTGCTGAGGCAGTCGCGGTCGTTGCAGTATATCCCTGCCGTCCTCTCATCCTCGAACAAGGGTTGGCAGCGCCGGTGGTTCTACCTCCGGAATGACGGAGGGTCGCTCCCGCCGTTCTCTCAGCGGGTTGTCACCGCCGCTCCCGACGCCTGGCGCCACGGGACTCCACACGAGAGGCAAAAGAACCTCGAACCTCTTCTCTAGGCCCTGAAGGCGTTGCGGGAGGAAGGGCTCACCGTCGCGGGAGTGGTCGCCGCCATCCACCGCCGGAGGGTGCTCCCCCTGGCGGAGCGGCGGCTGTCGCTTTGGGAGATGACCCAGGAGGCCGACTGGGAGGGGTCACGGATGTCCCCTGATCCTCTTCCCCACGATGCCCTCCACCGGCGGGTGTTGGCCGCGATGGGGAAGCCGGACCCCCACGCCTTCTCCCAGCCTCGAATGCGCCCCGACCAGGGGTGCGTCGCTCTGGTGAGTGTTCGTTCCTTCCTTCTTCACATACTGGGTTGCTTCTGATTCTCACGATCGGGTTTCTTTCTCCCCCCTTTTTAGGAGGTGGGGCGGCACAAACCCTCCCTGCCGCGGGTCCTGGAGGACGCGGTGGGTCGGGCGGCGCGGCGGGTCGCCGCGGAGGAGGAGAAGAAGAAAAAGGATGCGGAGAAAGCCCGGGCCCGCAGGCGGAGGCGGGCTCGGGACGCCCTGGAGAAACGCCGTCGCCAGCAGGAGAGGGAAGGACTTCCCAGGGAGCTGTCGCCGGAGACGTCCGACGATGACGATGACGACGACGACGAGGAGGAGGAGGACGACATGGCCGCCCGTCTCGGCCTTAGCCCCGGCTTGGGGTGTGGCCGGGAGCCGTCGAGTCAGCCCCCGAGCGGGCCGACGTCGTCGGTCCCTGGAGGCGAGGCGCCGGACCCCCGACCTGAGGGGCAGGGGCAACCTGAGAGGGTTCTTGACCCCTCGGCTGGAGGAGCTGACGCGACTCTAGGGAGCCGGACCGAGGGGTCCGTTCCTCGGGAACCGTCGCCCGCGCCGGCAGCATGGGGGAGCGGTCCTCAGGTTGCCAAGGTGGCGCCTGGGCAGTCCACTTCCCGGGCATCAGGGGCGTCCGAGGTGAGGGCGGCGCCGGGGCTGTTGGCGAGGCAGACCTCGGCGGTGCCTCCAGGAAGCGGGAGCCAAGAGACCTCCCCCCAGGCACAGTGGATCATGGTCCGGAGTGGGTAGGTACCTTGGAACGTCTCCGTCCCGGCGCTTCATTCATACGTCTGGGCCATGATCTTCCCTTTCTTGTTTTTCCCAGCAAGCGGAGCCATGGGCCTACCGACCTGGCGCCTCGGAAGGCCCTCAAGACGGCGTTGGTCCAGGCAGCCGGCGCCACCTCGGGCCCCGCTGCTCAGCCGTCCCTTTCGCGGGGCGCTCCGCCGCACGGGGCTCAGGCGTCGCGTGTTCCGGGGGAGCGGGTCCCCGAAGCGGGCTCCTCTGCCGAGGTGGCCATCGTGATCGGAGAGGCGGCCGGCGCCGACGTGATCCCGAGCTCGCCTGCCATGTCGGCCATGCCGGCGTCTGCCGCTACCGCAGTAGGCACCGTCCCAGTCGGAGAGCGTACGGTTGTCGCCGGCGTCGATACGGCCGCGGTGTCAGCGCCCGGAGCCTCGGAAGAGGTGGGCGCGGACGCGCAGTGCTTCCGGGCGGGCGGCAGCCTTGTCGCTGTGCGGCGGAGCCCCGAGGCCCGGGGCCAGTTGCTCCGATTCCGGACCCGCGAGGCTTCGGGCCCTATCTTCGTTCTTGACGACGAAGAGGAGGACCAGTCCTGGGACGAACTCCGCAAGCGTGCGGAGGCGACGGTGGGGTTGCTCCGATCGTCGCTGGAGGTTCTCTGCGGGGACGTCCCCAAAATCCTCTAGGTAATGATTTCAGGCATACCTTCTCGCTTCTGCGAGCGAGGCGTTCGTCGTGATGTCTTGCTCTCCTTTCCAGGATCTGACGGACCGGAGCGCTGCCAAGTCGTCGTTCATCCGCCGCGAGGCCGACGTCTGGGGCTCGCTGCGGTCCCTGAGGACTTCGCTCGCCGGGGCTACCGCGCGCCTTTCTCAGCAGGACGCCAAGATAGCGGACCTCCAGTTGCTCTGCGCTGACCTGAGGGCCGAGGCGGCGGCAGCGCGCACGAAGGTGCTACAACAGCGGTCGGAGCTCGCCCAGGTTGCCGAGGAGCGGGATCAAACTCGGGGCCGGGCCGCCGAGGCTGAAAACCGGGCCAAGACCCTCGCGGCCGATCTGGCCGCCGCCCAGGTCGTGGCCTCGGAGCAATGCGTCCGAGCCGGAGGTGCGCCCCGTCCGTCCTCGGCTCTCGTTCTTGCCCGTTTCTTCCGCTTGAGTTTTGAGGTCTTTCTTTTGGTTGCTCGCAGAGCTCGAGTCTGCTCTTGACGAGTCTGCCAAAGCGCTCGCCGAGGCGCTTGCTGGAGCTGCTGAGCAGAGGGAGGTCGATTTCGCGGCCATGTCCGAGGCCGTCTCGGAGGTCTATCGGAAACTCGGTCCCGGCGACGTCCCTTCAGGAAGCTCTCCCCAAAGCCGTCTTCAAGCCCTAGGTGATTACGCGCGCGGTAAAGTCCGCGGGGCGCTACACCATGGCGTCAGGCGGGCCTTCGCCGTGCTCGCTTCCCACTACGTCGTGGACTTGGAGCGGGTCAGTGAGGGGTACTGCCTCCCTGACGAAGATGAGGCGGCCCTGGCGGAAGTTCAGCGGCTTGACGCGGTCGCTGCGGGCCCGAGCGCGGCGCTGGCGACCGTATTCGAAGCGGAGATTCTTCCTCCTGCGCCGCCGCCGGAAGCGGAGGCGGATCTTACCGACGGCGGGGGTGGAGTTGAAGGCGCGGCGCCTTCCCGAGGCGACGCCTGATTTTTGTTGGGACAATTTCTGTTGGATGTGTGATTTGCCGCGGCCACCGGGGCCTGGACATTTTACTTCTCTTCCGTGAAGTCATGCTCCTTTTTGTTTCGATTTTCGCGCCTGGCCCGTAGCGTCGACAACAGGGTGATTTCCCGAGCTGGGTCCTTTTTCGTGGCAGGCGGCGAGTGAGGTGTCCCTAGCCCGGAGGCATAGGTGTTCCCCAGCTCAGTCGGTCTCGCCACTTACTCGTACCCAAGTTCGCTCCTCGGGACCCTGCTTCTGACGCATCCGGGAGAACGCAAAAACCCTTCTTGAAAAAAAGTTTCTTTGACGCGGAACGGTACGTCCAAACTCGACGAGAGGGGTTCCCCCCTTTTTAGCCCCCGAGGGAGGGTCGGGCTCTGCCGGGGCGAGGCCGACCCTTCCTTGATGACTGATTCTTGTGAGTGGGGAAAGGGCGCAGCCCCCGGGCGTCGCTCGCGCAGAGGCCGTTTGGCGAGTCGGGCTCCTGCCCAGATATCCGGCGAGTGCTCGGTGACATCCCTCGGTATGCTGGGCATGAGCGAGGGACCCCATGCAAAAATGTCGATGTTTGCGCGAGGAAGGTCGACGAGTACTGCTTCTTATTTGGGACCGAGCCCAGAACTGATCCGAACATGCTTGGAGGCGTCGCCATTGGGGTCGAGAGGGACGGCCTTGACCGTCTCCGCTGGCTCGAAGTTGCCGGCGTGTCGCTTCACGTCCGGCACCTCTCGGGAGAGGCTTTCGAGGTCGGCAATGAGGGCCTCGGACTCGGCGAGGGCCTCGGCGTACTCCACGCACTCCACATCGCATTCGAACGCGTGTTTGTACGTGGGGCCGACGGTGATGACCCCGTTGGGGCCTGGCATCTTGAGCTTTAGGTAGGTGTAGTTGCGGATGGCCATGAACCTCGCGTAGCATGGCCTTCCCAACACTGCGTGGTAGGTTCCTCGGAACCCGACCACCTCGAACGTCAAAGTCTCCCTTCGGAAGTTGGAGGGCGTTCCGAAGTAGACAGGAAGGTCGATCTGCCCGAGGGGCTGGACGCGCTTCCCAGGGATGATCCCATGGAAGGGCGCAGCGCCTGCTCGGATGGATGATAGATCGATGCGCAGGAGCCTGAGGGTCTCGGCGTAGATGAGATTGAGGCAGCTGCCCCCATCCATCAGGACCTTGGTGAGCCTGACGTCGCCGATGACGGGGTCGACGACAAGCGGGTACTTCCCCGGGCTCGGCACGTGGTCGGGGTGGTCGTCCCGGTCGAAGGTGATGGGCTTGTCGGACCAGTCTAGGTAGACTGGTGCCGCCACCTTTTCCGAGCAGACCTCCCGACGCTCTTGCTTACGATGCCGAGCCGAGGCATTCGCCGCATGCCCTCCGTAGATCATGAAGCAGTCGCGGACCTCGGGGAACTCTCCTGCTTGGCGATCCTCCCTTTTGTCGTCGTCGTGAGCCCTGCCGCCCTCTGCGGGTGGTCCGGCCCGGTGGAAGTGGCGCCGAAGCATGACACACTCTTCAAGGGTGTGCCTGACGGGCCCCTGATGGTAGGGGCACGTCTCCTTGAGTGCCTTATCGAAGAGGTTAGCACCTCCGGGGGGCTTCCGAGGGTTCTTATGCTCGGCGGCGGCGACAAGGTCCGCATCGGGAACGTCGCGTTTCGCTTGCGACTTCCTCCTGCCTTTCTTCTTGGCGCCGCGCGGAGTAGACGCCTCGGGAGTATCTTCCGACGGGCGGCCCTGGGGCTGCTTGTCCTTTCGGAAGATGGCTTCTACCGCCTCCTGGCCGGAGGCGAACTTGGTGGCGATGTCCATCAGCTCGCTCGCCCTGGTGGAGGTCTTGCGACCCAGCTTGCTCACTAGGTCACGGCAGGTGGTGCCGGCGAGGAACGCACCGATGACATCGGAGTCGGTGATGTTGGGCAGCTCGGTGCGCTGCTTCGAGAACCGCCGGATGTAGTCCCGAAGAGACTCTCCCGGCAGTTGCCGACAGCTTCGGAGGTCCCAGGAATTCCCGAGGCGCACGTACGTGCCCTGGAAGTTGCTGGCGAAAGCCTGGACCAGATCCTCCCAGTTGGAAATCTGCCCCGGAGGCAGGTGTTCCAACCAGGCACGGGCAGTGTCGGAGAGGAACAGGGGGAGGTTGCGGATGATGAGGTTGTCGTCGTCCGTCCCACCCAGCTGACAGGCCAGGCGGTAGTCCGCGAGCCACAATTCCGGTCTCGTTTCCCCCGAGTACTTTGTGATAGTAGTCGGGGGTCGGAATCGGGTCGGGAACGGCGCCCGCCGAATGGCTCGGCTGAAGACCTGCGGACCGGGTGGTTCGGGCGAGGGACTCCGATCCTCCCCGCTGTCGTAGCGTCCCCCACGCCTGGGGTGGTAGCCTCGGCGCACCCTTTCGTCGAGGCGCGCCCGACGGTCGCGATGAGGGTGCTCGTCGCCGAGGCGGCCCGGGGCTGCAGGCGCGGTGTTGCGCGTGTGCCCGGTGTAGACCGAGGCTTCCCGCATGGGTCGGGAAGTCGCGGCACGAGGTTCCGAGGGGTACCCCTGCCTTCGGGAGGCAGAGCTCTCGGCCCGCCGGGCCGCAGCGCCTTCCAGGAGATGCTTGAGCTCTCCCTGGATTCGCCGTCCCTCGGTGGTTGATGACTCCGGCATCGCGCGGAGGAGCATCGCTGCCGCTGCCAGGTCCTGACCGGTTCCGCCGGATGCGGGAGGCAATCTGGCCTTGGCATCGTTGGCGATGCGGTGCTGGAGACCCTGGGGCAGGTGACGTATTTCTCCGGCCGGGGGCTGGCCCGCCCATACCTGCCTGACGTCCCGGCGGATCGCCTCGAGCGCTCCTGCTCCCTCATCGAGCCCGGCCTGCGCCCCGCGGACTTGCTCGATCTGTGGGTCGTGACCCCCCGCCGGAACGGGGACCACAGCTAGCTCCCGCGGGATGTCGGCGCGAGGCGCTGGCCTAGGGAGATCGCCATCCTCCGGCACGCCGAGATGGCTGCCTCCGGAGGGATCCCCCAGCTCAATGTGGAAACATTCGCGGCTCGGGCCACAGTCCTTGTCACCAAGGCTGCGGCTGTCATCGGAACAATCGGAGAGGCAGTAGTTGCATGCGGTCATGAAGTCCCACATGGCACTAGGGTTGCCAGATCCGGAGAAATCCCAGCAGATGCTGGGGTCGTCGTCTTCCTCGGACCCAGAGGGTCCGTAGGTTGAGACGCCCGTCACTCGGTCCCAGGGCGACCGCACGCGAAACCCCAGAGAGGTTGCACTCGCCTCAACGTGAGTATCTGCCAGAGCGAGATCGCTAGGCAGGTTGAGGCCGAGTCGAAATGACGAAAGATGGGGAGCAGTCGGTACCTTTTGGTCGACGAGGAGCGATGAAGTCGCGTCGGGGGCTGACCGCATCGTCGTCTTGGGTACGAGGGCGACGTCCTGCAGGCCCTTCGTGAGCGTGCTGGCGTCGTCCACCTGCTCGGGGTCGACGTGTTGCGGGGGGACGGCGCTCTCCTCCGCCTCGAACGCGAGGGTGACACTTGGCGTGTCCTCCGCTGGGGCGCTGGGGATGTCGATTTGCTCGACAGCCGTCGGAGCGCGGCCTCCCGCTCGGCCCTGGCTCCCCCGCCTCCTCCTCCGACGGCGAGGGAGAGGATGGGGCGAGCTCGTAAGTTGTCCTTCCCCCACGCGGGAAAGACGTCGTCGGTTCCGCCGCCGGCGGGCGGGCTGTCGACCGCCATTGTCGCCGCTGTACGGCGGTGGAAGGAGTACCATGTCGTAACCGCTGTCGAGAGACATGAACTCAAGGTTCCCGAAACGGAGCACCGTCCCGGGTTGGAGAGGTCGTTGGAGACTGCCCATCTGGAGCTTGACGGGAAACTGCTCGTCAACACGCAGCGGGCCCCTACCTGGCGCGCCAACTGTCGGCGTTTCGAGACCGGGGGGTCCCCGAGCCGACGAGTGAGAGTGCCGCGTGCCCCAGCCCAGATGGGTCGAGCGCGTGGGCGAGCACGAAGGGGGGAAACGGAGAGAGCGAGAGGTCGGTGGCCGGAGCCGGGTCGCGACGGGGGAGACGGAGATTCCCGCGGCCTTCGTGTTCGTCCCGCGCCCAGGTCGGGTGCGCTTGCAGTAGGGGGTTACAAGCGTCCGCGCGGGTGAGGTGAGCGAGCGGCCCCAAGAGAGCGCCTGCCCCTGCCCTCGTTCCCGCGAGGCCAACCTTCTCTAAGAAGGCCCTGGTCCTTCCTTTTATAAGCGTAAGGAGAGAGGATCCAGGTGTACAAAATGGGGGTGTAGCAAGGTGCTACGTGTCTAGCGAGGGAGAGCTAGCGCCCTAAGTACATGCCAAGGTGGCAGCCGGAGAGATCTTGGCACCCTGTTGGTGTGGCTTCGTGGCTGTTGGAGGAGTAACGGAGCCTGATGGAGGGACAGCTGTTGGAATAGCTGTGCTCTTTGCTGACGTCTCCCTGCTTTCGTAAGGGAGCTGAGAGTCGCCGTCGTCATGGTCTAGCGGGGCGCCATCATTGCCTATCTGGCGGAGCTGGCCAGATGGGACGCCGGTCTTGTCCTCTGCGACCCAAGTCGGCTCGGGGCAGGGTGATGATGACGCTTCCTGTTGACGTGGCGGCCTCGCGTCCTAGGTCGGGCGTCGTGGAGGCTTCTCCGAGGTCGAGGTCGAGTCCGTCCTGCATGACAGAGACCGAGCCCGAGCTCCTGGGTCGGGCGAGGCGGAGGTCGTTTGGCAGAAGCTGGGGCGGAGTCCGAGCCCTGGGTCGGGCGAGGCGGAGTTCGTCGTCTTCCGGGGCCTTAGCCCGAGTCCGAGCCCTGGGTCGGGCGGAGCGGAGTTCGCCGTCTTCCGGGGCCTTAGCCCGAGTCCGAGCCCTGGGTCGGGCGGAGCGGAGTTCGCCGTCTTCCGGGGCCTTAGCCCGAGTACGCCGTCTTCCGGGGCCTTAGCCCAAGTCCGAGCCCTGAGTCGGGCGGAGCGGAGTTCGCCGTCTTCCGGGGCCTTAGCCCGAGTCCGAGCCCTGGGTCGGGCGGAGCCTCCTGTAGCGCCTCTGGCGAAGTCTGGTCGCCCGTCGGTCTTACCTTTTGCGTTAAACGCCCCGGTGACTTGGTTGGTCGGCGCGGTGATTTAGTCAGGGTTACTTCTTATCGAAGGCGGGGCCTCGGGCGAGCCGGAGATGCGTCTGCCGTGAAAGAGGAGGCCTCAGGCGAGACGGGGTCATCTTAGGGTCGACTGCCCTCGCCCGAGGCTAGGCTCGGGCGTGGCGTGATCAAGTCGCTCGTATGGACTGATCCCTGACTTAATCAAACCCATCAGGCCTCTGCAGCTTTATGCTGATGGGGGTTACCAGCTGAGAATTAGGCGTCTTGAGGGTACCCCTAATTATGGTCCCCGACAACTATAGATCACCAAAACATTGGTATTCAATGAATACCCATGTGTTGACGCCTTTTTGTAGCGCCAAACACTCAACAAGAACCGTGGCGGTGCCTTCTGCACAGGGGCGAACGGTCCGCGCGCAGGGGCTGGACGGTCCGCGGCCTGGTGCGAGGCGCGGTGGTACTCTCTGCGCAGGGCCGGACTGTCCGCGGCCTGATGCGCGGCTAGGGCTCCTGCCTGACGACCGGACGGTCCGCGCCCTGGGGCCGGACGGTCCGCGCGTACGCAGGGACGGCGGAAGATCGCCGACGGCGCCTGGATCTCGCTCCCGGGAGGGACCCCGTCGGGGAGTAGAGATCCTAGGTTGTGTCTAGGCTCAGGTAGACCGACCTAGACTCCTCTAATCGACGTAGAGTCGAGGAGAGGCGGAGAATTTGGGGATTGGAAGACTAAACCTAAACTAGACTAGAACTACTCCTAAGATAAAATGCGAAATAGAAGTTGTATTGATTCGATTGATTCTTACAAATCAGCCGTATACCTCTCTATTTATAGAGGAGGGGGGCTGGACCCTTTACAAACTAATTTCCGAGCTTATCCCATGATTTTAGCTAACAACCGTGGCACAAAACTCGGAACCCTAATCTGTTCTGCGCACGCGCGGACCGTCCGGCCCACAGGCGCGGACCGTCCGGACCGCGGACCGTCCGGCCTCAGGGCCGGACAGTCCGCCGACTCATTTTTGGTTCGAACACCATGAATACCCTCTGAGCCCGCCCATGGTTTCCACGATAAGGTCTCTTCCTTTGTTAATAATGTTCCGTTTGAATGTCTAGCATTTTATTTATATAGTCGTCCAAAACACTGTTTTATACTGTACACTATATTGTTCATAGAGTAAAGTTTAAATATAGTATAGAGATGGATAAACTGCTAGAGATAACTTTATATCCGGTAGAAGTTTGAAATCATGTATCACTTGCAAATTTCACTCTTTTAGTACCAGCGAACGGGGATCCCTGCCGGCGTCTTCTTCTAAAAAAAAGATGATAAGGCCGGCCCTGAAGGGAAGGTGAGGTGTGGTGCTCGGCCATTTCCCTCCAAGCAACTAACCATTCACGGCCACAAGAGGGAGACGAAAACGATTTTTTTTAGTTCCCTTAACAGAGAAGACACGGGAGCAAAAATCGCGAAGCTTTTGAGGACCTCTCTCGTCTAGTCTGATGAAGTCCGTCCTCCGTCGAGCTCTGGTCCAGAGCGTGCGTACGTGATCTTTGACGGGAGAAACTATTCGCTCCGAACCGATTGGCCGCGCAAGTCAGATGGCGGATGCGTTGGTGATTGGCTCCAGCTTTTGCTTCCAGAAGAACAGAAACAGATCACACACACACGCTGCCACGCAGGTGCATTGACAATTTGTCTAGCCGGTGCACACGCGGTTATACCGTTTCAAATCTACACTATTGGAATCACGTTCTTTGTCGAGTGTCTAAGACACTCACAAAGCCTTTGTCGAGTATGTTACACTCGGCAAAGAACAATTGTCAAATTTTTTATCGACAAAAGGTCCTTAACCGAGTATTTTTTTCGGACACTCGGCAAAGATTTTGCCGAGTATCGAAAAGCACTCGGTAAAAAAAAACATTTGGCAAATTAAATATCGAAAAAATTAAAAAAAAACATTAAAAAACATTTTTTAAAATTCTAGAAACAACTCTCCAACCCTACCTATTATCTTACTCATTGCCATATCATTTTTCACTATTATTTTAAATCAAATTTATATGTTTTATAAATGGTGAGATTCGATCTCACAACCTCTCTCTCACGCATACCCTCCTATACCACTACACTACTACACCAATTATGTTTGTATAACGTTTTCATTCCTCATGTACTATAACAAACCGAGAGTAATTTGATTATTTAAGACACTAAATGAGTTCATTTGAAAATATGACCAACTATAAAATTGCATAACTTTTTGAGATCTACAAGTTTTATTTTAATAGTTTCTACATCCGAGATCGTTTACAAAATTTGAATTTTAAATTTGAAAACTTCACACGAATTTTTCAATGATAAGATGATTTCAAATCAAAAAATTGTCAACTACAAAGTTTCATTACATTTCAGGACCTACAACTTTTATTTTGGTGGTTTTTCCATCCGAGATAGTTTGAAAATTCAAATTTCAAAATTCAAACATAGTTTTGCATAACAAGATGATTTCAAACCAAAACATTGTCAACTACAAAGTTTCATAACTCTTCAATACCTACAACTTTCATGTTGGTGGTTTTTTCTTTCGAAGTCGTTTTCAAAATTCAAATTTTAATTTTTTTAAATTCAGACGTAGTTTTCGTTGACAATATGACTTCAAATGAAAAAGTTGTCAACTATAAACTTCTATAACTTCTCAAGATCTACAAAGTTTATTTTGGTTGTTTGGTTATTTGTTTATCTCACATGATGGTTCTAACAATATGCACAAATTCTATACGTCTCTCTCGTAGTTTCATAAACTACGAGAGAGATATAGGTTTTATGAACAAATTTATTTTTATTTTATCATATGAAGAAATGTTCAATATATAAATTGTACATCATGATGAGTTATACAAATTTGTAGATGAAAACTTTTTTATTTGAATTAATTTATTACTTTAAAATGTGATTTTTAAATTGTCTTTGCCTAGTGTTGGAAAAAAACACTTGGCAAAGAGCTCTTTGTCGAGTGTTGTATTTATGACACTCGACAAAGAAACTATTTGCCGAGTGTCAGAAATAAAACACTCGACAAAGAGCTTCTTCGACGAGTGTTTTCTTTTACCAAGGGTTTTTTGCGTGGCACTCGGCAAAGAAGCTCTTTGCCGAGTGCCTGAAAAAAACACTCGGCAAAGAGCCAAATTCCGGTAGTGGTAGTATGCAAAATTGAAATTCAATGCACGCGCTTAGCTTGGTAATCACCATGGGAAGTTTCTATTTGTTACTTCGCCTCCATCTATGGTAACTTTGCATTGTCTAGGTGCATCCCACGTCTCTCTCCGTCTTCTAAGGTAGTGTTTGGTTGAGGAGCCAAGTAGAACGGAGCCGTTCCATCCCTGATTCTAGGAACGGAGCTGCTCTGTTCTGTGTTTGGTAATCTAGAACGGAGCGGCTCTGTTTTTTGTTTGGTTGCAGAGTGAACGGAACAGAGCGTGACTGTAAGAGCGGGATGGGAATGGAGCGGCTCCGTTCGGTTGATTTTTTGGAGCGGAATGGTTCCGGATCTAAGGAGAATATTTCCTAATTGGAGCCATTCCGTTCTACTTACTTTGTAACCAAACAACAATAAAACTGGAACAGAACGGCTCCGTTCTACTTGGCTCTTCAACCAAACACTACCTAAGTCTTCCTCTCCTCAAGTATATGCATGGCATGGACACTAGAGCATCATGCCTACACTAACACCACCATCACATTGTACCCTCGTTGCCTTCTTCTTGTTCATTCGAATATATAGAGGTTAAGACAACTTTTCTAAAAGAGAGTTAGGTGCGACTATTTATATGAATCAGTCTGATGAATTTATAGCAAATGGTTAAGAAGTTATGGTATGTAAACTATTGAGCATCTACACAATGACACGAGAGGTTTGATAGATCTTAACATAAAGGAGGATAGCACTTCCTAGATTAGCAACCAAACTGAGACATAATATATTATATCTTATAGTTCAACACGAGGTAACTCATCTAACTAGATGTAGGCTATTATACTATTGAGCGTCCTAAACCAATATAAACTTCCAAAATCCTACTTCAGGTTACCCTCTAGTAGGATTGTCGGTCATCAACATCGGTAGCTAGCATGCAAAGTTAAGGCCTTTGACAAAAAGGCATTCAAAGGCTCAATGAGTCTCAATATTGATGTCACGTTCAAAACGGGTTCGACTTATATGTTCAGGTTCCGAGTCTACATGTCAGACGATTCTTGCATCTTCTATAGACACATTGTAGATACTACAACAAATCAAACTTCTCCATCAATTGACGTAACTGTACTTAAGGTATTACACTATTTAGAGGCTTGAACTAATATAAATCATTGTATTTATATTAATCATCAATTTTTGCTTATGTTGAAGCCCCGTAAACCCTACTCTAGGTAACCCTATACCAAGATTGTTGGTCATTAGACACCAACATTTGGCAAGATTTTGCTTCCACACACTAGAAGATTTTGTCAAGAATTTTAGAAATTTTTTATTTCCATTTCCTGATGCGGAAAAAACTCAAGCAGCCCAGTTTGACTACAAGTACGAGTCCAGCTTAGGCATGACCAAAATTTTTGAGTAAGCTTTAGAACTATCGAACAACTATGGTCCAATCCTAGTTCAACTATGAGTACAAGTTCAACTCAAGCACAACCAAGGTTTTTGAGTCAGCTTCTGAACCATCGAATAACTGTAGTCCAAACCAGTCTGACTACGAGTATAAAACCAACTCCGACATGACCAAATTTTATAAGTCATCTCATGAATCATAAGACAAGTCTGGTCCAAGCCAGTCCAACAACCACTCGGGCTCAAGAATATTGCCTACTCTAAGTAGCACACAATGGCTTTATCGTTGGTTTCTACTACTCGGTACACAACAAGATGTTGTCCTTTCCTACCTTAAGTAGCATGCAAAATGGCTCCATCATTGGTTCCTACTATTCTACATACAACAGGATGTTGTCCCTCCATAATCTAAGTACCATACAATGGCTCCACCATCAGCTCTTAGTAATCGGCACATAACAATATATTGTCCCTTCTTAAATTACCAAATATTGGTAAGGAAAATGGACCCCAGGTCATTTGGCTCAATAGATTTTGGTGTTTGATGATCAACATAACCTGTTGACTAATGTGTTTGCTAGTGTTTATGGTTTTCGTTCACAGGATGCTAAATTGACTTGGACTAAGGCATTGAGGAAAGCAACACATCAAAAGAAGACATTATGAAGATCACAAGTAAAGATAAATAAGTATCAAGCAAAGTCCAAGAAACAAAGAATAGTGCTGCCACTGGCGGACTGTCTGGCTGAGTGCACCGAACTGTCCAGTGGCACACCAGACTATCCGGTGCCACACACCGGACTGTCCGGTGCACCAGGGAACAGTAGCCCAACTGTTAGTTCCAGGTGACACTGGTGGAGAGAAGGCACCGGTCTGTCCGGTGCGATGCCCGGACTGTTCAGTGTGATAGCCTGCAGCGCCAACGGTCACCTACTGTGTCAGATCCAACGACTAGGCGCATCGGACAGGGGCACCGGACTGTCCGGTGCACCACCAGACTGTTCGATGTGCCGCAGAGAGCAGTAGCTTTTCTCCAACAGCTAGAATTGTGTTTGGGCCTATAAATACCACCCTAACCGGCCATTTCATGGTGTGGGAGACCAAGCAACATACCAAGGCATAATATAGACATTTCGAAGTGCTCAAACACCTAAGTGCTTAATAGAATCATCGGTTATTAGCGTAGGTGCTTTGCGAAGTGCTTAGGTTAGTTAGACCACTTTAGCGCTTGCTCTAGGTGAATCCTAGTTAGTTGAGTGAGTTTAGAAAAACCACATAACCCCTTGTCTCTTGCGTGAGCCATTGTAATTGTACCGAGTGGGGCGAGTCTTGCGAGACCGTGACAACCAAGTTTGTGTCATGGTCGCCACCGTGTACCGGAGGGAACGAGGCCCGCGGCGTTTTGGCTAGAAGCTCGTTAGTGGAGACGACGGGGAGCGTTCGAGAGGAGCCATAAGCGACACACCACTTGCGCGTGGAGAAGGCCCGCGGCTTTCTACGAAGTTACTCGACCGAGGTGCTTGGCCGTCGCGTGGGCTTCCCTTTGCATAGAGGTACCAACGAGGATTAGTCGGGACCTTACGTGGTTCCGGATACCACGGTAAAAATATCGGCGTCATCCACGAGAGTTTGCATCTCTACCTTGCTTTTTAGCTTCCGCATTTATATTAAGCATTGAAGTTTCAATCTTGTCTTTATACTTATATTGTTTAGGATTGAAACTTAGACATTACGGTAGAGATAGCAATACTTAGACAAAACCTAGTTTGCACATTATAGATTGTTTATTTGCATAGGTTTTGCTTAGGGATTTATTTGTGGCCTAGTTTAGAGAAAGTTTTAGAAGTCTTAATTCACCCCCTCTTAGGTGTAACCCGTTTTCTTCAATTGGCTCCACTATTAGTTCTTGCTATTCAGCATCAAATAGGATGTTGTGCCTGCCTACACTAAGTAGCACACAATGGCTCCATCATTGGTTCCTTCTACTCAAGACACAATAGGATATCGCCCCTACCTGCTCTGAGTAGCATAAAATGGCTCTATCATTGATTCCTACTACTTGAAACACAACAAGATGTTGTCCCTACCTACTCTATATATATTCCAATGGTCATATTGTTGGTTCCTACTACTCAGCACACAAAATGATGTTGACCTTGCCTACTCTAAGTAGCATACAATGGCTCTATTGCTGTTCCTGCTACTCAGTACACAACAAGATGTTGTATCTACCTACTCTAAGGATATATAACAACATTATAATGTTACTTCCTATCCATCTATGAGACACATAGAAGGATATTGCTACTTCTTGTCTCTACAACAAGTAAAAGTTGTAGCTAAGGACAAATAACAACATTTTTTGTTACTTCTAGTCCATATAAGAGACATATAGCCTAATCGACTACTTATATCTACAATGAGTTCAAGTTGCAAGCACCAAGACACATAACAGCCTTGCTTTGTTACTTACCATACATAAGACATACAACCTAGTCGACTATAACTAGAGAGTTACTTCCTAATAAACCTAGACATGTATTTATGGAATAGCACAAAGCAGCGAGATTACAATATGAACAACTTTAGTCAATGTCCATCTCATCTACAATTGAGATGGCTACAAGCTCCATGTGCTACTTTGCGCGACCAAATTGTTCATCTCCGCACCACTCTAGTTGTCCATTTGAATGTTTTAGCATTAAGTTCTACAATTAAGACTACCACAAGTTCAGTTTCTAGTCGATCAAGTCAAGATTTTCTAGATCAGGATTGAAGACAACTACTTGTCTTAGTTGTCATGATAGGATAATTACATGACCTAGTTAGACACCACAATGGCTTACTCGGCTTCATTCTGACTAATCTTGGGGGCTTAGTTTCAATATTGAAATACCAAGTTATGAAGCAAAGTTACCACGGCTGGGGTAATTTAACAAGAGGTCACTTAACATCGTTTTGAAGAGGTTAATAGTCGACACTCTTAAGGATGTCTAAGACCCTATAATGTACTTAGGGTAGTTGGTTTTATGCTTAGGGATTGTGGGTTACATATCCTTATTGTGGGGGACAGATATCCCCTGGGTCCACTAGAAGGCGAGAAGGCCTCGTGCGGGGCCTCGGGCCAGTTACCCCGCAAGGCCATCCCTTCGTGGGCTGGGCTAGAGCTACTAGCAAAATGGGCCGACCTAAGAAGGCAACGGATTCAAGCCCAAGCGATCTGTCAGCTCGTGCGCTATCCACAGCAACCATCCGACTTTACCGTGCATGGCGTCCTTGAATATCGGGGTGGATTATTGATAAGTCGACAATATTGTAGGGAGATTAGTTCAGTCGGTTCACTATTATTTAGGAGACATATGATCCTCATGTACGTATGGAGTGCCTCACGGTCGAGTATATAAGGCCCAGGGGTACCCCATCATTTCCATCGACCATCTACCCATCTCATTAGCTTTTCTCTATTCAGGAGACCTCGCTTGTAACCTACCACATATAAACTCATCCCAGGAAGTAGGGTATTACGCCTCTCTAAGCGGCCCGAACCTGCAGAAAAACGCATGTCCATCTCTCGTGCGTCCAGCACGAACCATTGAGTTACAGTCAACAACACTGTCCTACCCAAAAGAACCGCAAGGGGTAACCCTGGGTGTGCGGTCAGACTCTAAACACCGACAACTGGCGCGCCAGGTAGGGGGTGTGTCGTTGATCCAAGCTAGCTCAATGGCCATCACCTCCAAGTGCAAAATCTCTCTTCGCCCTAGGACCATGTTCTGCTTTGGAACCATATCGTCCATAGCGGATGAAGAGGGAACTCTGCACCGCATAGCAGATCCGCCAGAGAGAAAGCTTTCCTTGGAAATCCCGAGGAGAGCCAAAGCAGAACAGCGGGTGACGCTGTCACCCGCATCCCGAGCAAAGATGACCTCTTACAAATCAAAAGTCGATAGCTCACCTACCCGAAAAACTGCGCTGTCCACTTCACCCACAAAGGAGTGGACATGGATCACTCGAAAGAAGGAAGCAAATGTCCCGAGTCAGGGGACAAGAACACGCCGAGCCATCTTTTCGATGCCTCCACCCTCAAAGGAGGACGGAAAGAAGAGCGTCGCCACACCGGCTCCTTTCTACCCCGACGTCCTCTTCACCGGGAGGAGATTGGAGTCAGTACCCGTCTCCAACGATGTGCCAACCATGCAAGGGGAGGAATCTCCCTAGCGTGAGGCATGCGACGGAGGAACAGATGTCGGAACATACGCGACATCACGAGGCTGGGGAATGGGATCCGACGCAGCCCGTATCCCGGGATGAACCCTCAGAAGTGGGAGAAACTCCCGACAAGCGAGTACACCGAGAAAGGCGGAACTCTCGCCGCCGTGATCACCAACAAGCTGAGGACCGAGAATGGGAGCAAGCCGAGTAAGGCACAAGGCTGCACCGAGAGAACCCTCTCTTCGCTAGGAACCTGTACCCCGACTTCGCTCGCGCAATGAACACGTCGGGTGAAGTCGGAGGAGTGCTGGCCAAAATATCTGATGGCCTCCCGCGAACTCCGGACGCGGAGGGCTACCGATGGCTGCTTACTCGAGCAGCTAATCACCTTCTACCCATCGCTCATCCTCCGAGCGACCTATGCCACGCAATCAACAGCCGGCGAGACGTGTGGAGCTCCATCAACGCTTCACGCGACCGACGACATGAAAATGAGATAAGGCACCGGGAGGAGTATGACCGGGATCACGGTGTCCTGGCTCGAAGCCGCGCCACCCGAGCTGAGTCAGCTGCGGCCTCGACCAGTGGCCTATTCCGGGGACGGTCGAGATGACACACTACCGACTCCCCACCTTGGGACCAACCTCATGAACGCCAACAGGAAGACACATGCGGAGTCTTCGCGCTTACCCCGCGTCTCCGGGCCATCTAGTGGCCCCAACTTCAAGGTCTCCAACGTCGACAAGTACGAGCCCAAGCAGGACCCGGGTGGCTGGTTGGCCGTCTACATGACCGCTACCCGGGCCACCGGGGCGACGGAAGACGTAATGGCGGCGTATTTGCCCATTGTCCTAGGGCAAGATGCACTGCAGTGGCTCTGACATCTGCCACGATACTGCATCGACGATTGGAGCAATTTCAGTCAGCGTTTCATCGCCAACTTCTAGTCCCTCTCCGACAAGCCGGCGTAGCCATGGGACCTCAAATCCATCAGGTGTCAGGGCGATGAAACACTCCGGTCATACCTCAATAGGTTTCAGACCATGAGGAACCGTATCCCTGAAGTCGCAGAGGCGGCAGTGATCAAAGATTTCTACCGAGGATCCAATGATTCGGCTTTCATCCGAGTCATACTCCAGAAAGCGCCGACCACCTCTGAACAATTGTTCCGAGAGGCAGACCTCTACATCACTGCGGATAAACGGGCCCAGGACCTCATTGGAGGCATGAAGTCCGCGCCACCGGTGTCATGGTGTGACGCGAACCAGTAGCCAGATAGGCGCTGGGATAAGAGGCCCCGCGAGGAGGTGCACGCCACCGGGCCACCTGCCGCTCGAGCCCACGGTGCACCACGCGGAGGGGAACGGACACTGGATGAAATCCTTGATGCCTAGTGCCCGTACCATAAGGACATGCGCCACACCCTACGGAACTGCAGGGACTTCAAGCACTCCATCGGGCATGGCCGACCATTCAAGCCTCTACCACCTCCCCCAACGCGAGGAGATCCCAGCAAGCCTAGGTAGCCTCAGCAGCAGGAAAGGGGAGGGGGTGGATCATTCCCACGCGTTGTTAAGGAGGTCAACATCATCTTCGAAGGTCACAGAGCACAAGAAAATAGGAGGCAGCAAAAGCTTAACGACCGGCAAGTCCTGGTGGCCACCACCAGTGCCCCAGCTCCTTACCGGTGGTCGGAGCACGCAATAACCTTTAGCCGAGCTAATCAATGGCTCAACTTTGATCACCCCGGCAAGTACCCACTCCTCGTTGATCTAGTGATCCGGGAGAGCCGGGTGAAGAAAGTGCTAGTGGACGGGGGGAGCAGCATCAACGTCACCTTCCCCCAGACGCTCCTGGCCTTAGGGGTCGCACTCAAAGACCTCACTGAGTTAGATACTCCTTTCTTCGGCATCGTGCCGACTGAAGGGGAGTACCCGCTCGGGCACATCTACATGCCCGTCACCTTCAAAACCCTAGAGAACTACAGAACCGAGTTCCTGAGGTTCGAGGTGGCGCGCTTCGACTGTCGGTACAACGCCATCATCGGAAGGCCGGGACTAGCGAAGTTCATGGCCATTCCACATTACTCGTATATGATACTAAAAATGTCGGGACCTCAAGGAATCATCATTGTGCATGCTGACTTCCAAGGCACTGCATAGTGCTTTCGGGGAGCCATTCAAGCAGCTCTCGCTGTTGAGCCCTCGACAGCTCCCCTCACGCGGGTGAACACCAAACTGGAGGAGGAGGGTCTCACTATGCCCACCAATGAAGCTCAAGCCGTGACCTCTATACGACTGACTGAAGAGACTAAGAGAATCAATCTGGGATTCGCTGATGAGCGCAAGACCGCCATCATCAGTTCCAGTCTTGATGACAAATAGGAAAGCGCGCTCATCCGGTTCCTACAAGATAACTGAGACATATTCGCATGGCAACCTGCGGATATGCCGGGAGTCCTGAGAGAGCTGGCCAAGCATAAATTGACGATATATCCTCAAGCAAGGCCGATTCGACAGAAGTTGCGTCGTTTCACGCCTGACAAAAGGGAAGCTATTCACATCGAGTTAGCCTGCTTAGTGTTAGCAGGGTTCATTAGGGAAGTGCTGCACCTCGAGTGGCTAGCGAATCCTGTTCTTGTACTCAAAAAGAATAAAGTTGATTGGCGCATGTGCGTCGACTACACTGATCTCAACAAGCATTGTCCAAAGGATCCCTTCGGGCTCCCTAGAATAGATTAGGTAGTTGACTCGACTGTTGGGTGTTCTATGCTCTCCTTCCTAGACTGCTACTCCAGATATCATCAGATCAGCTTGGCAAAAGAAGATGAGGAGAAGACTGCTTTCATCACCCCATTCGGAGCTTTCTGCTATACCTTCATGTCGTTTGGCCTCAAGAATGCTGGAGCGACTTACTAGAGAGCCATCCAAACATGCTTAGCCGATCACTGGGGCAAGCGGGTGGAAACCTACATCGATGATGTAGTTATCAAGACAGAAAAATCAGAAAACTTCATCGAATATTTGCAGCTGGTCTTCAACAGCCTGAGGCGCTACCGGTGGATGCTAAACCCAGAAAAGTGTGTTTTCAGAGTACCAGCTGGAAAGCTACTCGGATTCATTGTCAGTCACTGAGGAATTGAAGCAAATCTGGACAAGATCGAGGCCATCATTAGAATGGAAGCGCCACGGTCATAGAAAAAAGTGCAAAGGCTTACTGGATGCGTGGCAGCACTGAGCAGGTTCATATCAAGGTTAGGCGAGAAAGGAATGCCATTTTACAAATTGCTCAAGAAGGTGGACAAGTTTCAGTGGACCACATAGGCACAGGAATCCCTAGAGGCATTGAAGAAGTTCTTGACCACACCACCAGTACTCAAGCTGTCGCGCCGAGCTACGCCTGGTCAGCCGGCTAAAGATCTGCTCCTGTATATCTCCTGCACAACTCACGTGGTAAGCACCGTGTTAGTATTCGAGCGAGCGGAGGAAGGACATGCATACTCGGTGCAACATCCAGTCTACTTCATGAGTGAAGTCCTCGGGCCCTTAAAAATAAGGTATCCTCAAGTCTAGAAGCTGTTGTACGTGGTACTTCTAACCGCTCGCAAGCTTCGGCGCTACTTTGACGACCACAAAGTCATCATAGTCATAGGATTCTCGATAGGTGATATTCTCCACAACAAAGAAGCTATTGGAAGGATAGCCAAGTGGGCATGCGAGCTCGGGGCTCACGACATAGAGTTCCGGCCCCGCACGGTGATAAAAACTCAGGCACTGGTTGACTTCATATCAGAATGGACTGAGCACCAGGTCCCGGATAGCCTAGAAGTTGCTGAAGTGTGGAGAATGTACTTTGATGGTTCGCTGAAGCTGCAAGGAGCAGGTGCAGGGATTCTTTTCATTGCTCTCGGAGGTGGACAACTTAAGTATGCACTCTTGTTTCTAGCATCAAATAATGCAGCAGAGTACGAAGCACTGGTCCATGGGTTGAGCATCGCAGTATCACTCGGGATCAAGAAGCTAATGGTATATGGTGACTCACTTGTGGTCATAAGCCAAATAAACAAAGATTGGGACTGCTCGACCGACTTGATGGGCAAATACTGTGCAGCAGTGCGAAAACTGGAAGATAAGTTCGAAGGATTGGAATTCCATCATGTGGAAAGGGATCGCAATGTAGCAACAGATGCATTGTCGAAGTTGGGATCCAGTCAGGCCCAGGTTCCACCTAGGATCTTTGTCCAAGAGATATTGCAACCGAGCATCATCGCGGATCAGATGAAAGAATGCAACGCCCTGAGTCAGCCAGAGACAGACCTCAATGATTACAGAGAGCCTATCGTCAGGTACATAAAGAATGAAGAAGAGCTAGATGATAAGGCTACGATAGAACGCATTGCAAGGCAGCCAGTCCACTACACCATCATTGGGGGCTTGCTGTAAAGAAGAGGCGCAGGAGGAATCTTCATGTAATGCATCCACTCGGCACACCGCATCAAGGACTCTGGTGGGAATAGCTTTCAGATCCAGTTTCTACTAGCCAACTGCGAAGAGTGACGCTACTGAGTTAGTCCAGAAGTGCGAGGCGTGCCAATTCTTGTCGAAGCAACAACACTTGCCTGCGCAGCAGCTGCATGCCATTCCTGTAACATGGTCGTTTGCATGCTAGGGACTAGACATGATCGGACCATTCAAGAAAGCTCAAGGAGGTTACACTCATGTACTGGTTGCCATTGACAAATTCATGAAATGGATAAAGTACAAGCCAATTGCTTCCTTGACCTCAGCAAAAGCAGTGGAGTTTATCTAGGATATAATGTTCAGGTTCGGAATGCCAAATAGTATCATCACTGATCTGGGATCCAACTTAACTAGCTTGGAGTTCTTTGATTTCTGCGAGCAAAGTGAAAGGGAAATGTGCCCTTGGGCCATTTCTAAAGTGTTTTGTTGATTAAGTGTCCAACACATATCCTCTAAGTCTTAATTTGTGCCAAAGATTGAAGAAGTGCAAATCATGTAACAAGGTACGTTTCTAGACTTAGTACATTGATTTGGGTAATAATGTATTGTGTCTAAGTGCTAGAAACAGGAGAAAAGAGATTGGAGCACCGGACAGTGTCTGGTTCGCCAGACCAGTCTCGGTGAAAAGGCCACTCTCAGGACTCGACGGCGGCGTACGACTATAAATCACCGGACTGTCCGATGGTGCACCAGACTGTCCGGTGAGTCGTCCACGGTGAAGTCGTCACTCTCGGGAAATGTTCAACAGCATATGGCTATAATTCACCGGACCATCCGGTGGTGCACCGGACTATCCGGTGATCCAACGGTCGACTGCGCCAACGGTCGGCCGCGCAATCTTTGCGCGATGCGTGGGCACGCCAACGGTCGGCAGGGGGCACCGGACTGTCCGGTGTGCACCAGATAGTGTCCGGTGCGCCAACTGCCACGAATCTGCAAAGGTCGGATGCGCCAGAAAAGGAAGGAGATCGCGCACCGGACAGCTACAGGGACTGTCCGGTGGCGCACCGGACTGTCTGGTGGCGCACCGGACTGTCCGGTGCGCCACCCGACAGAAGGCAAGATTAGCCTTCCAAGAATGCCTCCAACGGCTCCTAGCTGCCTTGGGGCTATAAAAGGGACCCTTAGGCGCATGGAGGAGTCACTTAAGCATACTTTGAGCATTCTAAGTCTTCCACACTCCGTCTCCGCGCACTTGATCGACCGTGTTAGTGATTTGAGCTCCGTTCTTGTAGTTAACTCGTTGTGCTTCATTTTGAGCTCAAGTCTTGGCTCGTGTGCATGTGTATTGCTGCAGATTTGTGTGTGTTGCTTCCCATCCTTACTCTTGTGCTTTCACCATGATCTTTATTGTAAGGGCGAGAGATTCCAACTTTTGGAGATTCCTCGCAAATGGGAAAAAGAGAAAAGCAAAGAAAAGCCATGGTATTCAAGTTGATCATTGGATCACTTGAAAGGGGTTGAGTGCAACCCTCGTCCATTGGGATGCCACAACGTGGAGGTAGGCAAGTGTTACTTGGCCAAACCACGGGATAAACCACTGTGTCTCTTGTGTTGTCCATCTGTGTGATTACTGTGATTCGCAAGAGCTCGCTCTATAGCCACTTGGTTTTATCATACTAACAATTAACCAAGTTTTGTGGTTATTAGTATTTGATTTTTTTACAGGATCACCTATTCACCCCCTACTAGGTGCTCTCAATTGGTATCGGAGCCGTTCTCTTCACGTAAGGGACTAATCGCCCGAAGAGATGGATCCTAAGGGAAAGGGGATGGTGGTCAACGATAAGGAGGAGTCCATCTTCAACGAGCCAAGGGATGACAAGCCCACTGACTCTGGCTCGAGTCATAAGAAGGATGGGAAGAAGAAGAAGAGGCGCTTCAAGAAGATCGTTTACTACGACAGCGACGAGTCTTCTTCTTCCCCAAGAGTTGACGACTACGACGAGAAAAAGAAATCGGTTAACTCAAATTTTTCATTTGATTATTCTTGTATTCCATATAATTCCAATGCCCATTTGCTTTCTATTCCTCTTGGTAAACCTCCACACTTTGATGGAGAGGACTACGCTTTTTGGAGTCACAAAATGCGTAGTCACCTTTTCTCTCTCCATCCTAGTATTTGGGAGATAGTTGAGAATAGAATGCAATTTGATAGTACGGATAACCCTGTATTCATTAACGAATAAATTCATAAGAATACACAAGCTACCACTGTTTTGTTAGCATCGTTGTGCAAGGATGAATATAACAAGGTGATCGGCTTGGACAACGCCAAGCAAATATCAGACACCCTCAAGATATCGCATGAGGGGAACAATGCTACCATGATCACCAAAATGGAGTTGGTGGAAGGCGAGCTAGGAAGGTTTGCCATGATCAGGGGAGAGGAGCCAACGCAAACGTACAACAGGCTCAAGACCCTGGTCAACAAGATCAGGAGCTATGGAAGCACGAGATGGACAGACCACAACGTCGTCCGACTTATGCTCAGGTCTTTCACTGTTATTGACCCTCATCTTGTGAACCTCATACGTGAAAATCCTAGGTACACGAAGATGACGCCCGAGGAGATACTCGGAAAGTTTGTTAGCGGGCGTATGATGGTCAAGGAAGCAAGATATGTTGATGATGCATTGAACGGCCCAATGCCCATCTATGAGCCCCAGCCCGTTGCACTCAAGGCAACAAGCAGCAGCAGGGAGGCGCTACCTAGCAAGGTGGCACAAGATGAGGCTGCCGGGCTAAACGAAGTTGAGATGGCCCTCATCATCAAGCGCTTCAAAACCGCGCTAAAAGGACGCAAAGAGCATCCCAACAAGAGCAAAGCAAAGGGAAAGCGCTCCTGTTTTAAATGCGGGAAGACCGGTCATTTTATAGCAAATTGTCTTGATAATGCTAATGACTAGGAACAAGAAAAGAGCAGGAAGAGGGAGAAGAAGAAGGCCTACAAGAAGGCGAAGGGCGAGGCGCACCTTGGCAAAGAATGGGATTCAGATTGCTCTTCTTCCGACTCCGACGATGAAGGACTCGCCGCCTCGGCCTTCAACAAGTCATCTCTCTTCCCCAACGAGCGTCATACTTGCCTCATGGCAAAGGAGAAAAAGGTAAGCGCTCGAGATACCCCTAAGTATACTACTTCAAGTGATGATGACTCTAGTGATGATGAAGTAGATTACTCAAGCTTGTTCAAAGGTTTATATAGAACTAAAATAGATAAAATCAATGAATTGATTGATGCTTTAAATGAAAAGAATAGACTCTTAGAAAAGCAAGAGGATATTTTGTATGAAGAGCATGATATTTTTGTTAGTGTGTACAAAAATCTCTTGCTTTAGAGATTAAAAGAAATGAAATGCTGTCTTCTGAATTATCTGCTTGTCATGAAACTGTGTCTAGCTTAAAGAGTATTAATGATGGTTTAAATGCTAAGCTAGAAGTAGTTAATAAATCTAGTTCTTGTGTGGAGCATGTTGTCATTTGTAATAGGTGCAAGGATTTTGATGTTGATGCATGTGTTGAACACCTTACTTCTATTACAAAATTAAATGGTGAAGTGGCAAGTCTTAATGCCAAACTTAAGACTTGCAAAAATGACTTTGATAAGTTAAAATTTGCTAGGGATGCCTACACCGTTGGTAGACATCCCTCAATTAAGGATGGACTTGGCTTTCGAAAGGAAGCCAAGAACTTAACAAGTCAAAGGGCTCCCATTTCCAACAAGGAGAAAGGAAAGGCCCCTATGGCTAGTAGTAGTCAAAAGAATCATGCTTTCATGTACCATGATAGAAAATTTTCTAGAAATTCTCATTATAATAGGAGTTATAATGCTTTTGACTCACATGTTATGATTGCTTCAAGTTCTAATTTTAATGATAGGCCTAGGAGAAATTTTGTGTCTCATGCTCCTAGGAAAGTGTACAATAAACCTACCACTGTCTTTCATGCTTGCAACACTAAGTATGTACTTTCATGTAAAAATGAAAAAGTGGTTGCTAGAAAGATGGGGTCCAAATGCAAGGGAGACAAGACTTGCATTTGGGTCCCAAAGGCTATTGTAACTAACCTTGTAGGACCCAACAAGAGTTGGGTACCTAAAACCCAAGCCTAATTTGCTTTGCAGGTTTATGCATCCGGGGGCTCAAGTTGGATTATCAACAGCGGATGCACAAACCACATGACGGGGGAGAAGAAGATGTTCACCTCCTACGTCAAGAACAAAGATTCCCAAGATTCGATCATCTTTGGAGATGGGAACCAAGGCAAGGTTAAAGGACTAGGAAAAATAGCCATTTCATCCGAGCATTCCATATCCAATTTGTTCTTAGTTGAATCGCTCGGATACAATTTATTGTCTGTTAGTCAACTATGTAATATGGGTTATAATTATCTATTTACAAATGTAGATGTGTCTGTCTTTAGAAGGAGTGATGGTTCATTAGCTTTTAAGGGTGTACTAGATGGCAAACTCTACTTAGTTGATTTTTCGAAAGAGGAGGCCGATCTAGATGCATGCTTAATTGCTAAGACTAGCATGGGCTGGCTGTGGCATCGCCGTCTAGCACATGTTGGGATGAAGAACCTTCATAAACTTCTAAAGGGAGAACATGTGTTAGGTCTAACCAATGTATTTTTTGAAAAAGATAGACCTTGTGTAGCTTGTCAAGCAGGCAAACAGGTGGGAAGTACTCATCACAGCAAGAATGTGATGACCACATCAAGACCTCTGGAGCTACTTCATATGGACCTCTTCGAACCCATCGCCAACCTCAACATCGGGGGAAGTAAGTATGGTATTGTTATTGTTGATGATTTTTCCCGCTTCACTTGGGTATTCTTTTTGCAGGATAAATCAGAAACCCAAGGGACCCTAAAGCGCTTTCTAAGGAGAGCTCAAAACGAATTTGAGCTCAAGGTGAAAAAGATAAGAAGCAACAACGGGTCCGAGTTCAAGAACTTACAAGTGGAGGAGTACCTTGAGGACGAAGGAATCAAGCACGAGTTCTCCGCTCCCTACACACCACAGCAAAACAGTGTGGTAGAGAGGAAGAACAGGAGGCTTATAGACATGGCAAGGATGATGCTTGGAGAATTCAAGACGCCCGAGTGGTTTTGGTCGGAAGCTGTGAACACAACTTGTCACGCCATAAACCGGGTCTACCTTCATCGCCCCTCAAGAAGACCTCGTATGAACTTCTAACTAGTAACAAACCCAACATGTCATACTTTAGTGTATTTGGGAGTAAATGTTACATTCTAGTAAAGAAAGGTAGAAATTCCAAATTTGCTCCCAAAGCTGTAGAAGGGTTTTTGCTAGGTTATGACTCAAATACAAAGGCGTATAGAGTCTTCAACAAATCATCGGGTTTGGTTGAAGTCTCTAGCGATGTTGTATTTGATGAAACTAATAGCTCTCCAAGAGAGCAAGTTGATCTTGATGATGTAGATGAAGATGACGTTCCATCGGCCGCAATTCGCACCATGGCAATTGGAGATGTGCGACCACAGGAACACCAAGAACAAGATCAACCTTCTTCCTCAATGATGGTGCATCCCCCAACTCAAGATGATGAACAGGTTCCTCAAGAGGAGGCATGTGATCAAGGGGGAGCACAAGAAGACCAAGTTGTGGAGGAAGAAGCACCACGAGCCCCTCCAACTCAAGTCCAAGCGACGATTCAAAGGAATCATCCCGTCGACTAGATTTTGGGTGATATAAGCAAGGGAGTAACTACTCGCTCAAGACTAGCTAACTTTTGTGAGCATTACTTGTTTGTCTCTTCTATTGAGCCTTTCAGGGTAGAAGAGGCCTTGAAAGATCCAGACTGGGTGTTGGCCATGCAGGAAGAGCTCAACAACTTCAAGAGGAATGAAGTTTGGAGCCTGGTGCCACGTCCCAAGCAAAACGTTGTGGGAACCAAGTGGGTGTTCCGCAACAAGCAAGACGAGCACGGGGTGGTGACACGAAACAAGGCTCGACTTGTGGCAAAAGGTTATGCCCAAGTCGCAGGTTTGGATTTCGAGGAGACTTTTGCTCCTGTGGCTAGGCTACAATCTATTTGCATTCTATTAGCCTATGCCGCTCACCACTCTTTCAGGTTGTTCCAAATGGATGTGAAGAGCGCTTTCCTCAATGGGCCAATCAAGGAGGAGGTGTACGTGGAGCAACCCCTGGCTTTGAGGATGAACGGTACCCCGACCATGTGTGTAAGCTCTCTAAGGCGCTCTATAGACTTAAACAAGCCCCAAGAGCATGGTATGAATGCCTTAGAGATTTCCTAATTGCTAATGCTTTCAAGGTTGGGAAAGCCGATCCAACTCTTTTCACTAAGACTTGTGATGGTGACCTATTTGTGTGCCAAATTTATGTCGATGAGATAATATTTGGTTCTACTAACCAAAAGTCTTGTGAAGAGTTTAGCAGGGTGACGACATAGAAATTTGAGATGTCGATGATGGGCGAGTTGAACTACTTCCTTGGGTTGCAAGTGAAGCAACTCAAGGACGGCACCTTCATCTCACAAATGAAGTATACACAAGACTTGCTCAAGCGGTTCGGGATGAAGGACGCCAAGCCTGCAAAGACACCAATGGGAACTGACGGACATGTCGACCTCAACAAAGGAGGTAAGTCCGTTGATCAAAAGGCATACCGGTCTATGATAGGTTCTTTGCTTTATTTATGTGCTAGTAGACCGGATATTATGCTTAGCGTTTGCATGTGTGCTAGATATCAATCCGACCCAAGGGAATGTCACCTTGTGGCCGTTAAGCGGATTCTTAGATATTTAGTTGGTATGCCTTGCTTCGGGATCTGGTATCCAAAGGGGTTTACCTTTGACTTGATTGGATATTCAGACTCCGATTATGCCGGGTGCAAGGTTGATAGGAAGAGTACATCAGGGACGTGCCAATTCCTAGGAAGGTCCCTAGTGTCTTGGAGTTCAAAGAAACAAACTTCCGTTGCCCTATCCACCGCTGAGGCCGAGTATGTTGCTGCAGGACAGTGTTGCGCGCAACTACTTTGGATGAGGCAAACCCTCCAGGACTTTGGCTACAATCTGAGCAAAGTCCCACTCCTATGTGACAATGAGAGTGCAATCCACATGGCGGATAATCCTATTGAACACAGTCGCACTAAGCACATAGACATCCGGCATCACTTCCTGAGAGACCACCAGCAAAAGGGGGATATCAAGGTGTACCATATTAACACCGAAAACGAGCTAGCCGATATCTTCACCAAGCCTTTAGATGAGAAAAGGTTTTGCAGGTTGCATAGTAAGCTAAATGTTTTAGATTCGCGTTACTTGGATTGATCTATAGCATACATGTGTTTTATGTCTTTGATCATGTAAATTTATGCATTTAAATCTATTTTGTTCTTTTGTGGTGCTCAAGTTGTACACATGATCCCCGGACCTCACAAGTCCATTTGCAAGTGATGCACTTATTTAGGGGGAGGCATGCTACAACTTGACACTTTGAGACTAACCTTTGTGTTTGAGTTCTTGATTTAGTCTCAAAAGTGAATTGAAAGGGAAAAGTGAACTTGGACCATGCAAAGACTTCCACTGCACTTCGGTATTAACTCCAAGTTCATATCTATGCTCTTATTGCTTTTTTGCTCGTAATTGAAAATTTTGGTGAGGCAATGGGTTTAAAGGGCCCAAAATGACCCCGTTTTGGTGCTTAATGCCAAAGGGGGAGAAATTAAGGCCAAAGAAAATGGATCAGCTACCACTTGTGAAATTTCAAAAAGAGTAGAGTTAGAACTTTTTGATTTGTCAAAATACTCCTATTATCAAAATTTTGCCTCTTTTGGGGAGAATCTATGATTATGGGAAAAGGGGGAGTTTTTGAACATTGATCAGTTTCACTCTTGAATTATCTCTCTTTATGCCTAAACAAGTGTGTTTGACTTAGAGATAGGAAAATGAATTTGATTTGCAAAAACAAACCAAGTGGTGGCAAAGTATGATCCAAATATGCCAAATTAGAGTCAAAAACAATTTGGTTCTCTTTTGCATTGACATTGCACTTCTTTCGGTTGCTTTTGGATGTGTTGGCATAAATCACCAAAAAGGGGGAGATTGAAAGGGAAATGTGCCCTTGGGCCATTTCTAAAGTGTTTTGGTGATTAAGTGTCCAACACATATCCTCTAAGTCTTAATTTGTGCCAAAGATTGAAGAAGTGCAAATCATGTAACAAGGTACGTTTCTAGACTTAGTACATTGATTTGGGTACTAATGTATTGTGTCTAAGTGCTAGAAACAGGAGAAAAGAGATTGGAAAAGAGTTCCTGCTCGGTCTGGGTGCACCGAACTGTCCGATGGTGCACCGGACAATGTCCGGTGCGCCAGACTAGTCTCGGTGAACAGGCCACTCTCGGGACTCGACGACGGCGTACGGCTATAAATCACTGGACTATCCAGTGGTGCACCAGACTGTCCGGTGAGTCATCCGCGGCGAAGTTGTCGCTCTCTGGAAATGTTCAACGGCGTACGGCTATAATTCACCGGACAGTCCACTGGTGCACCGGACTATCCGGTGATCCAATGGTCGACTGCGCCAACGGTTGGCCGCGCAATCTTCGCGCGACGCGTGGGCGCGCCAACTGTCGGTAGGGGCACCGGACTGTCCGGTGTGCACTGGACAGTGTCCGGTGCGCCAACTGCCATGAATCTGCAACGGTTGGATGCGCCAGAAAAGGAAGGAGATCGCGCACTGGACAGCTACAGGGACTATCCGGTGCGCCACCCGACAGAAGGTAAGATTAGCCTTCCAAGAATGCCTCCAACGGCTCCTAGCTGCCTTGGGGCTATAAAAGGGACCCCTAGGCGCATGGAGGAGTCACCTAAGCATACTTTGAGCATTCTATGTCTTCCACACTCCGTCACCACGCACTTGATCGACCATGTTAGTGATTTGAGCTCCGTTCTTGTAGTGAACTTGTTGTGCTTCATTTTGAGCTCAAGTCTTGGCTCATGTGCGTGTGTATTGCTGCGGATTCGTGTGTGTTGCTTCCCATCCTTACTCTTGTGCTTTCACCGTGATCTTTATTGTAAGGGCGAGAGACTCCAACTTGTGGAGATTCCTCGCAAACGGGAAAAAGAGAAAAGCAAAGAAAAGCCGTGGTATTCAAGTTGATCATTGGATCACTTGAAAGGGGTTGAGTGCAACCCTCGTCCATTGGGACGCCACAACATGGAGGTATGCAAGTGTTACTTGGACGAACCACGGGATAAACCACTTTGTCTCTTGTGTTGTCCTTCTGTGTGATTACTGTGATTCGCAAGAGCTCGCTCTATAGCCACTTGGTTTTATCATACTAACAATTAACCAAGTTTTGTGGCTATTAGTATTTGATTTCTTTTACAGGATCACCTATTCACCCCCCTCTAGGTGCTCTCACAAAGGAGCATCCAGATCAAGTACGCATCAGTGGCACATCCAAGAGCTAATGGTCAGGTGGAAAGAGCCAACGGAATGATATTGGATACACTCAGAAAAAGGTGTTCGACAAGAGTGAAAATCTTGCAGGGAAGTGGATCAGAGAGCTACCATACGTGGTCTGGAGCCTGCGAACTCAACCCAATCGGGCTCTGCACGGAAATACCCCATTCTTCATGGTGTATGGGTCGGAGGCAGTGCTGCCTGCCAATCTGATCTTTGGAGCGCCTATACTAACCTTCGAAAGCATAGCTGAGTCAAAAGCAACCAGGCTAGAGGACATTGATGTGCTGAAGGAAGAACGATTGAACACACTAATTCAGTCGGCCAGGTACCAGCAAACCTTGAGGCGCTACCACGACAAAGCTATGCGGCACCGATCCTTTGCAGTGGGAGACTTGGTCCTCCACTGAGTACTAACGGGGGAGGGACGGCACAAGCTGTCACCACCATGGGAAAAACCGTCCATTGTAGCAGAGTTCACATGGCCAGGATTCTATCGGCTTACTCAGATGGACAACACAGAAGTGGGGAACTCATGGAACATTGAGCACCCTAGAAAGTTCTACCCTTAGCGATGCCTCAAAAGTCACGAAGGAAAGTTGTAATTTGTAACCAGAAGGTTTCATCATCAATAAAGATTTCATTTTCCAAAGGCGTTCAAACTTTTGGTTGACAACTGACTTAGATTGGGCTCAACTCGAAATCGGCATGACTCGTCTTAGGGTGACCACTATACCCCACTAATGGAGCAATCGGCTTAAGTCGGAAACGCCTTAAGTCGGTGCAACATGCTCATGCTTACACGACTTAGGGTGACCACTATACCCTACTAACGGAGCAATCAGCTTAAGTCAGAAACGCCTTAAGTCGGTGCAACATGCTCACGCTTACACGACTTAGGGTGACCACTATACCCTACTAACGGAGCAATTGGATTAAGTCAGAAACGCCTTAAGTCGGTGCAACATGCTCATGCTTACACGACTTAGGGTGACCACTATACCCTACTAACGGAGCAATCGACTTAAGTCGGAAACACCTTAAGTCGGTGCAACATACTCACGCTTACACAACTTACGGTGACCACTATACCCTACTAATGGAGCAATCGTCTTAAGTCGAAAATGCCTTAAGTCGGTACGACATGCTCACTCTTACATGACTTAGGGTGATCACTATACCCTACTAACGGAGCAATCGTCTTTATTCGGGAACGCCTTAAGTCGGTGCAACATGCTCACGCTTACATGATTTAGGGTGATCACTATACCCTAGTAGCAAAATAGTCAACTCAAACTAGGAGTACATCGAAAAAAGAAATATTTCGCTCACAGTGCCAGGGGTGTTTTTCAGCACCCCACCCACGGAGCAATCGGTTCAAACATAGTTGTTATGCACATACATAACTTACATTACACCTTTTTCTTTAAAAGATGCTAACTCGATAAACAAGTGTCTTTCAGGCGAGTCATTGCGCTAAAGTATCCCTACAGGTGGCTTCTTTTGCAGGAGAAATAGAGGAAGATGGACAACTTGCGGCATCAGGCACGTCCGTAACATCAGGGACGATGTCGTCAGGCACCACGACACCGGGTCTCCTCATTAGGATCCGCCCAGTGCGGACAGCCTTGTCCATGGCCTTGTCGCGTTGAGCCTTCAAGACAACACGGTCATCCTCCAGGACCTTGATAGTGAGACGAGCAGCCTCCAGCTCCTCCGTGGCAAGCTTTTTGGAAGCACGCAGCTCTCTGATGGTGGAATCCTTGGTGGACAGCAGCTTGCTGAGTCGGGAGACTTCATCTTGAGATACCCGCAACTCGTTGCGATGATGGTCCAGGTCAGACATGGTAAAATGATGGCTCCTCTCCAGAATGGTCAAGGAGGTGTTAGCATCACAATACAGCCTGTCCAAACTATCGCGATATGCAATGAGTGCTCGTTTTTCCTCCTGCAAGCAAGAACAGCACTAAGCAGTGTAGCAAGGGGAGCAAAGCAGGAGTAGCCGAGAAAGTTTACCTCATATGCCATTTTCTTGGAGTCGAGCTGTGCATTCAGAGAGGAATTTAGGGAGCATGCACCGTCTAAGAAACCAGAAGTCTGGGCTAAGTCGACCTGGCTCTGAGAATACTTCTCTTCAATGTCAGAGCACCGCTGAGCTAAATCTGATAAGGCAGCAGAAGAAGAATGCAAGACTTAGAATAAGATGGGTAACAAAAATAAATAAGAAAATTGTGGGCTCACTAACCAATATTTGACGCCTTCAGGTCATCTATTTGTTTTTGAAGCTGCAGAGGGTTCCACTGCATCAGAGACAAGACTTGATCGGGGATAGGAGCACCACAGGACCTCAGTTGAGCAGATACACCACGTGGAACATCCTATAACCATAGAAAGATAAGTAAAAAAACTAGTTTGCCAGCATGAATAGTAAAAAAGCAAAAGTTGATTCACCTGAAGATTGGAGAGGAACAGGAGAAGACCCAAAGCAGGAAGAGTCGATGCATTGCTTGATGAGGGGAGATCAGCAGCAACAATATCCAAGGCGTGACTCAGAGGAACCTCAGCCTCATCAGCAGGCAGTAGGCTCCCGGCGTCTGGATCACTGGCCTCTAAAGTTACCATACCAGCGAGAGCCATAGAAAGGTGCATCACCACAGCCTCCTTGGACTGGACTAGTGTCGATCCAACGTGGACATCCATGGAAACAGCACAAGGGGAACCTGCCCCAACACCCTCGGAGGCTGGGTTGCTACCAGCACCATCCTCGGGGGCTGGGTCCTCCGCGGCTGCCACCTCTAAGGCTAGAGATCCCTCAGCCATGTCCATAGGAGCCGGGTGATTCGGATTAGCATCTCCGCGAGGAAGACTGCCCTCTACGGTCGACGAGGCACGAGAGGCTACCCGGGTTTGCCCAGCAGAATCATGCGGCAGAAGACCATCATCTGGGACCTCTGAACAGATGGCGGGATTGTCAGTTTCAGGAGGCTCTGATAGAAGGTCTTCAGGGATGATCTCTTCCAGCGCTTGGTCAAAATCAGATATTGACAATTCTTGAAGGCTAACAAGTGCTGACAAGGCTTGTGCAGGAATGTCGCTGCCCCTGTAGTGACGACTATTCTTGCGAATCAGCGGAATTTCCTCTTCTTCCTCTTCTTCCTCATCAAGCACACTTCCAGCAGCCTGAACATCATCGCAACCTCTAGCATTGTCCTCAGGGATGGTGCTCGCCGGGCCATCGCCAAGAAATAATGTTGAAGGGCCAGCATCTTGTTCTAGGCATGACAACCGCCGGAGTTGCCTTTTCTTCTTCTCCTCAGCAGGTGCAGCTGGATGGTTCACTCGGCATGAGCGTTTCCAACGAGCACCCTCTGGTCTCTGAATTTCCTCGTCTTGGCCAAACTCTTGCCTAGTCGCAATTGCCATCGGCTCAGTGTGGACAGAGTCAGATGATTCTCCAGCTAGTAGGCTAAAAACAACATCCATCTCAACATCATCGGTGCTAGATGGCATCTCGAAGTGAGTTTCTTCTCAGCCTCGGGAAGATTCCAGAGGGAGCAATTAAGACCTCGATGTCCTCTGAGGAGGGTCGCACTCTATGGCCCGGGCTACCATCTGGCACAGGAGGGTTGGAGACAAAGTCAGAAAAAGGACTATGTGGAGGCAGATTCTAGGCATAGTAAGATAAGGGAGCATCAACATTCAAAACCCTGCCCCTCAGTATCATGTCAAGTCGGCTTAGCAGATCTTCATTGGGAATTTGCCTATTCATGACTCGGGTAGAATCGTTGATGCCAGTGTACAAGTAAGAAGGGTAGACTCTATCCTTCAAAGGTTGAATGTTCTTGAAGACAAAGTTGGCAACCATGGCCTCAGCAGTCAGACCTCTGCCCTTCAGCGAGCAAACTTTAGCAAGCAGCACTTTGGCCTCGACTACCTCTAAGTGAGAAGGGCACTCTACCCAGCTGGGCGTGCGAACGTCGGGTTGCCTTCCTAACCGAGGGGGGGATTTATTGTGATTCTCAATGGTGAACCACATGAGGTGCCACCCCTTGATGCTGTCCTTGAGGGGAATGTCAAGGTATTCCACTTTCCTCCCTCGGTGAAGTTCCAAACTTGCGCCGCCGACGAGTTGATGCTGTCCTCCAGCCATGCCGGGTCGACAGTGGTAAAGGTACTTATAGAGTCCAAAGTGGGGAAGAATTCCAAGATAGGCCTCGCACAGGTGTACGAAAATGGCAACTTGAAGAATGGAGTTAGGATTCAAATGTGTAAGATTTAGATTGTAGAAGTCAAGGAGACTGCGGAAAAAGGGAGAAATAGGAAAAACAAGTCCGCGGGTGAGGAACAACACATAAACAACGGACTCGTGGGTATCTTTTGTTGGAACAGTGACCTCATGCCAGATCTGCCAAGAACACTGTCGGTACCCAGAAACTAGGGTACCCCTTACTCCTATATAAACGCAGTACCCACGCGGCTATTTTTAGTCGCGTGGTAAAAGAACTGTATGTGGGACCAGGCCATGACTCACCCTAGCCTTGGGCGACTACTCTGGGCCAGCAACAGCACCTGACCCCACCACATGGGTAGGTCTGGTACCGCCACGTGTCTAGAGAAAGTGACATAATCTGAGGCATCACCAGTGAGTCTGGACCCCTGTATATATGGTTCGGGCCTCCAAGTTTGGTCCAGGACCTCCACGTGTGTGAACCGGACCCCTGGAATGGATCCGGACCTCCCTGTATGGGGTCCGGGCCACCCACGGTGGGATCCTAGGGTTCCAAGACAGAACATACCCGGGCCTTAATCAGGGCCTAGGCAGGGGTCCGGTGCTGACACGTGTCCAGACCTAGTCTGGTGGGATCCGGACCTTATCACATACACACCTGCTCCCCGCCCAGGCGGAGACCCGATGCTGCCACGTGGCGTACTGGTGTGGCGAAAGCCAAAGGGCGGAGCCTGGCATGAAGCCTCTGGGCTACGCGCGTCTTTGCATTTATTACGGGTAAGACGTGCACCTGTCTATTCCAGTGGCAGACGGCGTGCCTAGTCCATGCTACGTGGGCCGTGCAGTTACTCACCATTACTCGTGTGTTTCCAAGAAAAGGGTTACTACCTATCAATGCTGCATGGACTGCAATCATCATGGCTCCCACTGATTGCTCATGCGTTACTAAGGTGAAGGGAATCTGAACGGCTCCCTTGTGTAGGGTTTAGTCAGCATTAATTACTCACATAATGTATTCCTTCCATTATGCTCCTGGGCCCACATGTTGGGGCTCAACATCCTTGTATGTACCTCCCTTAAACTATAAAAGGGAAGGGACACAGTGTTACAAGGGACACGCTCAATACAACTTATAGACAGTGGAAGTAGGGTATTATTCTCCTGCGGCCTGAACCACTAAAAATCCTCGAGTGTTCTTGTGTTCATCGACAATTCACCAAACAGGCAAACGCTTAGGCCCCCTCTTCATCTTAGGATTAGGGCGGGTGCATTCCGCCACCCGATTGGAGGATTTTCTCATCGACATTTGGCGTGCCAGGTAGGGGGCTCTGGCTTTGGGTTTTTCGCCTATTTTCTTGCTCGACACAATGGTTCAGATCGTCGAGCACCGCGACTTGTCTCCCGAGGACTTCCTGATGGAGGAAGGGGCTGCATCTTCCGTGCCATGGGGCTCTAACCGCCCTGCGTCTGGTGCTGCTGCTATGCACACTGCGCAGCAGCACACGTCAGCGCAGACATCCAGGGCTCCGTCAAAGGCTGCTCCTAGGGCATTGTCTGCAGCCAAGGAGTTGCTACGCAACCCTCCAAGTTCCATGGCCTTGCCGGGGGCCATGAGGCAGTGGCGCGAAGATGTAAACCGTCTCCTCGGCATGGCCCATCCTAGCTCGGCCAGGTCCAGGCCTCGGTCATTCCAGCGTCAACGCGAGGCGTCGGCATCTATGCGCTCACCCTCAGTGAGGGGTGCACGGACTGACGACCTACGGGCAGAGCTCAACCGCAGGCGTGTGGGCGAGGATGCTCGAATCTCTCTAGAGAGGGCTGATGACCTACAGGCAGAACTCAACCATAGGCATGCGGGCGAAGATGCTCGAGTCTCTCTAGAGAGGGCGCATGAGCGCCAGCAAAACTTTGAGGCTCGCAACCTCGACCAAGGCTTCGGTGCAGTTGCACCACAAACTCCAAGGGGCGCCCAAATCCTGGTGGGTGTCCCATTGGTCGGCGTGGGCTGTGCGACTTGGCCACCCAAGTTCCAGCCACACCTGCTAGAGAAGTACGACGGTATGTCAAACCCGTTGGAATTCTTGCAGGTCTACGTCACCGCCATTACGGCAGCTGGTGGAAACACTGCCGTAATGGCAAGCTACTTCCATGTAGCCTTGACCAGGCCGGCCTGGACCTGGCTCATGAACCTCACCCCAGGGTCCATCTACTCCTAGGAAGAGCTCTGCGCATGGTTCATAGCAAACTTCGCTAGTGCTTATCAGTAGCATGGTGTGGAGGCTCATCTCCATGCCATAAGGCAGGAACCTAGGGAGACTGTCCGGGCTTTCATCTCCCGCTTCACCAAGGTATGAGAGACTATACCTCGTGTCTCCGATGCCTCCATTATCACTGCTTTCCGACAGGGGGTCCGTGATGAGAAGATGTTGGAGAAATTGGCGACGCATGACATGGAAACCATCACTACACTCTTTGCTCTGGCCAACAAATGTGCCAGAGCTACCGAGGGTCGTGCATGGCACTCGACACCACAGACCGGAGTTACCCAGAGGGGTGGCTCAAGTGCGCCACCTAGGGCGGCAACAAGAAGAAAAAGAAGAACTGCGGTCATGATAAGCCGCAGTTGTGGCTAGGGGCCGCAACGAGCGCGGCAAGCGCCGACAACAATAGGGAGGTAACAGTGGGTCCTGCCCTATCCATCCCAACAGTCGCCACATCACATCGGAATGCTGGGAGATCCTCAAGCTTGTGAAGCGCATCAGCGAGCGGCGCGAGCAGGCCTCCAAGGATGGCTCGCCGCCTCGTCACCGACCTAGCAAGGAGAAGGTCGACAAAGGTGACACGGCCACAGGAGAACGGGACCTCGGGTATCAGTCCCCCGAGGGAGTCATCAAGGACATCCTCACTAGAGACTCTGACTCCAGTGATGACAACGACCGCCGCAAGAAACTGTACGTGATGTATGGCAGAAGCTGGGAGCTCACCTCCCATAGGAACTTAAAGTCCCTGCGCCGCGAGGTCCTTTCGGCGATCCCAGGGGTCCCGAAGGCTGCCCCACATCAACGGTGGTGGAGCACCACTATCTCCTTTGGAGCATCCGACTGCCCCAAAAACATGGTAGGGGGTGGCATACTACCACTCATCACCGCCCCTATCATCGCCAACATGAAGCTGCATCATGTCCTGATTGACGGTGGGGTTAGGGCTCAACGTCATCAGCCATGCTGCGTTCAAGCATCTGCAGATCCCAGGATCCCGACTGGGACCCTCTCGCCCATTCTCCGGAGTGGGCCCTCAGCCAGTGTATCCCCTTGGGAGCATCACACTCCCGGTTACATTCGGGACTGAGGAGAACTTCCGCACTGAGAACGTCCAGTTCGACGTTGCGGAGGTTAACCTCCCTTTCAGTGCCATCATTGGCAGGCTGACCCTGTACCAGTTCATGGCCATTGCCCATTACGGGTACTTGGTCCTCAAGATGTCGTCCCCTGCTGGGGTCCTCACCGTGCGGGGCGACCGCGCCGCTGCGCTTGCAGTTGTCGAGAAGTTGCACGCCCTAGCGGCAGAAACCGCTCGCCCGGATGATGGGGGGAGGGACCCCTCGACTTCCAGTACCAAGGCGCCTACCAAGGTGCCTAAGGTGCAACCATCTAGAGCAGACGGCGGTCCTATCAAGACCATCCAGGTCGGCATGGATTCCTCCTAGACCACCCGCATTGCGGGCAATCTGGAGGAGAAATAGAAAATCGCCCTCGTCGCCTTCCTCCAGGCAAATGCCGACATATTCACATGGGAACCGTTGCAGATGCCTAGGATCCCTAGGGAGGTGATCGAGTACCATCTGAAGATCCACCCTGATGCCAAACCGGTGAGTCAGAAGCCTCGAAGGCAGTCCATTGAGCGGCAGGATTTCATCCGTGAGGAGGTCCGGAAGCTACCGCACGCTGGCTTCATTGAAGAGGTCCATCACCCAGTATGGCTGGCCAATCCAGTCATCGTCCCCAAGGCTAACGGAAAGCTTCGGATGTTCATCGACTACACCAACCTCAATAAGGCCTATCCCAAGGACCTGTATCCACTTCCACGAAAAGATCAAATCGTGGATTCTACCTCTGGGTGCGACCTCCTGTCCTTCCTAGATGCTTACTCTGGTTTCCATCAGATCCAGATGTCTAGGCAAGATAGGAAGCATACCACTTTTGTAACTATGGATGGGCTTTACTGTTATGTTGTAATGCCTTACGGTCTGAAGAATGCCTTGCCAACATTTGTACGGGCGATGAGTAAGACCTTTGGGGACTTGATTAGGGACAGGATAGAGGTATACATTGATGACATCATGGTCAAGACTAAGAGAGGGTTGACCCTAGTGGAAGACTTAACCCTGGTCTTTGACAAGCTGCGGGCAACACGCACGAAGCTGAACCCAGAAAAGTGCGTCTTTGGTGTCTCCGCAGGGAAGTTGCTGGGATTCCTGGTTTCGCACCGGGGCATTGAAGCAAACTCGGAGAAGATCAAAGCAATTGAGGCAATGAAGCCTCTGACCCGAATCAAGGACGTCCAGAAGCTTACGGGGTCACTGGCCGCCCTTAGCCGCTTCATCTCAAGACTGGCTGAGAGGGCGCTACCCTTCTTCAAGCTATTACGGAAGTCCGGCCCGTTCTCTTGGACCAAGGAGGTAGAACGAGCCTTTCAAGAGTTGAAGTAGCACCTTGTGTCCCTACCAATACTGGTAGCTCTAGAGCCAGGGGAATCGTTGTACTTATACATTGCAGCGGCTACAAAGGTGGTGAGCATGGTGTTGGTCGTCGAAAGGACGACACAACATCCCTAGGAGAGCCAAAAAGTTCCCCTAGGAGAAGGTGGTGGTCCGACCACCACGGTGTTGATGGAAGGTCAAGAGTTTGAGGACTCAGGACCAACCGCAGGGGTCCGAACCATCTAGATGCTAGTCTACTACATCAGTGAAGTCCTCCATGAGGTGAAGGCCAGGTACCTTGAGACGCACAAGCTTATCTATGCTATACTTGTTGCGTCCAAGAAGTTGCGCCACTATTTTCAGGCACACAGGGTCGTGGTGGTGACCTCCTTCCCGTTAAGGGCCATTCTCCACAACCCTAACGCCACGGGCAACATCGCCAAGTGGGTCGCGGAGCTTGCTGAGTTCCAACTAGACTTCCAGCCTCGCCACGCTGTCAAGAGCCAGATTCTAGCTGACTTCATCGTGGAATGGACCCCTTCCCCAAGCGTTCCTTGGGGTCCGGATCCCAACTCAGACCCCACACCCGCAGATCCCAGGGCTCCGGTCTTCATCGAACCCCACTGGACACTCTTCTTCGACGGATCCGCCCGCCAGCAGGGTGGCGGTGCTGAAGTGGTCTGCGTCGACCCAAGCGGAGATCAAGTGAAGTACATGGTACACCTTGAGTTCAAGGCCACCAACAACTCGGCAGAGTATGAAGCACTGATCTTCGGCTTGTCTGCAGCCCTATCCCTAGGGATCCGCCAGCTCCTCATGAAGGGGGACTCCCAGATGATTATCAAGCAGGTCCATGGAGAATGTAGCTGCAACGAGCCCAGGCTCGTAGCTTACCTCCTCCATGTAAGGAAGCTGGAAAAGGATTTCATTGCCCTGGAACTGCAACATGTTCCTCGGGCTAACAACTCAGCAGCAGATGAACTCTCCACAAGGGCATCAACTTGGGCACCCATGCCTGAGGGCGTCTTCGAAAGATGGTTGATAAGACCTACCGCCCAGTCTGCCGAGCCGGGCGAAGGGGGTGAGCCTAGCACCTCGAAGCTAGCGGTCCCGGTGGTGTTCCATCTGCAGAACCCACCAAGGACTATGTGTGCTACAGGAGGTCCTGCCAACCTCTTAGCACCACAGCCAGTAGCTCAGAGTGGTCCCGATGCATGGATCTCTGAGATCCGGGACTACCTGAAAGAAAATATCCTTCCTGAAGATCATGTGTCCACAGAGCACATAGTGCGGTTGGCTAAACGATACGCGGTGGTAGAAGGGGATCTATACCGTCGTGGCACCAAAGGCATTCTCATGCGGTGCATCACCTAGGAGGAGGGCCGTGAGCTGCTCGCGGAGATCCACAGAGGTGAGTGCGGAAGTCATTCGTCATCCCACACACTGGTTGGTAAGGCCTTCTGGCACGACTTCTATTGGCCAACTGCTCTCCAGGATGCAGTTGAGTTGGTAAAGTCCTACAAAGCATGTCAGTTTCATGCAAAGTAGATACACACACCGGCTCAGGCTCTGCAAATGATTCCACCCTCCTGGCCATTCGCCGTATGGGGAGTGGATATCCTGGACCATTCCCCAGGGCTGTCGGCGGGTACCGTTTCCTCTTTGTCGCTATCGACAAATTCACAAAGTGTCCAGTGGCCAACCCTGTGGTTAGTATCGCCCAGGGTGCTGCTGTTGCCTTCCTCAAGTCGATTGTCTATAGATTTGGGGTCCCAAGCCATATCATTACGGACAACGGGACCTAGTTCAAAAGTCGGCTCTTCCAAGAGTATTGCGAGGGCATCGGCACCCAGCTCTGCTTTACGTCTATGGCTCATCCCATGAGCATCGGCCAAGCTGAGAGGGCAAATGTAGAAATCCTCAGAGGACTCAAGACACACACCTATGACTGCTTTAAAAAGCATGGTGCAAATTGGGTCAACAAGCTTCCGAGCGTACTATGGGGGAACCGGACCACACCCAGCCGAGCTACCAGGGAGACCCCGTTCTTCCTGGTCTACGGGGCTGAAGCCTATCTTCCCCCGGAAATCATTATGGGCTTGCCACGAGTCCAGTATTTTGATGAATCTATGCAGGAACAACTACAGTGTAAGGACGTGGACTTCATCGACGAACGTAGATGGCGAGCGGCGATCTGAAATGTGCGGTACAACCAAGCGCTCAGGCGCTACCACCAGCGGTTTATGCATAGTAGGGAGCTCAAGGTCGGGGACCTAGTCCTAAGGTGAGTACTGAACCGGGAAGGGCTCCACAAACTCTCCCCCAGTTGGGAAGGACCCTTCAAGGTGACGGAAATATGCCGACCCGGGTGTGTCTGCCTTGCCACAACAGAAGGAGTACCTCTTCCCAATCCCTGGAATATAGAGCATCTCCGTAAGTTCTATCCATAAAAGCAAAACTGGGAGGTTGAGTTTTCTTCCTTTGTAACTAGGTTGCGCATATGTGTACGTCAATTCGGTGAGGCCCGCCCTCGTAAGCCCGGCCTGTTGGTCTACACCCATGTATATCAAGTTATAAGGAAAAGATTTACCCCCCAGATGTGCTTTTGTGATAGTTTTATTCTACTTCAGTTTACCAGCATTATTTTTTATCTAACCCACCCATACAGTTTCCCACCCTTGCTGGTATGACGACATCCGAATTGAGTTCAGGGGTCCGGCGACCTGGGATCCAGTTCTAGAGAATGGGTGCTTGTTCCCTAGAGTGGTCCGGAGCTGTGTAGCTGCTTAGCATGGTTCCGTACCCTAAGCCTGCATGCTCCACCACTCTGCAACGGGTACCCTAATATTTGGAACTGTGATCCTGTGGGTCTGGGCATACGACATGGCTTCCCAGGCTAAATCCTACAGGTCCTGTTGCATTAATCAAAGGATGACAGATACCAGAAGATGGGTCCTATGGGTGTGCTCCTAACACTTCAAAGCCGAAGCTGTGTGCAGGTCTAGGTCCTAGTTCAGAGATAGGTAGTCTCAAACTGTAGAGACTACCTCCTAGGGACCAGACCACTAATTTTTTCTTTGGTATACTGGTATCCAGCCTCGACATGTCGAGCCTACCTCCTAGGGGGGCCAAGTACCAGGTGAAAGTTGATGACGCTACACATAACAAGGGCAAATAACATATAGATAAGTTCCAGTGCTACTTGATTAACGGTTCTTAAAATATGTTGCATGGCCAAAAGTTATTATAGCCGCCCCCTAGCGGAACCCTTGCTTTGTCTCTACAGGTCGTCAGCAGGATCGCGCTTGAAGCGTGCGGCCACCATCTCCACAGCATCTTGTACACTCTCCCGGGCGGCATCTTCTATGATGGCTACTGGACCATCGATCACCAGTGCTAAGGATATGGCAGGGTCGTGACTCCAGAAGCACGTCAAGACGTAGTCTACCACCGCCCGGCAGAGCTTGCTGCCCTCTGCCTCCAGGCGGGCACCGAGGATCTGATCTAGGCGCCGGAGGTGATTGACGGTAGAGTCCAGCATCGGGAGGGCATCAGAGATCGACACTGGTGGCTCCGACACTGGGATGGGGCTCATCCCTAGTGGCACCAGTGTTGTGCTTGCCTCGCCGGCCCACTCGGCAATGCGCTGGACCCTGGCGCGGTGTTCTGCCTGGAGATCCTCGAGGGCCTTTCTAGTGGCCTCCATGGCCTAGGGGCCCAGTGCCGCATGCACCGCATTAAACTGGCGGATCTGCTCCTCCAGCTTCCTCTCTTTTTCCTCTGCTTCGAGCTCATGCTCAGCCAGCAACTCGCCTCACCGGGTGAGCATTTCTTCCCTGAAGGCGAGATCCGTCTCTCGCCTGGCGAGGTCTGTCTCCCACCTGTCCAAGGACTGTTCCTTTGCCTTAAGGTTTTCCTCGGCGAGGGCGACGTCACTGGTCTTGCCCTCGATTTCCTGCTGCCATTTCTGCAGCCTTTCCACAGCTTTACCTGCTGGGCCCGCTGGGCTTCCAGAGTCTTGTCTAGGGCACTCAGCTTGGCCTGGTATTCCGTCATGAGGGCCTCCCTCTGGGTCACGGCTTCCTCCCTTCTTGCCACCTTCTTCTCCCTCTAGGACGCCTCCATCTCCCTAGCACACACCCTCTGGATGTCTTTCTTGTACTCCTTGCTGTCCCGCTCGAGTTGGACCGCTCGGAGATGAACTGTCGGGACGTCGTCCTGGTGCACTCCTCCAATTGGGTGCGCCAGTCACTGAGGCGTTCGTGCTCAGCTTCAAGCGCCTCCCACTCCTGCAAGATTGCTGCCTCAGTTTCACTAAGAACCTGGTGGGCACGGGACAGCATGCGGGGGAGGGGGACCGGCGCCGCTTCTCGCTCGGTACCTGACTGGAGTCGCCGCCCAAAACCACCTCCATCTCCTCCGGAGCAGGCGGGGGGATGGAGCTGGACGCGCCTTCTGTGGCACCCCCAGTGGTGGGAGTGGGTGCAGATCCCCCAGCTGGGACCTTCTCTGCCGATGCGACGCCACCTGACGCTAGCGCCGTTGCCGCTGGATCCCTAGCTGGGGCATGGGAGGCTGGTGGCGCTGTCCTGGCAGCAGCTGGGAGCGGACCGCCGGCACCACCTTCAGCGGATCCTAGCTGCTGAGAGCCAGACCTGTCGGAGGGCCTGGTATTTGGCGGAGGAGGCGTGGCCTTAGGAGCAGTGGAGGAAGAAGCCCTGGCAAACAGATGATGAGTTAAGACTTGTCGGCATGATGATTAAGCACATGGAAAAAGGGACAACACTTACTTAGGGCCCTGGACTTTCCAGTGACCCTAGAAGCGGGGCGATCGCTGCTCCTGCTGTTGTTGTGGCTGCTGCTGCTGAGGTCGCTGTTGCTGCCCCTCCTGCTGTTGCTGCTGCTGCTAGTGCTCCTAGGGGTGGTCACCCCCGAATGGTGGTGGTGGCGGTGGGATCGGGGGACTGACGCACCCCTACACATCACGGGCCTGGGAGCCGGCCTCCTCGGTTCCGCCTGTGGCCCTCTGGTGCTTCTGGGCAGGCTCCGAAATGAGTGACCCATCAGCGCGATGCAGCCTGTGTCGCCTCTCCTCCTCCAACCCCCCGGAGCTACCTAGGGCAGAGGCACTGCTTGCAGCCCCTTTGCCCTTGTCCAAGGGGCTGGGGGCCATCGCAGGATTGGCACTGGGAGCCACACCGATGGGCTGGGGACCCCAGCCGGTATGCCAGGAATCCGGATCCCGCGGAGGGGGTCCTGGCCGCCGGTCTGGCGAACCGCCACGCCGCTGTCATCAAGAGTCGGCAACGTGGCCAGGATCGCCGTCCTTAGGCCTAGGCCATCACAGAGCACCGTAATGTCCTGGGGGAGTATCAGGGATTCAGGGACAAAAGTCTCCCTAGTAATCCCCCCACCAGGAGTTCTAGCTCGTCCTAGGTCAGATCGGTACCTGGCCCGCACTAGATCCTGCAGATGTTGTTCGGGCCGGTGAACCAGTAGCACAGGCGTGGCCTCCTCAGCAGTGACATGATCCGGTGCTTCAGGAGATCGCCGACCACGTGCATTGATGTCAGGCCGCCTATGGCCAAGACCTTGATCCTGTCCAATACGGGCAGGAACTCTGGCGAGAGGGATGGCTTGGTCCTCCATTGCTTGCGATCAAGTGATGGCCCATTGCTCGGCAGGATGAGGCAGTCGTTGGCCTCGGTGCTGGCAATCACCCAGTCGCTGCGCCAGTTTTCCCACCTCGCACCACCAAAGGTGGGGATGTAGACTATGGTCGGATCTGGCCTCGCCTGAAAGTAGTAGGCACTAATATGGTCTCTAGTCTTCCTAGACCTGACCAGCACGAACAAATAGCGGAAGAGGGAAGTGCAGGGGGGCACACCTACGAACATCTCGCAGAGGTGGATGAAGATTGCTGCCTGGAGGATGGAGTGGGGCGTGAGGTGTTGAAGCTGAAGCCCGAACTCCTCCAGCAATAGCAGGAAGAAGGGCGAAATCAGCAGCGCCAACCCGCAAGAGATGTACGAGGTGAACAGCACAAACACCCCGGCGGCGAGATCGCCAAGGGGGGCAGCGCCGGCACGGATCCTTCTGGCGAGCCCTGGCGCGCTCCACCCAAGCATGCCACACACCAGATTGAGCTCCTCCTCAGTTTGGAAGTGATCAGGATGGCCGAGCGAAGCCATCGCGTGTGCGGCGGCGCGGGCGTAGAGCAGAAGAGCACGAAGGTGAAGGGGCACAGCCGATTGGGAGAGAATGCGAAAAGGTAACTACTGCACGTGGGGTGAATCCTTTTTCATGGAAACCTGAATCCTTTTCAGGGAAACTCTCCCACGTGCCCCTGAATCGTAGGAAATCCCATTCGACGGGCACCTAGGACAGAGGCAGCCCAGTCTGTGACACGGGGGCCTAGGTCCACAGGTCATACAGTTTGTGTGCCGGATTTCGGGTGTGAAAAGAGCGGGCTGCAAACCACCGCACACGATAGCGCGCCTCCTTGGGGCCGCTGTAGAAGACAAAAGGATATTTTATGCCAATGCAGTGGCAACAAAGCGCCCCATGCATGGCCCGACGAAACCGCCAGGCGTGGGGCCGTGGGTTAGTTAGCCGCGGGGACAGATATGGCAGTTGACGTGACCGAAGGTAATTGATAGTGGGTGCGTTAGCAGACGTGCTAAAACATCGTGCCAATCACTGACCAGGCCGTATTGAGGCAAGGTACAAGCTTTGGCCCCACCTGCAGGCTCGCATCCTCCCCTGAGGTGGGCTCGGGGGCCACTGTCGGTACCCTGAAACTAGGGTACCCCTTACTACTGTATAAACATAGTACCCACGCGGCTATTTTTAGTCGCGTGGTAAAAGAACTGTATGTGGGACCAGGCCATGACTCGCCCTAGCCTCAGGCGACTACTCTGGGCCAGCAACAGCACCTGACCCCACCACATGGGCGGGTTCGGTACCGCCACGTGTCCAGAGAAAGTGACATACTCTGAGGCATCACCAGTGAGTCCGGACCCCCATGGGAAAGTACCGGACCCCTGTATATACGGTCCGGGCCTCCAAGTTTGGTCCAGGACCTCCACGTTTGTGAACTGGACCCCTGGAATGGATCCGGACCTCCCTGTATGGGATCCGGGCCGCCCACGGTGGGATCCCAGGGTTCTAGGACAGAACATACCTAGGCCTTAATCAGTGCCCAGGCGGGGGTCCGATGCTGACACGTGTCCAGACCTGGTCTGGTGGGATCCGAACCTTATCACATACACTCCTGCTCCCCGCCCAGGCGGAGACCTGATGCTGCCACATGGCGTACTATGCGCGGCGAAAGCCAACGGGCGGAACCTGGCATGAAGCCTCTGGGCTACACGCGTCTTTGCATTTATTACGGATAAGACGTGCGCCTGTCTATTCCAGTGGCAGACAGCGTGCCCAGTCCATGCTGCGTGGGCCATGCAGTTACTCACCATTACTCGCGCGTTTCCAAGAAAAGGGTTACTACCTATCAATGCTGCATGGACTGCAGTCATCATGGCTCCCGCTGATTGCTCATGCGTTACTAAGGCGGAGGGAATCTGAACGGCTCCCTTGTGTAGGGTTTAGTCAGCATTAATTACTCACATAATATATTCCTTCCATTATGCTCCTGGGCCCGCATGTCGGGGCTCAGCATCCTTGTATGTACCTCCCTTAAACTATAAAAGGGAAGGGACACAGCGTTACAAGGGACACGCTCAATACAACTTATAGACAGTGGAGGTAGGGTATTACGCTCCTGTGGCCTGAACCACTATAAATCCTCGAGTGTTCTTGTGTTCATCGACAATTCACCAAACAGGCAAACGCTTAGGCCCTCTCCTCATCTTAGGATTAGGGCGGGTGCATTCCGCCACCCGGGCGAAGGATTTTCCCACCGACAAACACAGTTCTTGCGGTGGCAAAACCCCATTCTCCACAAGATGAAAAAGGTATGATTCAAAAATCACTGACATATGATTACCAGCGAATGGAAGCTGGCTGTTGGGGTCGATGGGTGGAATGATCGGAGCAATGACGCCTTGTCTCTTCCGCTTGGGGCCATCGCAATCTCTCGGGCGGAGCGAGTGGGCTCGAGAATTCAGAAGGTGCAAAAGTGGCAGAGGTAAAAGCGAAAGTTAGGGTTTGGAACTCAAGAAGGCATGTCAGCATGTGTATAAATGGACTCCTTAGGTTAGGCATTACCTCTAAAGTGCCAGATCATAACTCAGAAAAGTGAAGACCACAATCGTCACTCGGACATTACCTCTAAAATGCCGATACACTTTCAAGCACGCAAATGAAAAACAGACAACAGCGATTAAGTGGAGTCACTTCATCTTTCATTCGTAATAAGGGAAGTAATACAAACTCGAAGCCGACTCATTATGAGTCAGCCTCTTCTACCCTTACCACTACATTACACTACATTACACTACATTACATTACATTATATTACTCTACTACTTACACTACACTATGCTACTAACTAACACTACCTTATTCTACTGCTACTTACTACTTACTACTACTACCTATACTAATATTTAAACCAGTGGCATTGCGCCACTAGCCTTGCTGCTGTCGCCGTCGCCCCTGCCACCATCGCCACTGCCGTCACCGTTGTCGCTGCCATCGTCGCCGTCACCGTTGCCACTGCTGTCGTCACTGTCGCCCTTGTCGTCGTCGCCCTTCCTGCTATCGCTTCCGTCGTCGTCACCGTTGCTACAGCCGTCGCCCTTGCTGTCATCGTCGCCACTACCATCACTGTTGCCACTGTCGTCGTCGCCGTCACTATCGCCCTTGTCGTCGCCTCTGGTGCCGTCATCGTCGCCCTTGCCGTCGTCGCCCTTGCTGCCATCGCTTCCGTCATCTTCATCGCTGCTGCTGCCATCGCCCTTGTCATCACCGTCACCGCCGCTCCACTCATCGGAGGAGTCGGAGGAGTCTTCCTCATCCAAGGAGACCCCCAACTCATCCGACCCACCGAGCCTGGCGTGCTCGATGGAATGCCAGTACGCCCGGGCTGCGGTGGACAGCCCCATGGATTCATCCAAGTTCTTAGGTGACGCTGGGGGACAAGCCGGAGCCGGCGATCGCTCAGACTCAGAGGAGGCCTCCTCCGAGTACTCTGAGTCGCCAAAATCCTCCGAGGGAGGACTCGAAGCACACTTACGCTTGCTGCCAGCATGGCAAGGCAAACCTCTACCCCTCCTACCCCTGCCCATTGTTGGTTGGAAAGGGAGGGACTGAAGAAGAAAACAAAGAAGAAAGCAAGTGATCAATGAATGAGGGAAGAGAACAGCCGGGGCAAGCATGCTATTTATAGAGGCTGGGCGTGACCGTCCACTTCCTACCCTGCTCGCCGAACAGTCGCAAGAATTCAATAAGCAATTCAAGCCGCTTGAAAATGAGTCAGGCAATAGGCGCCGCTTCGCGTAACACGACACCGGTTGGACCTAAGTCAACTGCTCAAGCAAATGATTACACCTCTCGATCACATCAAGTTACTACTCCAGGACAGTGTGGTAAACACTCTGTGTACCAAGACACCCCTTGGGCACACCCATTGGGTGTGTCGCCCAGAATTTTCAAATATTTTCTGAAGGAGTCATATCCACAAAATATACACAATAAATGTACCACGACAAAAGAAGGAGATCAACTAAGATGGAGGGAAGTCCAAATGTGGCTACTGAAGCGCAAGTCTAATCAACAGAAGCATTGAAGCACAGAGCAGGGTGACGTCCAGCTGAGAACCATCTGCCTCAACCAGCCAGATGTCCAATCTATCACAGATCAAATTGATTCCAGACCTAACAAGGCAAGGATAGATGGCATCGTTTGGATTTTTAAATCATAAGATGAAGACCTTTGAATGGATTATTTCCAAAATCCACTCAAATCTCGGGGGCTACATCCATTAGGTGCAACTTCGGTGCACCCAATAGATTTTTAGTCCCATGAAGACAAAATGCTGATTTCTAAAGCATAAGTTGAAGACCTTTGAATGGATTATTTTCAAAATCCACTCAAAACTCGGGGGCTACACTCATTGGGTGTACCTTCGGTGCACCCAATAGATTTTTAGTCCCATGAAGACAAAATGTTGATTTCTAAAGCATAAGATGAAGACCTTTGAATGGATTATTTCTAAATTTCACTCAAAGCTCGGGGCTACACCCAATGGGTGCATCGCGATAGAATAGAAATCGGGCCCTATCGCAAACCCATAGGCCGGACCAAGAACCTTTGGGCTGATTATTTCAAAATCAACTCAAAATTGAGGCTTGTGGGGGATAGATATCCCCTGGGTCCACTACAAGGCGAGAAGGCCTCACGCGGGGCCTCGGGCCACTTACCCCGCAAGGCCATCCCTTCGTGGGCCGGGCTAGAGCTACTAGCGGAATGGGCCGACCTGAGAAGGCAACGGATTCAAGCCCAAGCGATCAATCAGCTCATGCACTATCCACAGCAACCACCCGACTTTCTCGTGCATGGCATCCTTGAATATCAGAGCTGATTATGGATAAGTTGGCAAGATTGTAGGGAGATTAGTTTAGTCGATTCACTATTATTTAGGAGACATATGATCCTCATGTAAGTATGGAGTGCCTCACGGTCGAGTATATAAGGCGTAGGGGGTACCCCATCATTTCCATCGACCATCTACCCATCTCATTAGCTTTCCTCCATTCAGGAGACCTTACTTGTAACCTACCACATATAGACTCATCCTACGAAATAGGGTATTACGCCTCTCTAAGCGGCCCGAACCTGCAGAAAAACGCATGTCCATCTCACGTGCGTCCAGCACGAACCATTAAGTTACAGTCAACAACACCGTCCTACCTAAAAGCACCGCAAGGGGTAACCCTGGGTCTGCGGTCCGGCTCTAAACACCGACACTTATAAAATGCATTCAAATTTCATTGAAGTGAATTACAAATATGTAGAATGAACCCTTAGTGTGTTTATGCTGAACAACCAAAGCCTAGCAGATAAACATATATGCTTCACCATATAGTTATGCATATAAAACACTTGAATATTTGAAGAGCACCTTATGGTTTCTCTCATGAAGAGTACTCAAATGATGCTTGATCCTACTTGGCAAAGATTTAGAGTTTCAAAAGACTTTAACTCTCAACCATGAAGAGCTCTAGTTCTTATGGGATATAGTCCTTAGGTACCTCACAAGGAAGGAAGAATAACTAATTCAATTAGGATTCCCCATATGTAATCCTACTAGGACTTTTACCTTGTAATCCTACTAGGACATTTACCTTATAATCCTACTAGGACTCCTACATTGTAACCGGCTGGAAACATTACTTTCTAGACTACTTAAAGGTGGGTAGGATTCCAAGATCAACAATCAAACTAAGACACAACACATTACATCTCATAATTCAATGCAAGGCTAATCACCTAATTGGACATAGAGTATTACACTATTCAGCGACCTAAACTAGTATAAGTTGTTATGTTTGCAATCACCATCTAGATTGGCTTTCACCAAAGCCCCCCAAATCCTACTTAGGGTAACCCATAGAAGGATTCCCCATCATCATTCTAAGATGTTTATATGTTGATGACACACTTAACTTGGACTTAGTCTTAATGTCATTAACAAGGTGAAGAACTTATTGTCCAACGATCTTAGGCTAAAAGCCAGTGGGCCACTATCCAAACACTGTTTTTGTTCTAATTTTTTAGAAATGAAAATGTGAGTTTAAATATCCAAATCAAATCCAAATTAGTTCAAATAAATTTTAACCTTTACTAAATAAAAGAAAATAGTTTGACAAAGTTTGTGCACATATTTTTGTATACTACCTCCGTCCCAAAATAGTAGTCGTTTTAGCAAATTAGTGGGTTCATACAATTCTTGATGCATGTGTTTTTATGTGTCTAGATTAATCATCATTCATTTGAATATAGACATAAAAACTAAGAGCTAAAACGACTACTATTTTGGGACAGAGGGAGTATAATTTATTTAGAGAAATTAATAGTTATCTCATCCATAAAATAGAACACTTACACATAAAATGTTGTAGAGTTCACAGATTCAAAACTAGCATGTCACATTTTGGCACTCATCATGTTGAACAGTTGCCAAGAGTCGAGGATTTGTCTTTTGTCTTTTATCCTTGCCATCATCTGATCTGCCCTTTAGTTTTTTACAATCCCTTCCCCTTTGAGACAAGGACATGCATCTAAGAACCTCTTTGCCCATAGCGCATTTGTCTACAACTTGGAATAGAGAGGCAAGTGTAGTCGAGGCCTTTTGTTTTAAAGCTGCTCATAGCACATTTGACACAGATAGTTGTTTCTTCCAGCGGGCTAGAGATGTCACTACTACAATAATGATTAATAGTGGTGGGCAAAAATGATTTTAGGAGGCGGGCATTGAAACTGCCTCTGATGTAAAGCTCTATTAATCAACGATTAATTAAGGTGGTTACAATGCCTGCCTCGATTAATGGATTAACGGAGGCAGGCACGTTAAGGCAACCACCTCTGTCAATACAAATTATCTAAGGTGGTTGCCTTTACATACCCATTTCATTTAATAGTTTTAGGGCTTATTCGGTTAGCTCTCAATCCATGTGGATTGAGTGGGATTGGATGGGTTTGAATCCCAAACAAGTCGAACTTCTTCTTAATTTTTTTCAATCCCGTCAAATCCATGTGTATTGGAAATAACCGAACAAAGACTTATGGTTTTAAAAAATCCCATCCGAGCCTGGTAGTCCACCGAGATCGGTCCCATGCCGCCGTCGCCACCATCACCACTGCTGGATCCACGCCGCCGTCACTGGATCCACACCCTCCTCCACTGAATTTCTCGCTGATGCACCTATCCTTCTGAATCCTCTCCATTGGCACTAAGAGAAGGAGAGCCAGGACTGCCATGCCTTGCCCACGCCACACTGCATGTCCACCTTGTCGGTGCCACCTCGCTGGTCGGCGCCCCTGCACCATCGATCCATCCATGCTCAGGGGAGGGTGGGAGAGGAGGGTGGAGGGGTGCCATACTAGAGGGGATGGAGGGGCATCGCCACCCACCACCATGCTTAGGGATGAATGGAGAGGTGCCACCGTCGGTCGCCATGCTCAGGGAGCTCAGTGCCGACCGGGTGTGTGTGACCACTGGAGCGTCGCTCGACCAGAGGCATAATTTGCACGACCACCCGCCTAGAGAGAGTGGGACAAGTGGAGAGCGAGGGAGAGAGGGAAGAGGTGGAGATAGAGGGGCTGGTGAGGGAGAGAGATGGAGGCTTGTGTGCGAGAATGGCGGCTACGAGTTTGGAGGTAGGTTAACTAAGTCCACCTTATATATAAGCTAGATATACAAATAGATTTAGGCTTCCAAACTAGGCTGGTATTTACAAAGTAGGCTTTACTGTCGGTGTTTGGAGCCCGACCGCACACCCAGGGTTACCCCTCGTGGTGCTTTTGGGTAGGACGGTGCTTTCGACTGTAACTCAATGGTTCGTGCGGGATGCACGAGAGATGACAGGCAATTTTCGGCAGGTTCGGGCCGCTTTGAGATGCATAATACCCTACTTATTGGTGTGGATCTTTATGTGGTGGGTTACAAGAGAAGTCTCCTATGTGGAAAAAGCTAGTGGGCTGAGTAGGTGATCGATGAATCTGATGGGGTACCCCCAAGGCCTTATATACTTGACCGTGGGGCATTACATGCGTGTGTGATGACGATGTGTACCTAAGTAACAGTGAACCGACTGAACCTATCCTCCTATAATTTTGCCAACCTATCCCTAGTTTGCTCCGACATTCAAGGATGTTGCGCGGGAAAATCGGATCGGCGCTATGGATAGCGCTTAAATCCAATGAGGCGCTTGGGCCCGAGTCTGCTTCTTCATCGTGTCAGCCCCTTTCATTAGTGGCTCTCCCTGGCCCACGAAGGGGTGGCCGTATGAGATAATAGGCCCAAAGCCTTTCGCGAAGACTTCTTGCCTTCTAGTGGACCCGGGGGATATCTGTCCCCCACAAGCCCCCAATCTTTGAGTTGATTTTGTAATAATCAGCCCAAAGATTCTAGGTCCAACTTGCGAATTTGTGGCTTGACTTCCATTCTGGCGATGGGTGCACCGAAGGTGCACCTACTGAGCATTTACTCCTAAACTTTAAATGATTTCAGTAAAAACAGTCTTCTCAAGAGCCCTCATTTAGCATTGTAGAGATCAGTGTCTTATCATCGTGCCATGCTTTGGAAATCGCCATTTGGAACTTTGAGTAGAATTTTTGAAAACAAACCGCTCAAAGGTTTTCACTTCGTGCTTTAGAAACCAGCATTCTGTCATCAGCTTGTGCTTTAGAAATCAGCATCTGGAACTTTGAGTAGGTTTTTTGAAGACAAACCACTCGAAGTCTTTCACTCCATGCTTTAGAGATCAACATCCTTTCTCCTGGGATTAAAAATCTATTGGGAGCACTAGAGGTGCACCCAATGGGTGTAGCCCCTGAGCTTTGAGTGGATTTTTGAAAATAATCCACTCAAAGATCTTCATCTTGTGCTTTAGAAATTAGCATTTTGTCTTCATCTCATGTTCTTGCGAATTCAAACAATATCGTCTGCCCACTCCTTGTTAGATCTGCAATTTATTTGATCTGTGACAGATTGGACGTTTGGTAGATGGCTCTTGGCTGGTCTTCACTCTGCTCTGCGCTTCAATGCCTCTGCTGATTAGACTTGCAGCTCAGCAGCTATATTTGGATTTCCTTTGATCTCTGCCGATCTCTTCCTTCTGTCTCAGTACATTCATTATGTATACTGTATGGATATGACTTCTTCAGAAAATCTAATGAAAATTTCTGGTCGTCCCCACAATGGGTGTGACCAAGGGGCGTCTTGGTACGCAAAGCATTTAGCACACTGTCCTGGAGTAGTAACTTGATGTGACCACGGGGTGTAATCATGCCATCCGAGCAGTTGACCTTGGTCCAAACGGTGTCGTGTTACGCGAAGCAACATCTGTTGCCTGACTCATTTTTAGGCGGCTTGAATTGCTTATTGAATAGTTGTGACTGTTCGGCGGGCATGGTAGGAAGTGGACGGTCACTCCCGGCCTCTATAAATAGCCTGCTTGCACCGTTGTTCTCTCCACCTATCCTTCGATCATCTGTTGCTTCTTTTCTAACTCCTTCTTCTCCTTCATCTGACCATGGGCAAGGACAAAAAGGATCGGGGTTCGCCACGTCACTCCGGCGACAAGCGGAAGCGCGAGCCAAGTCCTCCCTCGGAGGACTTTGGTGACTCCGAGTACTCGGTGGAGGAGGTTTCCTCTGAGTCCAAGGGGTCCCCTAAGTACTCTTCCCCACCGGCGTCGTCCGATGACTCGGACGACTCCTAGGGGATAACCGCCGAGGTGTGGATGTACATCCGGTCCGTCGAGCATGCTGGGCTCAAAGGCTCGAATGAGTCGGAGGTCTCCTCGGACGAGGAGAACTCCTCCGACTCATCCAAGGAATGGAGCGGCAGTGACGGCGACGATAGTGGTGGAGGTGGCGGCGGCAACGGCGGCGACAGCGGCAACAACGGCGGCGATAGCAGGAGCAGTGACGGTGGCAAGGGCAGTAGCGGCGACGGCAAGGCCAGTGGCAAGGCGCCACTGGCTTAAATATTAGTATAAATAATTAGTAGTAGTAGTAGTATTAGAATAATGTAGTAGTAGTTAGTAGTATAGTGTAGTGTAAGTAGTGTAGTAGTGTAATGTAATGTAGTAGAAAGTAGGGGTAAAAAGGTCGGCTCAAGTTGAGTTAGTCTTTGAGTTTGTGTAACCCCCCCCCCCCCCCTTTAATATAAATGAAAAACTTCTGGTGCTTCTAGTGAACGTTGTGCTCTTGCTGCTTTTTATGCATGCACACTTGGTAGTTCATCCATGCGTCTAACGCTGCCGGCGTTTTTAGAGGTAACCACCGAGCGATAGCTGATGATACCGGCGTTTTAGAGGTAATGTCGAGTCATGCTCGATGCTGCTGGCATTTTAGAGGTAACCACCGAGCGATAGCTAATAGTACTAGCGTTTTAGAGGTGACGTCGAGTCATGCTTGATGCTGCTGGCGTTTTAGAGGTAACCACCGAGCGATAGCTGATGATACGAGCATTTTAGAGGTAACGCCGAGTCATGCCTAAAGTTCTGCTTTCCCGAGTAATGACTTGGCACTTTTTTAGAAGTAGTGCTCAACCCGGGAAACCCCATTTATACTTACGCCGACATGTGTTTATGATTTCTGAGCCCTAACTTCACATTTCCACATCGAACCACTTCTCTGCTTCCCTGAGATCTTGCTTCTATTCGTTCCACCGGCCAGATTGCGATGGCGCCGAAGCGGAAGAGGCAAAGCTCTGTCTCGGCAATCATCCCGCCCATCGACCCCAACCAATTGCCATTCGCGGGTAACCACATGTCCGTTATCTCAGAATCCGATCTTCTTCACCTTGTCAATGTTGGGGTTTTACTTCCGAAAGAGCTCTACTCTTGGCGAATTTGCCACGGGGTCACTGTTCCAATAGAGGGCACCCATGAATCCGTCATTGTAACACCCTGAATTTGGGGGAATAAAATTTCTTTTCCGATATCTGCCAAATTCAGGTGTTACCATCCCCTTTACATGCTTTCCTTATCCTTTTTCTAAATAATGGAGAGTTATGGAGAATTATTTTATTATATATATATATATAGGTTTATAGTGTAGTAAAATAAAATCTTAGAGAAGCTTCGATTGTTGCATTCATGCCATTGCATAGTGTTTATGAGTGCAAAATGTTATCGTATCATGTTAAAATATCTCGAAGATGTTCCCAAGAGTTGTTGGAATCTTCGGAACGTTTCTTCGAGCATTTGATATCAATCTCAATTTTTCTAATATTATTTAAATACCTAAAATTTAGTATTTTTGAAAACTATAAAATTCTGGAAAAACTCGATAATATATATATATATTTCTTCCTCTCATCGAGCCTGTTCCAGATCTTGTGTCCTTTTTCGCGAGATCACTAAACTGCTTCTTCTCGCGAACAGCATGTCGCTTGCATCTGCTATCCCCGGCTATGTCGTCGACCCTTCGTCTATTCCCATGTCTACCCTCTATCTAAGTCTACCCCATCCATCAATCTCACCTCGCGTCATCTCGTCACGCAACGCTCATGCATGCAACCTCCTCCCTCATCCTCGTCGTATCGCACATACGCAACCACCTCACATGCTCCTCTCACTGACACCTCAAGCCCATAAGTCAATTCCGTTTTTCTAAATTGTTGTCTGTTTCACGCGCTCGCATCGACTCAGAATTAGTCGTGGCCACCTTGCCCGCGGCATCCACACGGCCCAGCCGCCGCGGGGCCACCAGCGCCCTGTTGATTTTCCCCCAAGAGCCGAAACCACTCAACACCACGTCCTTCACTTTCTTCGTCTAGATAGTTCAACCTCGCCTCCTCTCTTCCTCGACGCGCACAGCAACCGCACCAAGCTCGACCCACCGCCCAGCCGTCTGCACTAGCTAGGAGCCTGCGCCTAGAGTTCCGCCCGTGCCGTGCTCACCCCGCCGTCGACGATCACCGTGAGCAGGTAAGCCTCTCTCCTTCCTCTCTCCCACGTCCGCCCTGGCCGCATCTCTTCACGTGCTGCCCTGCTCTGGTCGGTGTTGCGCCGCCTACCCGTGCCGCCCCGCGCTGCACGCTGCTCTCGCCGGCGTGGCTAGCCTAGGCCTTGTCCCGGCCAGCAGCCGGTTCCCCGGCTGAGACCCGATCTCTGCGTGCCATTCTTCTCCGAAGCCATGCACGTTGCTCACCACCGTAGACCTGCTTCGCACCGCCATGCCGCTCGGCCTCCGCGGCCAGCCGCGCGAGCCCAGTCTCAAACTCCGATGAGCGGCCACGCTTGCCCTAGCCACCGGCCCGTCGCACACCCATTCCCATCCGCCATAGACCCTTCGTGAGATCCTATTCATGCGCCATCGCAAGTTGAAAACTGAACTGCTGAAGCGGTTTATCCGTTCCATTCGTGAACCAGAGAGAAAGCAAATCATGAGCGGGTCCCACTCACATGCACATGCACATGCACGCGCTGTAGTGTCGTGTGAGGAAAAAAATTCGAAGTGGGCCCCACCCACACACGCACCTGCTTGCATGCGGATGGCACTGGAAAGTGGAAAACACCGCCTATGCTCCAAACGTGCTTAAAAATCGCTGGGCCCCACCTTGCATGCAGGATTTCCTTGCTGTGCACGACGTCCTCTTGCTTGCATGATTCTAGGATCCTCTGCGATCATGATCTCTATGCCTAGCCAGCCCTCCATGTGGTCTATCGTATGGTTCGCCTTCGACCAATAGAATCACGCCACGTAGTTTAAATTCGAGAAACAGTAATTATTCAATATATATGTTGCCTTGCGAGTCCGTCTCGACTCGATTCAGTCGTAGAGACTTCGTAATAACCTCGAGTAAGTGTTAGTAATATTATTCGGTCGCAACACATGTTTTCGTTAATAAGGTAGTTAATCCGAGGTTTATTTGAACGTCATTTTAATTAAAATTAAGGTGTAGTTTTAACTGGTGATTTTATAGATACAAATTGATGTGGTTAGTGCCGACTTAGATGTTTTCAACTAATATTCGTTTAACGTAAACGTGACGTCTGTTTAGCTTTTCTCGCGCGTCGCGCGTTGTCCGTGTGCTGAGTCGTGTGTGTCCGCGTGTCGTCGCGCATCGTTCGCGCGTGTCGCGCGTGCTGTTCGCACGCGTTGTCACACATCGTTTGCGTGCGTCACGTGTGCCATGTGCACATGTCGCTTGCCTTGCTGCACGTCGTTAGCGCGAATCTCGCGTGTCGATCACGTGTGTCGTGTGACGTCTGCGCGTGATAATAAATTGTTTTCACTTATAAATACTCATGTTAATAACGTTAATTCATCATGTCACATATTTTAGATAATTAACTTAAGGTTTGCTCGACTAATATTTATTAGATTAATATTCCAATTATATTAATTGTGTAGTGTTCAACTTGCGCTTTTATAATAAACATTAACATGACTAATATTAACTTAACTACTTTTTATTTATTTAATATTTGTTTAGTATAAACACAACCTCTATTTAGTATTTTCTCGCCTGTCGCGCATGCTGTTTCGCACGTGGTGGCGTGCTGGTTCGCGCGTCGCGCTGGTCGCACGCACTGTTTCGTGTGTCGTCAGCGTGCTATGTCGCGCGTGTCCGCACGTCGTTTGCACGCTGTCGTGTTGGGTTCGCCTTCGTCACGTTGTCTGCGCTTGTCGCTCATGGTGCGCGCGCTAGGTCGCGTGCGGTCGTGCTGTTTCACGTGTTACGTATTTTGTCTCGCTCCGCTAATTCATTCCGCTTAGAGTCGTTGATGTAATTTAAATTACTTATTTAACTAAGAATTGTTGGTTTGATTAGCTAATTAAAATTGTGTGATAGCTCTAGTTTTATTTTAAATAAATATTGATTAATATAATCAGATCAAACTAAATGTTATGATTAATACTCGTTTAGTGTAGACGTGATAACTTCTCGACCGTAGCCTCGACTGTCGCGTTTCTTTTTCCTCTAGAGATAGTAGTAGCAAGCTCTATTTCGTATTGCATGTTTTTATTATGTTTTTATTTGAATGGTGAAATGTTCTTATGCATATATGTGTTTGTTTGCTTGTACATGTTTGTCTTCGCTTTGCGTTACGATTATAGTGTCGTTCCCAAGCTTCGAGGAATCGAAGACCAAGCGTTGGCGACCAAGTGATCAGGCTCTTCGAGTTCTACAAGTTTGAAGACCCTGAGCATCTGTTTGGTGAAGGCAAGTGTCCTCTGACCTATTATGTCCCATTCACTTATAATTCACTGTCCTGCACTACTTAATTGAAACCTAAGGATTTACTAGCTTTCTATTTACCTTGTCCTTGATTTACCTTTTGGGTTACTATGGTTAGCTACATGCTAGCGCTTTACTTTAATCAATGAACATGATGAGATACAATGATGATACTATGATTTTATTCTGGATATGATGATATACTTGTGCCATTTAGGGGACTCGGGCTGTTTCCCGAGTACCTCTCCGTAAGGACCTGTTCGTTGAGAGACCACCCGGGATAACAGTGCAACCATGAGGGTGAAATGGGATGCCCTTAGCTAATTAATTAGAGGAACTAGAGGTGTAGTTGCTTCGCCGTCGTGCCGTCAATGGGGTCCAGGCACAGTGCTTGCTCTGCCGAGGCTGAGTGCCGAAGTTCTTTCGTTTTGTTTTTGTTAGTCGCCCTCCTGCGGGGAGAGGTACTGTGTTTATCAAACTGGAGAAACCTAACGAGCGGCTATGACCTCTAGGGAATCTTTGTAAAAGCTACGTAGTGATACCCTGCCAGACCACCTAGGAAGTGATCAATGGGGAGTCATGATCCCCGGGCAAAACGGGAATCACGGCTCATGGGTAAAGTGTGCGACCTCTGCAGAGGGATTAGAAACTGATATATCAGCCGTGCTCATGGTTATGAGCGGCCTTGGGATCCTCTTTGATTAGAGATATAGATGGTTCGAGATACAATGGTTCTTTTTATTATTTCGGTTCGATGATGATAATGAGGTTTCCTCGATGAGGAAATGGTTCACGGGTTGGTTATATGATAAAACTTGGCTTCCACTAATAATAAATACCTGACCAACTAAAAGCAATCTGCTTTGACCTTAACCCCACATAAAGCTAGTCCACTTCAGCCAAATAGGACATTTGCTGAGTACGTTGATGTGTACTCACCCTTGCTTTCACAAAACACCAGGTTGCCTTTGGTGCAATCTATACTCAAGTAAAGAAGAAGGCGTCGAGGCGGATCTCCAGGAGTTCCAGGACTTCGACGAGTTCGAGGATTAGGCTAGCGACCACCCCCAGTCAGCTGCCTGTGGTGGGTTTATTTACGTTGGCTACGTTTCTATTCTGTGTACTTTGATTATATTATGTAAATGACTCTAGTCTTTATATTATTACTTACTCTTTATTGTTATTCGAAGCATTGTGCTATGATGAGTCATTTATGTAATCGCCGTGTACGTGAATTTCTGATCCTGGCACGTACATGGTTCGCATTCGGTTTGCCTTCTGAAACCGGGTGTGACATAAGTGGTATCAAAGCCTTGCTGACTGTAGGACCGCTATCCTAGAGTAGCATTGGCCGTTTTAAGGACTTATTAATTATTACTTCACCTCATCCTTGATTCTGATTCAAACTATTAGTCACCTCGACTAATTCTATGTTGTGCTCCTATATGCCCCCTTGCCAAAATTATTTTATTCTAGTATGTTCTATACTTCTCTCAATCTATTAGATCTGATCTCACTCTTGTGCTTGCGACATCTTCGTAGATGCCCCTGACCATAACCTTCTTGTCTTTTGAGATTTTTTTCCACCATTGAATTTATACCATTTGACCATCCCTATTTCCCTTGGTCTTGGTATGCTCGTATCCTTGAAGTCTTGCATACTCTTATATTTTTATGTATGTTTATCTTCATACCCCAAGGTCTGTTTAGGATATTTCATTTTACATTCCCTTGACCACCCTTGTTTCTCGATGATCCATGAGCATTCATTTTATTTCGCACATCCTTGGTGATCTCATTGATTCCTTGTAACTTCCTTCGGTAATGAATTTTTATTTCAACTCTTCTGTCGGAACCTCACTTATCTTATCCTTGATTGTTTTCTTCACTTCGTCCCTCAACAAGTCCTGTCTTAACTCTGTCCATGGATTATGTTTTCATCATTATCACCTTTATCCTTGTCACCCCTATATCTTACCTTGATGTTTATCTTATACCGGCCTTTAAAATATCCTCTTTTCCATCTCAATCTGAGCATTGTACTTTACCTACTTTTCCCTTGGTCGTATCCTCTTCTTTGTCACCTGTGAGTTTTTAACTCTATCGTTTGTTGGGTTTTTGTTTATTACTTCATTTACCCTTCTCATCACTCTATCATACCTTGTGATTACATTATGTCTGTTATCTAAAATCTCCAATCTCCTATCTCAATTTGAGAGCGGTGTTTTACTTACCTCACTCTTGGCTATATCCTCTTCTTTACCGCGTGTAAGCATGGGTGCAACTCCATTCTTTGTTGTACTCATACCACTGGCTCTCCAATGCCTTCAACTTTCCCCATATACCCTTGTCTGTTATCGCCTTTGAACCTTGCGATATTGATGTCTTCTACCTAAATGCTTACCTTGAACACATCTTTAAAAGCCTCCCCTTTCCTTCAAGCAAGTTTGAGGCTGTGAGTTACCTATCTCTCCCTTAATTTCTTTTCCCTCCTTGTCGCCTTACAGGTTATGTCCCAATTCCATCCTTTGATGTGTTTTTATTTGCTATCACCATTCCCTGGTCATCTATCGATCTTGCCTTGATACTCACCTTTATGCCTACTTAAAAATCTCCTCTCTTCCACCTCAATTTGAGAGTGGCAATTTACCCATCTGCCCTTGGACGTACCCTCTCCTTTTCCACTTGCAGGTCCGTCTTATCTCCATCGTCTATGGTTCTTATATCCTTTGTTCTTTTGCCCGTTTACCTCCTCTCTTACACTCTTGTCAGGTATCACCTTTAACCCTTGAAATATTCGTACCCATACCTTCATGCTTACTTTGAACCTCCCCTTTTAAGCCTTCTCTTTTCCATCCTTGCTCGAGGATAATGTCTCACCTATTTCACCATTGACTGCTCCTTCTTTGATGCCTTGCAAGTCCTATTTAAAATACATCCTTTATTGTGTGTTTGTCCGTTATCACCTTAACCCTTGTCATCCCTCGATCTTTACCTTGATGCTTACCTGCATTTTAAAGCCGCCTCTCCCATTTCATTTCAAGAGTGATGTCTTACCCATCTCGCTCTTGTTCGTTCCCTTTTCCTCTATCACGTTGCAAGTCTTAGCTTTTGCTCGATACCACCCTTACCTTCCTAATATCTAGATCTTTCCATGATGTTATCTTTTGTCTACCTTTTGAATTATCATCTTTCCCATCCCGATTTGAGAATGGTGTTTTACCTATCCTGACCTTGGTTGTATTCTCTCCATGTTGGTTACAATCCTTGCTTTAACTCCATCCTTTATTATGCTCATGCCCCTACCCTGCATGTCTTATCATTCTCGCCTTTCGATGGCCTTAGAGTAGTTTCCCTTTGTAACACGTAGCAACGAGATGTTTTTTGGTGTTGCTTGTGCTGTTTTTCTTTGTGTTATGACTGATTTGCTTCTTTGTGATGAGTGTTGGTGTGTTGTGGCCCCTTGTCCACAACGTCATTTGTTTACTAGCTGAGTGTCATAGAGTTAGGTAGTTGGGTGCTCTCCCTTTTCTCTCTTCAATCCATCTATACTTGCCTTTTCTATCTATACCCTTCCCTCTTGCACCTATCCAATTGGCATCAGTCAAGATCAGAGTCGGCAGCATCTTCACTAAGTGATATCAACGCTCCCGTTAAGGGGGTTAGCTGCTAACCCTAATGAAGACAATGCGATCAATACCAACCAACAAGATCAAGAAGGCGCAGTGAAAGCGTGTGTGGGTCCTAACCCACAGGTCCAAGAGATCCTCAAGAATTGCATAAGTGGGTCCTGAACATCTGAAGGTCAAAGCAACCAGTCCGCAAGTTAACCTTGCGCAGTCAAAGTCAACTCAAGAAAGCCATGAACAACCGATGAACCAGCCGTGTTTTTCTTGCTACCTTCTTCTTGAATCTCGGGGGCGAGATTCCTGTTAAGGGGATTAGATTTGTAACACCCTGAATTTGGGGGAATAAAATTTCTTTTCCGATATCTGCCAAATTCAGGTGTTACCATCCCCTTTACCTGCTTTCCTTATCCTTTTTCTAAATAATGGAGAGTTATGGAGAATTATTTTATTATATATATATATAGGTTTATAGTGTAGTAAAATAAAATCTTAGAGAAGCTTCGATTGTTGCATTCATGCCATTGCATAGTGTTTATGAGTGCAAAATGTTATCGTATCATGTTAAAATATCTCGAAGATGTTCCCAAGAGTTGTTGGAATCTTCGGAACGTTTCTTCGAGCATTTGATATCAATCTCAATTTTTCTAATATTATTTAAATACCTAAAATTTAGTATTTTTTAAAACTATAAAATTCTGGAAAAACTCGATAATATATATATATATATTTCTTCCTCTCATCGAGCCTGTTCCAGATCTTGTGTCCTTTTTCGCGAGATCACTAAACTGTTTCTTCTCGCGAACAGCATGTCGCTTGCATCTGCTATCCTCGGCTATGTCGTCGACCCTTCGTCTATTCCCATGTCTACCCTCTATCTAAGTCTACCCCATCCATCAATCTCACCTCGCGTCATCTCGTCATGCAACGCTCATGCATGCAACCTCCTCCCTCATCCTCGTCGTATCGCACATACGCAACCACCTCACATGCTCCTCTCACTGACACCTCAGGCCCATAAGTCAATTCCGTTTTTCTAAATTGTTGTCTGTTTCACGCGCTCGCATCGACTCAGAATTAGTCGTGGCCACCTTGCCCGCGGCATCCACACGGCCCAGCCGCCGCGGGGCCACCAGCGCCCTGTTGATTTTCCCCCAAGAGCCGAAACCACTCAACACCACGTCCTTCACTTTCTTCGTCTAGATAGTTCAACCTCGCCTCCTCTCTTCCTCGACGCGCACAGCAACCGCACCAAGCTCGACCCACCGCCCAGCCGTCTGCACTAGCTAGGAGCCTGCGCCTAGAGTTCCGCCCGTGCCGTGCTCACCCCGCCGTCGACGATCACCGTGAGCAGGTAAGCCTCTCTCCTTCCTCTCTCCCACGTCCGCCCTGGCCGCATCTCTTCACGTGCTGCCCTGCTCTGGTCGGTGTTGCGCCGCCTACCCGTGCCGCCCCGCGCTGCACGCTGCTCTCGCCGGCGTGGCTAGCCTAGGCCTTGTCCCGGCCAGCAGCCGGTTCCCCGGCTGAGACCCGATCTCTGCGTGCCATTCTTCTCCGAAGCCATGCACGTTGCTCGCCACCGTAGACCTGCTTCGCACCGCCATGCCGCTCGGCCTCCGCGGCCAGCCGCGCGAGCCCAGTCTCAAACTCCGATGAGCGGCCACGCTTGCCCTAGCCACCGGCCCGTCGCACACCCATTCCCGTCCGCCATAGACCCTTCGTGAGATCCTATTCATGCGCCATCGCAAGTTGAAAACTGAACTGCTGAAGCGGTTTATCCGTTCCATTCGTGAACCAGAGAGAAAGCAAATCATGAGCGGGTCCCACTCACATGCACATGCACATGCACGCGCTGTAGTGTCGTGTGAGGAAAAAAAATTCGAAGTGGGCCCCACCCACACACGCACCTGCTTGCATGCGGATGGCACTGGAAAGTGGAAAACACCGCCTATGCTCCAAACGTGCTTAAAAATCGCTGGGCCCAACCTTGCATGCAGGATTTCCTTGCTGTGCACGACGTCATCTTGCTTGCATGATTCTAGGATCCTCTGCGATCATGATCTCTATGCCTAGCCAGCCCTCCATGTGGTCTATCGTATGGTTCGCCTTCGACCAATAGAATCACGCCACGTAGTTTAAATTCGAGAAACAGTAATTATTCAATATATATGTTGCCTTGCGAGTCCGTCTCGACTCGATTCAGTCGTAGAGACTTCGTAATAACCTCGAGTAAGTGTTAGTAATATTATTCGGTCGCAACACATGTTTTCGTTAATAAGGTAGTTAATCCGAGGTTTATTTGAACGTCATTTTAATTAAAATTAAGGTGTAGTTTTAACTGGTGATTTTATAGATACAAATTGATGTGGTTAGTGCCGACTTAGATGTTTTCAACTAATATTCGTTTAACGTAAACGTGACGTCTGTTTAGCTTTTCTCGCGCGTCGCGCGTTGTCCGTGTGCTGAGTCGTGTGTGTCCGCGTGTCGTCGCGCATCGTTCGCGCGTGTCGCGCGTGCTGTTCGCACGCGTTGTCACACATCGTTTGTGTGCGTCACGTGTGCCATGTGCACATGTCGCTTGCCTTGCTGCACGTCGTTAGCGCGAATCTCGCGTGTCGATCACGTGTGTCGTGTGACGTCTGCGCGTGATAATAAATTGTTTTCACTTATAAATACTCATGTTAATAACGTTAATTCATCATGTCACATATTTTAGATAATTAACTTAAGGTTTGCTCGACTAATATTTATTAGATTAATATTCCAATTATATTAATTGTGTAGTGTTCAACTTGCGCTTTTATAATAAACATTAACATGACTAATATTAACTTAACTACTTTTTATTTATTTAATATTTGTTTAGTATAAACACAACCTCTATTTAGTATTTTCTCGCCTGTCGCGCATGCTGTTTCGCACGTGGTGGCGTGCTGGTTCGCGCGTCGCGCTGGTCGCACGCACTGTTTCGTGTGTCGTCAGCGTGCTATGTCGCGCGTGTCCGCACGTCGTTTGCACGCTGTCGTGTTGGGTTCGCCTTCGTCACGTTGTCTGCGCTTGTCGCTCATGGTGCGCGCGCTAGGTCGCGTGCGGTCGTGCTGTTTCACGTGTTACGTATTTTGTCTCGCTCCGCTAATTCATTCCGCTTAGAGTCGTTGATGTAATTTAAATTACTTATTTAACTAAGAATTGTTGGTTTGATTAGCTAATTAAAATTGTGTGATAGCTCTAGTTTTATTTTAAATAAATATTGATTAATATAATCAGATCAAACTAAATGTTATGATTAATACTCGTTTAGTGTAGACGTGATAACTTCTCGACCGTAGCCTCGACTGTCGCGTTTCTTTTTCCTCTAGAGATAGTAGTAGCAAGCTCTATTTCGTATTGCATGTTTTTATTATGTTTTTATTTGAATGGTGAAATGTTCTTATGCATATATGTGTTTGTTTGCTTGTACATGTTTGTCTTCGCTTTGCGTTACGATTATAGTGTCGTTCCCAAGCTTCGAGGAATCGAAGACCAAGCGTTGGCGACCAAGTGATCAGGCTCTTCGAGTTCTACAAGTTTGAAGACCCTGAGCATCTGTTTGGTGAAGGCAAGTGTCCTCTGACTTATTATGTCCCATTCACTTATAATTCACTGTCCTGCACTACTTAATTGAAACCTAAGGATTTACTAGCTTTCTATTTACCTTGTCCTTGATTTACCTTTTGGGTTACTATGGTTAGCTACATGCTAGCGCTTTACTTTAATCAATGAACATGATGAGATACAATGATGATACTATGATTTTATTCTGGATATGATGATATACTTGTGCCATTTAGGGGACTCGGGCTGTTTCCCGAGTACCTCTCCGTAAGGACCTGTTCGTTGAGAGACCACCCGGGATAACAGTGCAACCATGAGGGTGAAATGGGATGCCCTTAGCTAATTAATTAGAGGAACTAGAGGTGTAGTTGCTTCGCCGTCGTGCCGTCAATGGGGTCCAGGCACAGTGCTTGCTCTGCCGAGGCTGAGTGCCGAAGTTCTTTCGTTTTGTTTTTGTTAGTCGCCCTCCTGCGGGGAGAGGTACTGTGTTTATCAAACTGGAGAAACCTAACGAGCGGCTATGACCTCTAGGGAATCTTTGTAAAAGCTACGTAGTGATACCCTGCCAGACCACCTAGGAAGTGATCAATGGGGAGTCATGATCCCCGGGCAAAACGGGAATCACGGCTCATGGGTAAAGTGTGCGACCTCTGCAGAGGGATTAGAAACTGATATATCAGCCGTGCTCACGGTTATGAGCGGCCTTGGGATCCTCTTTGATTAGAGATATAGATGGTTCGAGATACAATGGTTCTTTTTATTATTTCGGTTCGATGATGATAATGAGGTTTCCTCGATGAGGAAATGGTTCACGGGTTGGTTATATGATAAAACTTGGCTTCCACTAATAATAAATACCTGACCAACTAAAAGCAATCTGCTTTGACCTTAACCCCACATAAAGCTAGTCCACTTCAGCCAAATAGGACATTTGCTGAGTACGTTGATGTGTACTCACCCTTGCTTTCACAAAACACCAGGTTGCCTTTGGTGCAATCTATACTCAAGTAAAGAAGAAGGCGTCGAGGCGGATCTCCAGGAGTTCCAGGACTTCGACGAGTTCGAGGATTAGGCTAGCGACCACCCCCAGTCAGCTGCCTGTGGTGGGTTTATTTACGTTGGCTACGTTTCTATTCTGTGTACTTTGATTATATTATGTAAATGACTCTAGTCTTTATATTATTACTTACTCTTTATTGTTATTCGAAGCATTGTGCTATGATGAGTCATTTATGTAATCGCCGTGTACGTGAATTTCTGATCCTGGCACGTACATGGTTCGCATTCGGTTTGCCTTCTGAAACCGGGTGTGACAGTCATCTACATCACATTTCTTATCCACGGGCTTGCTCTTCCCGTCTCCCCTTTTTTCCACGGCCTCCTTGACTTCTACGAACTAAACTTGACCCATCTGAACCCTAATTCCATCTTGCAAGTTTCCATTTTTGTACATCTATGTGAGGCCTTTCTCGGGATTCTCCCCCATTTTGGTCTCTGGAAATACCTGTATCACTGTCGGCCTGGGATGGCTGGGGGACAGCACCAGCTCGTTGGCGGCGTGAGTTTGGAGCTTCATCGTGGGAGAAAAGCAGAGTATCTCCACATTCCCCTCAAGGATAGCATCAAAGGGTGGCGCCTTGAGTGGTTCATTATGGAGAACCATTGCATGTCTCTCCCCCCTCGGTCGGGGAGGCAGCTAGATGTCCGCACATCGAGTTGGATAATATCTCTGACTCCTTCGGAGATAACAGAGGCTAAGGTACTGCTTGCCGGGGTCTGCTCGCTGAAGGACATAGGTCTAACTTCTGAGGCCGTGGTTGCTGATTTCATTTTCAATAACATCCAACCCTTGAAGGATAGGGCGTACCCTGCTTATTTGTATAGTGGTGTCAACGATTCTACCCGGGTCACGAACAAGAAGATTCCCACTGAAGATCTAATGAGCCGAATGGACATGATCTTGAGGGGTAGAATTTCAAATGCTGGTGCTCCTGTGGCCTATTCTGCCTGGAACTTGCCACCAATCAGGTCATTTTCTGAGTTTGTGTCCAACCCTCCTGCTCATGATGGTAGCTTGGGTCTTAGAGTGCGACCCTCTCCAGCAGATATCGAAGCCTTGATTACTTCAATTCAGAACATTCCCGAAGATGAGAGGCAGACTCACTTCGAGATGCTAGCCAGCACTGATGATGCTGAGATAGATGTTGTGCTTAGCCTGCTGGCGGGGGAATCATCCGACTCTACCCGCACCGAGCCAATGGCTATCACAACTAGGGAGGAGTTTGGTGAAGAGGTGGAAAATTGGAAACCCGAGGCTGCTCGCCCAAAGTGTTCGCGCCGAGCGAGACGCCCAACTACACCTGTTAGGAGAAGAAGAAAAAGCGGCTCCGATGACTGTCGTGCTTGGATTAGGATGTCGGCCCTTCCGTGCCAGTTCCTGATGATGTCCCGACAGAGGCCGTTCCAGAGGCTGACGCCAAGGGTGCACAGGCTGTTGGATGCATGCTTGATGATGATGAAGAGGAAGAAGAGGAAGAAGTCCCGCTGATCCGTAAGAACAGCCGGCATTATAGAGGAAGTGAGGGGAGTAGCAACATCCCTACTCTAGCTCTGTCGGCTCTTGTCAGTCTTCAGGGACTTTCAATATCAAACTTTGATCAAGTACTGGAGGAAGTCATCCCCAAAGATATGCTGTTAGAGCCCACTGCCGATGATATCCCGGCTGTCTGTTCAGAGGTCCCGGACGGTGGGATTTCCTTGCTTGACTCCGCTGGGCAGGAGGTAACCCGAGCGGTGTCTCATGCATCGTCGACTTTGGAGGGCAGCCTTCAATGCCAAGACGCTGGTCCGAGTCACCTGACTCCCATGGAGGTGACGGAGGAGCCCTCAGCCTTAGAGGTAGCTACTGCAGAAGACCCAGCCCCCGAGGGTGGTGCTGGCAGCTACCTAGCCCCCGAGGGTGTTGCTAGTAGTGATCCGGCTCTGGTGGGTAGCGCAAGCTGCAACCCAGCCCCCGAGGGTGTTCAGGTGGGCTCTTCCTCCCACATCTCCATGGACATCCATGTTGGGTCGTCCCCACCTCGGTCCGATGGGGCGATGATGGTGCATGCTTCCACAGTTTTGAACGAACAAGGCACCTTAGAGGTCGGCAAGCTAGATGTGAGAAGCCTGCTGTCTGCTGGTGGGGCTGAGATCACCCCTGATAATGCCCTTCAAGTTGTTCTTGCTGATTTTCCCCCGTCGAGCCATGACACAGCTCCTCCTGCCTTGGGTCTGCCACTGTTCCTCTCCAATCTTCAGGTGAGTCAACCTCTTGCCTTTCATTGTTCATATTAGTGAATTATCTTTCTTCTACTCATCTGTCTACGATCACAGGCTTTGGTTGATGGAATGTCTACCCAGCTGAGGTCGTGTAGTGCCACTGTTCCAGAAGAAGCTCTGTCTCTAATGCAGTGGAACCCATTGCTGCTTCAGAAACAGATTGCTGACTTGAAGGCATCGAACGTTGGTCAATGACCTTACAACTTCCTTAGTTGTTTTTATTAATCAACTTGTTCTGAGTCATGCATCACCTTTCAGCTGCATTGTCGGATATGGCCCAGCGGTGCTCTGATCTTGAGGAAAAGTATCTTCGAAGCCAAGCCGACTCAACCCAACGGTGCTCTCAACTTGAGGAGAAGTATTCTCAGAGTCAAGCTGACTTGGCCCAAATTTCTGTTTTTTTGGATGGCGCATGTTCTTTGAATTCTTCCCTCAGTGCTCAGCTTGACTCTGAAAGGATGGCGCACGAGGTAAACTCCCTTGGTTGACTTCGCCACGCTTATTGTAGACTGGGTGCTGAATGTTGCTTCTTGTTCGTAGGAGGAGAAACGAGCACTCGCGACCTCTCGTGATAATCTAGACAGGTTATACCGTAACGCTAGCAATTCCTTGACTATTTTGGAAAGGAGCCACCGCTTCACCATGTCAGACCTGGATCATCATCGTCATGAGCTGCAAATATCCCAAGATGAAGTTATGTGGCTTGGACAACTGTTATCAACCAAGGATTCGACCATTAGAGATCTGCGTGCTTCAAAGAAACTTGTCGCACAAGAGCTAGAAGTTGCTCGACTGGTGATAGGAACGGTGGTGCCCGATCTTCCGTCAGGTGAAGGTAACTATCGATTTGGTGGAGATGTCACACAGACGATCCGGCTTCCAATCAACACAACTAGAACCCCGCAATCGCAGCACCACTTCTCCTCTGGTTATCAACCATGCACTGCGCGATTGACCTCGCCATGAGGGCTAATTCCTGCCTAAGAATCGAAGACACAAGCAAGAACAAGAAAGAACACAATCTGGAATATTGTGGATGAATGATTAAGCTCACAAATTGGGGTCTCACAAACCGATCTACGACGACTGTTCTTGACAGATCTAACTTAAGCAAAACCCGCCTCTAACAAGGATGTGGCGGCTATTAATAAAGACTCTAGGGTTATGCAAAACCCTGGACGTGCCCCTAATGGGCTCAACAAAGATACACGGCCCAATAGGCCAAAAGACGACGTTGTAGCGTCGACAGATTCTAGACGTCAACTTGTTTAGACAATTCCTATGGATTCTAGATGAATTTGGACTTGAAACCAGTGCCATTGGAAGCTCCTCGAAATTATCTTTCCATCCATATAAAGAACGTCCAAATCTGACTCCGTATGCGACTTGGGTGCCCATTTTATTACGGGTTGTTCCTGGAATCCGAGACTAAAATGAACTCAAATCGGTTTGGGCCTCCATCTTGATCCAGACATCCTAGCTGGTCCTCTCCTTCATTCCTAAGTACAATTAAATCATTAGGTAGCATACTACTCTCAAATGCACAAGAATAATTACTTAGGAACGAGATCACCTGTAAATTCAATTGTCGAGCGCGTGCGCGAGTAATTGGACCTTGAACATCAACTAGGGGAGTGTTGTTTGTATCCATGGGAGTGATGTCCTCATCATCTGGCTGTCAAAGCTTTAGAGGACAACTACGTCATTTTGAAGGCTCAGCGCGACAAGGCTATGGACAAAGCCATTCACGCTAGGCAGATCCTGATGAGGAGGCACGGCGTCGTGGTGCCTGACGATATTGTCGTTGATGTCAAGGCTACGCTCGATGCTTCGAGTCGTCCTTCCTTTTCCGTCGCTCCTGTGAAAGACATTGCTAACAAAAATGTCTCGATGCAGTGATGTCCTGCAAAACACTTGATGTAATATGAATTCTATGTGTATGTGATGGTTATGTTAGAACTCGAATATTTTGTGAGCAGGGCACCGGAAAGTGCCCCTGATGCCAACAAGTAAAACGTTCTTTTTCTTCCTAGAGTGCTAATTATTTTGTCATTAGGGTATAGCAATCACCCTGAACAGTTGTGAAAATAAGATTGTTGTGCTGGTTTTAAGGCGTTTTCCGACTTAAATCGATCATCTGACTGGTAGGGCACAGTGGTCGCCCTAAGATAAGTGGTCATGAACATACCGCACCGACTTAAGTCATCGCTGACTTAAGCCGTCATTCTGTTAGTAGGGTATAGTGGTCACCCTAAGCCAAGGTAGCGTGGGCATGTTGCACCGACTTAAGTCATCGTCGACTTAAGCCGATTGCTCCGTTAGTAGGGTATAGTGGTCACCCTAAGCCGAGGTAGCGTGAGCATGTTGCACCAACTTAAGTCATTGCTAACTTAAGCCGATTGCTCCGTTAGTAGGGTATAGTGGTCATCCCGAGTCAAGTAAGAGTGAGCATGTTGCACCGACTTAAGTCATCGCCGACTTAAGCCGATTGCTCCGTTAGTAGGGTATAGTGGTCACCCCGAATCAAGTAAGTGTGAGCATGTTGCACCGACTTAAGTCATCACCGACTTAAGCCGATTGCTCTGTTAGTAGGGTATAGTGGTCACCCCGAGTCAAGTAAGCGTGAGCATGTTGCACTGACTTAAGTCATCGCCGACTTAAGTCGATTACTCCGTTAGTAGGATATAGTGGTCACCCTGATTCGAGTAAGCGTGCTAATTTCAAATCCAATCAAATCGAGGTCAGCTGGAAGTTAAGAGTCTGAATGCCTTTGGAAATGAAAACTTTGTTGATGATGAAGTCCCCCGATTATAGAGTACAATGTTCCTTCGAGAACTTTTGAGGCCTTGCTAAGGATAAAACTTTCTGAGATGCTCTATGTTCCATGAATTCCCCACTTCCGTGTCATCCATTTGAGTAAGCCAGTATGAGCCTGGTCGAGTGACCTCTGATACGGTGAATGGTCCTTCCCATAGTGGTGATAACTTGTGTCATCCTTCCCCGTTAGAATTCGGCGAAGGACCAAGTCTCCCACTGCAAAGGACTAGTGTCTCACAGCTTTATCATGATAGCGCCTCAGGGTCTGCTAGTATCTAGCCGACTGAATTACTATGTTCAATCGTTCTTCCTCTAGCACATCGATGTCTTCTAGTCTGGTGGCCTCCGCCTCGGCTATGCTTTCGAAAGTCAGCCTCGGCGCCCCGAATATTAAGTCGACGGGCAACACTGCTTCCGACCCATAAACCATGAAGAATGGGTATTTCCATGCAGAGCTCGACTGGGTTGAGTTGTCAGGCTCCAAACCACATATGGCAGCTCTCTGATCCATTTTCCTGTGAGCTTTTTATTCTTGTCAAATATTTTCTTCCTGAGTGCCCCTAGTATCATTCCATTGGCCCTTTCCACTTGGCCATTGGCTCTTGGATGTGCTACTGACGCATACTTGATCTGGATGCTCTGTTGCTCGCAAAAATCGAAGAATTCAGAACAAGTGAAATTGGATCCTAGGTCAGTGATGATGCTATTTGGTATCCCGAATCTGAATATTATATCTTGTATAAACTCCACCTCTTTGGCTAAGGTCAGGGAAGCGATTGGCTTGTACTCTATCCACTTTGTGAATTTGTCAATGGCAACTAGTATGTGAGTATAGCCTCCTTGAGCTTTTTTGAAAGGTCCAATCATGTCTAGCCCCCAGCATGCAAAAGGACAGGTTACAGGAATGGTCTGTAGCTGCTGTGCGGGTAAATATTGTTGCTTTGATAGGAATTGGTAGGCTTCACATCTCTGGACTAACTCAGCAGCGTCACTCTTCGCTGTTGGCCAATAGAAACCAGATCTGAAAGCTTTCCCAACCAGGGTTCTAGATGCTGCATGTACTCCACATTGCCCAGCATGGATTTTTTCTAACAGTTGTTTCCCAATAGCCGAGTGGATGCATTTCATGAGGACTCCTGTCGCACCCCTTTTGTACAGTATGCCCCCTATGAGGGTGTAGTGGGCCGACTGTCTTGCGATGCATTCTGCTGCCGACTTGTCATCCGGTTCTTCTTCATTCTTTATGTATCTGATGATAGGCTCTTTCCAGTCGTTGGGGTCCGACTCTGGTTGGCTCAAGATGTTGCACTCTTCTGCCTGATCTAAGAGAATACTTGGGCGTGATACTTCTTGGACGAAGATCCCGGGTGGGACCTAAGCCCGACTGGATCCCAGCTTTGATAATGCGTCTACTGCCGCGTTGTGGTCTCTCTCCACATGATGAAACTCTAACCATTCAAATCTGTCTTCTAATTTTTGGACAACTGCACAGTACTTGCCCATAGAATCAGTCGAGCAATCCTAATCTTTATTTATCTGGCTTATGACCACTAGAGAATCTCCATATACCATCAGTTTTTTGATGTCGAGTGATACAACGATGCTCAATCCATGGATCAGTGCTTTATACTCTGCTGCATTATTTGATGCTGGAAACAGTAATTGGAGTGTGTACTTGAGTTGTTCACCTCTAGGGGCAATGAAGAGGATCCCTGCACTTGCTCCCTATAGCTTTAGCGAGCCGTCAAAGTACATTCTCCATACTTCGGTAGCCTCCGAGTTCTCTGGGACCTGATGTTCAGTCCACTCGGATATGAAGTCGACCAACGCCTGAGTCTTGATTGTCGTGTGAGGTCTGAACTCTATGTCATGAGCTCCCAACTCACACGCCCACTTGGCTATCCTTCCGATGGCTTCTTTATTGTGGAGGATGTCCCCTATTGGAAATCCTGTGACTACTATGACTTTGTGGTCGTCAAAGTAGTGTTGGAGTTTGCGTGCGGTTATAAGTACTGCATATAGCAACTTTTGGATTTGAGGATATCTTATTTTTGAGGGCCCAAGGACTTCACTGATGAAGTAGACTGGATGTTGTATCAGGTGCGCATGTCCTTCTTCCACCCGCTCGACTACTAATGCGGCTGTTGGCACTTGCTCTTGACAGCAAAGGGACCCAACACGAGTGAATGGTGATGGCAACAGGGCACTCGCACGCGATGGCAAAAGCTCTGTTCATCTAGCCTCTCACGGGCACTGTGCGGGGGTATTTATAGGTAACCGAGTGCACGGCGCCTTGCGTCAAGGACGCATGTGCCCTCAGGTACCTAGTTTATCCCCAGAATATTCCCATAAAGCGGGGTTACAAGCTGTAATTACAAGTACGCCTTTACAAATTAGGCCCGTAACACAAAGGCGGCCACGCAGGGCCCGTTACAATGGGCCAGATCTCATGTGGGCCTCGGAACTGACCGAGGCCGCGCCGTGGGAGGCGTCGCCGCAGGCCTTCGTCTGGTGCCGAATCGAGCGAAGGGTCTCCGTGTTGTCTCTGGTGCCGACAAGCGGAGGGTGTCCCTGCCTGCTTTGTCTGTCAGGGCAGGGGCTAAGCGGTGGAGACTTCGGGCGAAGGGTGGCGTTTCTGCCTTCGCTCCAACATTTGCCCTCCGAGGGACCAGTTCGACAAAGTCACCTAGTGCCGAAGACGTCGCTAGATGGCGGAGACGCTGCCCTCGCTCGAAGTGGTTCCGCGGGGGGGGGGGGTGAGTTGGTCGTTTTCGAGGCGTTCTTCGTCGCCGGTCTCCGCTTGCCTGCGCACCGGTTTGTTGGCGAAGTCCTGCGTAGATTCAACGTTCAAATACATCAGCTGACACCGAACGCCGTGGTGGCGCTGGCGAAGTATGTCTGGGCGACGACTTCGTACGGCGGACAGCCGTCGGTTGAAGTTTTTGCGAAGCATTATTGCTTGCATTGGCAGAAGAGGGTGGTTGAGGACGGAGTTGCCCAGTTCGGGTCGTGCACATTCACGCCGAAGACCGGCAAGACCACAATGCCAGTAGTGGAGTTGATTCCGTGGGCCCGCGACAAGTGGGGCAATTGGAATGAATTTTGGTTTTACGTTGCTGAGGCTACTGTCGAAGGCCATGAAGGACTTTTTGTATGTTTGCTGACTTTTTGTATGTTTTGTTTTAGGCGGAGCGAGGCGAGCGGGTGGACGATTTCGGAGCACTGAACGGCGCCCTGCCTGACCCGGAGCCGGCCCCGGAGACCACGGAAGACGCACCAGGCGCCCCCACATCTGCTGCGACAGTTGAAGACCTGCCCCTGAAGGTGGCCGAAGGCGCTCCCGGTGCCCTCGCAGCAGCTGCGCCGACCGTCGAAGATCCGACGGCGGAGGCGGTGGAAACAATGGCGGAAGTGGCGGCGGAGACAACGGCGGAGGCACCCGCGGCGTCAGGGCCCTCGCAGGTGGCGTAGTGGTTGTTTAGGGTTAGGGAATTTTGGATGTTGTACTGAACTTTGGTTGCTGCGCAGGTTCAAGATTTTGGGCCTGCGCACGCAACCACTGCTACTGAGTTTTTGGCGGCCTCGACCGCGGGAGGTGGTAATCAATATAGTGGGTCTGCATCTGAGTTTTTTGACTTTGCTGACTCCGGGAGCTCGGTTGAGTGGACTGAGGAGTCGTCGGAGGAGAATTTGGATTATTTTGCGGCCTTGGACGTGGCTGCGGCGGAGGCCTCGCCACACGTCGTGGACACGTCGGACGTGCCAGGCCCGGAGCCGGGCGCCGTCGACGAAGGGCGGTTGCTAAACGTAGGGTTAGCGCGGAGGAGCGGGCTCTGCTTTGTGTGGGTGGGGCTGGTCGGCAGGAACTGTTGTCTCTGGCGACCGCCGAGAGTGTGGGTGAAGGGGAACTGCGAAGGCTTTTTGCGGGTGAGGAGCTCAGGATAATGTTATTTAATTATAGGGAGATGGGAATTATTCCTAAGGTTGAGCCGATGTAGGGTGTGGTGCCCTCGCCTGTGTATGTAGAGGCTTGTATGGTGGAATTGTGTGCCCTCGCGTGCATGTGTGTGAAGGCGTTTTGTACTAACTGATTCGTTCGGCTGCGCTGTGCTTGCTTGATTATGATTGGTCTTGGCGTGAATGGTTCGATGTTGTCGTTTCGGTCGTTGTTGCGCTAGTCCAGGTGTACCCTTAAGTGTCTTCTGCACAGATAGTCTTCGCGATAGACTTAGATTTTTTCCCGGCTGCACCCTTAGGCGACTTCTGCACGGATAGTCTTCGCGATAGATTCAGATTTTTTCCGCACTTGTTGTGCTAATCCGGCTGCACCCTTAGGCGACTTTTGCGCGGATAGTCTTCGCGATAGACTTAGATTTTTTTCGCACTTGTTGTGCTAATCCGGCTGCACCCTTAGGCGACTTTTGCGCGGATAGTCTTCGCGATAGACTTAGATTTTTTCCCGGCTGCACCCTTAGGCGACTTTTGCGGGGATAGTCTTCGCGATAGACTTAGATTTTTTTCGCACTTGTTGTGCTAATCCGGCTGCACCCTTAGGCGACTTTTGCGCGGATAGTCTTCGCGATAGACTTAGATTTTTTTCCCGGCTGCACCCTTAGGCGACTTTTGCGGGGATAGTCTTCGCGATAGACTTAGATTTTTTTCGCACTTGTTGTGCTAATCCGGCTGCACCCTTAGGCGACTTTTGCGCGGATAGTCTTCGCGATAGACTTAGATTTTTTTCGCACTTGTTGTGCTAATCCGGCTGCACCCTTAGGCGACTTTTGCGCGGATAGTCTTCGCGATAGACTTAGATTTTTTCCCGGCTGCACCCTTAGGCGACTTTTGCGGGGATAGTCTTCGCGATAGACTTAGATTTTTTTCGCACTTGTTGTGCTAATCCGGCTGCACCCTTAGGCGACTTTTGCGCGGATAGTCTTTGCGATAGACTTAGATTTTTTTCGCACTTGTTGTGCTAATCCGGCTGCACCCTTAGGCGACTTTTGCGCGGATAGTCTTCGCGATAGACTTAGATTTTTTTTTCCGCACTTGTTGTGCTAATCCGGCTGCACCCTTAGGCGACTTTTGCGCGGATTTGTCGCACGCGAGGGTAGCTAGCGCTTAGCCTCGCGGTGACCTCGTGGTGGTCGAATGTCGAAGACCGTCATCGCGGTCTTTTTCGACGCATGTCTTTTTGCGGGGGCTTCTGTCTTTTCATCGGACATTTTGCGAAGCTTTTGCTTTCTTGGTCGTACCGAGGGGTCGATTCCCAAACTGTGCTCGATTATGGATCGGCTGACTCCGACCAGGTCGAGGGCGGACCAGGCGAAGACATCTTTATTCTTGGCCAGGCAGCAGAGGAGCTTCTCTTCTTCATGCGAAGTACGGTCTTTGCTGATAGTGACGGTCTGCTTGGGCGTGGCCTGATCGAGGGGGACAGTCTTGGTCCCATCCTGACTCTGCAACTGAGCCTTGCCGTGCTGCTTGTCAGTTGGGCTGGCGGGCGCGGGGACCTCGCACTGTGTCGTGAGACAGTGCATGTTCCTCTGACCAGGCACGAAGTCCCGCTCTATGTTGCGCGCTGCTTGCTGGTTACCGTGGACTGTGATTACGCCTAGCGGGCCTGGTATCTTCATGCACAAATACAGTCCGTGGATGGCAGCTTCAAATTTATTGATGGAGCCCCGACCCATGATGGCGTCGTATGGATATACCATATCCACAATGTCAAAAGTCACCTGCTCACTTCGGGCATTGGGTGCTGCACCGAAGGAGAGGGGCAATTCTATTTTGCCGACGGGGAAGGTGCCCTTGCCGCCGAAGCCATACAACGGGTTGTCCGAAGGCTTAAGCAGGCTGTGGCTGATGCCCATGCGATCGAAGGCGTGGAGGAAGATGATGTCTGCCTGGCTGCCGTTGTCAACGAGGACCTTGTGTAGGTCCCAGCCTGCCACGCTGCAATTGATGACCATGGCATCGCAGTGGGGGGCGCTGCGCAAATCGACGTCCCGTGCGTCGAAGGTGAGCGGTACGTGGGACCACTTTGTCTGTACAACTGGGCCCGTGACGGCGACATGGTTTATGCTGCGGTAGTGGTCCCGCTTCTGCCGCTTGGTGTCGAAGTCGGCGCTGGACCCCCCAGTTATCATATGAATGACTCCGCGATAAGGTTGATCGGCGAAGTCTTCCTGCTTTGGGGCATGGGGGATGTTTTGTTGTTGCTGGTGTGGTGGTGGAGGCGGAGGATGTACGATTTGTACTTCCTGATGATGTTGGTAAGCGTGGTGCGGTGGATGCGGGGCGGGAGCGTGGATATATGGTGGAGGGGGTGGCTGGTAATTATGCGCGACAATTCTGGGGTTGTCGGCTGGCTGCGCCCTCGCCATTCTGTCTCTGGTGGCCTTCACTTCGGGGCAATCTTTAGTTTGGTGGGCGCAGTCTTCGCCATGGAAAAGGCAGTAAAATCGGCGTGGTGGAGGGGGTGGCTGCGCACGCCCTCGGCCCCTGCCGTGAGTTCCACTTCCGCGGCCCTGGGGGGGATATTCCTGGCGACGAAGGGGGTCAGCGGCCGGCTGCTGGTTGGCGATGTTGTGCACTTGCTGCTGACCGCGGCCGTCTCGACCGGAGTCTGGTTGCGGAGTCCTTGTCCACGTGCGGCTGGATTGCGGAGCATCTTTTGGCTTCCGCTGGGACTCAATTATCTCCTTCTGCCTCTGGAGGTTGCGGTTCTTGAGGCGCAGAGCGCGCAGCTGTAGCTGTTCTTCTGCGGAGATGCCGAGGACCTCACCGTCCTCGGCGAGGTCCGCGCCCTCCGGTGGTGCGAAGCCTGAGGGAGGTGCGAAGCCTGAGGGTTGTCCCTCAGGGTCGCAGGTGCGGAGGGTGTCGTCTTCAGTGGCCTCTTGGTGGGTGGGTTGGGTGAGGGCGAGGGCCTTGCCCTTTCTTGCGGCGAGCAGTGCTGCCTTCGCAGCCTCGTCAGCCTTAGGGTTAGCTCTCTTGGGTGCCATCGTGGGTGGTTGTCTCGTAGCACGAACGGTGGGCGCCAAATGTTGGCACTTGCTCTTGACAGCAAAGGGACCCAACACGAGTGAATGGTGATGGCAACAGGGCACTCGCACGCGATGGCAAAAGCTCTGTTCATCTAGCCTCTCACGGGCACTGTGCGGGGGTATTTATAGGTAACCGAGTGCACGGCGCCTTGCGTCAAGGACGCATGTGCCCTCAGGTACCTAGTTTATCCCCAGAATATTCCCATAAAGCGGGGTTACAAGCTGTAATTACAAGTACGCCTTTACAAATTAGGCCCGTAACACAAAGGCGGCCACGCAGGGCCCGTTACAATGGGCCAGATCTCATGTGGGCCTCGGAACTGACCGAGGCCGCGCCGTGGGAGGCGTCGCCGCAGGCCTTCGTCTGGTGCCGAATCGAGCGAAGGGTCTCCGTGTTGTCTCTGGTGCCGACAAGCGGAGGGTGTCCCTGCCTGCTTTGTCTGTCAGGGCAGGGGCTAAGCGGTGGAGACTTCGGGCGAAGGGTGGCGTTTCTGCCTTCGCTCCAACAGCGGCGCTTACCACGTGAGTCATGCAGGAAATGTATAGTAACAGATCTTCTGCTGGCTGATTTGGTGTGGCTCGACATGGTGGCTTGAGTACTGGTGGTTTGGTCAGGAACTTTTTTAGCGCCTCTAGAGCTTCTTGTGCCTCTATGGTCCACTGAAACTTGTCCACCTTTTTGAGCAACTTGTAGAATGGCATGCATTTCTCGCCTAGCCTTGTTATGAATCTACTCAGGGCTACCATGCATCCAGTAAGCCTCTGTACCTTTTTTCTGTGATCGCGGCGCTTCCATTCTCATGATGGCTTCGATTTTCTTTGGGTTGGCTTCAATTCCCCGATGGCTAACGATGAATCCGAGTAACTTCCCTACCGGTACTCCGAGGACACACTTTTCTGGATTGAGCTTCCACCGGTATCCCCTCAGGCTGTTGAAGACCAGCTGCAAATCTTCGATGAAGTTCTCTGAGTTCTCTATTTTGATCACCACATCATCAACATAAGCTTCCACCCGCTTGTCCCAGTGATCGGCTAAGCATGTCTGAATAGCTCTCTGGTAGGTCGCTCCCGCGTTCTTGAGGCCAAACGGCATGGAGGTATAGCAGAAGGCTCCAAACGGGGTGATGAATGTTGTCTTCTCTTCATCTTCTTTTGCCAAGCTGATCTGATGGTATCCAGAATAGCAGTCTAGGAAGGATAACATAGAGCACCCGACAGTCGAATCAACCACTTGATCTATTCTGGGGAGCCCAAAGGGATCCTTCGGATAGTGTTTGTTGAGATTAGTATAGTCGACGCACATGTGCCAATCCACTTTATTCTTTTTGAGTACAAGAACAGGATTTGCCAGCCACTCAGGATGCAGCACTTCTCTAATGAACCCTGCTGCCACTAAGCGAGCTAACTCGGCGCGAATAGCTTCTCTCTTGTCAGGCGTTAAACGACGTAGCTTCTATCGAATCAGCTTTGCTTGAGGATAGACCTTTAATTTGTGCTCGGCCAGTTCTCTCAGGACTCCCGGCATATCCGCAGGTTGCCATGCGAATACGTCCCGGTTATCTTGTAGGAACCGAATGAGCGTGCTTTCTTATTTGTTGTCGAGGCTGGAACTGATGATGGCGGTCTTGCGTTCATCAGCGAACCCCAGGTTGATCCTCTTCGTCTCTTTAGTCGGCCGCATAGAGGTCACGACTTGAGCTTCATTCGCGGGTATCGCGAAGTCTCCCTCAGGCTTTGTGTTCGCATGCGCGGAGGAGGTCGTCGGTGGTCTAGTTGTGAGGGCCGCCTGAATGGCTCCTCGAAAGCATTCTGCGGTGCCTTGGAAGTCAGCACACACGGTAATGATTCCTTATGGTCCTGACATCTTCAATATCATGTAAGAATAGTGCGGGATAGCCATGAATTTTGCCAGCCCGGCCTGCCGATGATGGCGTTGTATCCGCAATCAAAACTCGCCACTTCGAACCTCAGGAACTCGGTTCTGTAGTTTTCCGGAGTTCCAAAGGTAACGGGCATGTAGATATGCTCGAGCGGGTACTCCCCTTCGGTTGGCACAATGCCGAAGAAAGGGGTGTCTGACTCGGTGAGGTCTTTGAGTGCGACCCCCAAGCCCAGGAGCGTCCGGGGGAAGGTAACGTTGATGCTACTTCCTCCGTCCACTAGTACTTTCTTTACCATACTCTCTCGGATCACTGGATCGATGAGGAGCGGGTACTTGCCTGGATGGTCGATGTTGAGCCATTGATCCGCTCGACTGAAGGTGATCGGGAATTCCGACCACCGGTAGGGAGCTGGGGTACTGGTGGTCGCCACCAGTACCTGTCGGTCGTTGAGCTTTTGCTGCCTTCTATTTTCCTGCGACCCGTGTCCTCCGAAGATGACGTTGACCTCTCCGTCGATGCGCGGGAATGCTCTGTCTCGTCCCCTTTCCTGTTGTCAAGGTTGCCTAGCTTCACTAGGCCCTCCTCGTGGTGGGGGAGGTGGTAGAGGCTAGAATGGTCGGCCATTCCCGATGAAATGCTTGATGTCTCTATAGTTCCATAGGGTGTGGCACATATCCTTGTGGTACGGGCACTAGGCGTCGAGGATGTCGTCCAGTGTCCGCTCACCTCTACGGGGTGCCCCTTGGGCACAAGAGATGGGTGGTCCGGCGGCGTGGACCTCTTCACGGGGCCTCTTCTCCCAACACTTGTCAGGTTGCTGGTTTGCATCACGCCGCGGTGCTGGTGGCGCGGGTTTCGTTCCCCTGATGAGGTCCTAAGCCCGTTCGTCGGCGGTGATGTAGAGGTCCGCTTCTCGAAATAGCTGCTCGGAGGTGGTCGGCGCTTTCTGCAATATGGCTCAAACGAAGGCCGAGTCATTAGATCCCTAGTAGAAGTCCTCAATCACCGCTGCCTTAGTGACCTCGGGGATACGATTTCTCATGGTATGAAACCTCTTGAGGTACGACCGAAGTGTCTCATCCCCCTGATGCCTAATGAATTTGAGGTCCCATGGCTGCGCCGGCTTGTCGAAGAGGGACTGAAAGTTGGCGATGAAACACCGACTGAAGACGCTCCAATCGTCGATGCAGTGTCGTGGCAGGTGTCGTAGCCACTGCAGTGCATCCTGCCCAAGAACGATGGGCAAGTACACAGTTATCACGTCTTTAGTCGCCCCAGTGGCTTGAGCAGCGGTGTATAGACGGCCAACTAGCTTCCTGGGTCCTGCTTAGGCTCATACTTGTCGACGTTGGAGACCTTGAAGTTCGGAGGCCACTGGATGGCCCTGAGACACGGAGTAAGCACGAATACTCCACATGTGTCCTCCTGTTGACGTTCATGGTGCCAGTCCCTGGGAGGAGAGTCGCTGATGTGCCATCTCGATCGTCCCCGAGTCAGGCCAGTAGTTGAGGCTGCCGCCGACTCAACTCGGGTGGTGCAACTTCGAGCCGGGACACCATGGTCCCGATGGTACTCCTCTCGACGCCTTATCTCGTTTTCATGTCGTCGTTCGTGTGAAGCATTGATGGAGCTCCGTGCGTCTCGCCGACAGTTGATGGCGTGTCGTAGGTCACCCGGGGGATGGGCGAGGGGCAGAAGGTGATTAGCCGCTCGAGTGAGCAACCGCCTATAACCTTCAGCATCCGGAGTCCAGGGGAGGCCATCAGCTATCTGAGCCAACACTTATCCGACTTCACTCAGTGTGTTCATTGCACAAGCAAAGTCAGGGTTTAGGTTTCGAGCAAAGACAGGGTTCTCTCGGCGTAACCTCGCATCCGGCTCAGCTTGTTCTCGATCTCGGTCTTGAGCCTGTCGACGATCGCGTCGATGAGAATTCCTCCTTTCTCTGAAGACTCGTTCATCAAGAGTTTCTCCTATTTCTGAGACTTCATCTCGGGATACGAGCTATGCTGGGTCCCGCTCCCTAGCTTCATGATGTCACCGAATATTCCGATGTCTATTTCTCCATCACCGAGCTTCTCGCTGGGGAGGTTCTTCTCCTGGCACAGTTGGCTCGTCGTCGGAGATGGGAGATGACTCTAATCTCCCTCTAATGAAGAAGACGTCGGTGTAGAAAGGAGTTGCTGCGGCGATGAATTCCTTTCTGTCCTTCTTTGAGGGCGAAGGTGTCAGAAGGATAACTTGACGGGCCTCCATCCTGCTTGCTTCTTTCTTTTTTGTAATGCGTGTCCACTCCTTTATGGACGAAGTGGACAACAGGGTTCTTTGGGTAAGTGAATTCCCAGCTCCTGACTCGCAGAAGGTAGTCTTCGCCTAGGGCGTAGGAGGTTGCGCTATCTGCTGCCTTGTTCTGGCTTTCCCGGACATTTCCGAGGAAAGCTTTTTCTCCAGTGGATCTGCTATGCGGTGCAGAATTCCCTCCCCATCTACTATGGACGAGATGGTCTCGAAGCAGAACACAGATCCAGGGCGGAGAGCGATCTTGCACTAGGAAGTGACAGCCATTGAGCTAGCTTGGATCAATGACACACCCCCTACCTGGCGCGCCAGCTGTCGGTGTTTGGAGCCCGACCGCACACCCGGGGTTACCCCTCGCAGTGCTTTTGGGTAGGACGGCGTTGTCGACTGTAACTCAAAGGTTCGTGTGGGATGCATGAGAGATGACAAGCGATTTTCTGCAGGTTCGGGCCGCTTTGAGATGCGTAATACCCTACTTCCTGGTGTGGATCTTTATGTGGTGGGTTACAAGAGAAGTCTCCTATGTGGAGAAAAGCTAGTGGGCTGAGTAGATGATCGATGAATCTGATGGGTACCCCCTAGGCCTTATATACTTGACCGTGGGGCATTACATGCGTGTGTGATGACGATGTGTACCTAAGTAATAGTGAACCGACTGAACTTATCCTCCTATAATTTTGCCGACCTATCCCTAGTTTGCTCCGACGTCCAAGGATGCTGTGCGGGAAAATCGGATCAGCGCTGTGGATAGCGCTTAAATCCGATGAGCCGCTTGGGCCCGAGTCTGCTTCTTCATCGCGTCGGCCCTTTCATCAGTGGCTCTTCCCTGGCCCACGAAGGGGTGGCCTTGCGAGATAATAGTCCCAAAGCCTTTCGCGAGGCCTTCTTGCCTTCTAGTGGACCCGGGGGATATCTGTCCCCCACATTTACCATATGTCTGCCTCTAAAAATGGATTTACGGAGGTAGATTCCTTCAGATGATCACATCCAAAAATATCCTATTTCCGGAGACGGTCATCTTAAGATGCCAACCTGCATAAATTAGTTTACGGAGGCGGGCAAAAGTGACCGCCTCTGTTAATCGATTTATAGAGGCAAGCTTCTTAATATGACCGCCTCTAGAAATAGGCTACTTCTAGAGATGATTGTGTTATGAAGCTCGCCTCCGTAAATTTATTTACGGAGGCAAGCAAAAGTGATCGCCTCAGTTAATAAAAAAAGACCACCTCCATTAATCGCATGCATTAACTGAGGCGGTTGATTTTTGTGACCGCCTCCTAAAATGTTTTGGCATGGTCTCATATAAGAATTATGTAGTAGTGTGTGAGCCTTCACATCATGTCACCTCTTAATATAACTGCATAGGAACTCATCATCCTTCTAAAGAACTTGATCAAGGTCATAATGGGTCTTTCCGAGATCACAAGTCATACTGAAGTTATTGAAAAATTTGAAGCTTCAAAAACCCCCTTTGAGTTGATAGAATTTGTACAAAGACTAAATATCCACTTCCTCATAGTAGTGACATCACAGACGCGGTGGACTCAACGTCCAAGGTGAGCGCCTTGAGAAGTAGTTTGTTGTGAATGTTGTGGTAAGATGGGAAGGGCATGAATCGCTCGTCGAAGGCCTTCGGGTGGTCGTAATGCCAACTAAGATCATGTAAAAAGATAGATGACAAGTGTGTGGTCGGAGACGGGCTCAACAAGATCCTGGAGAGACTCGGCCATGCCTTCATCTTGTGATAATACTTAGTGACAGAGAGCCCCCTCTTTGAAGGAGGCATCGAGGTGGAGGGCGCGGGCCTCCCGATTGCAAAGGAACTACGCCTCGATGGCAACCTAGGCCTAGCGAGCGGCGCCCCCGCACGCGAATGATGTCTTAGAGATTGATAGTGAGGGTGCTGAGGATACACGAGAGCATCACACTGTCCATTTGGTGCCATGATGGGAGTAGGAGGGTAGCGACATCAGTAAGAACATGGTCGTCGAGGGTGTCGTGTTGCAGGTTGAGGAGCACATGTTTGCGCTAGTGGGCGTAGTGGGGGACGCGGCGTCGAGAACGATAGAAACAAGCGATCGAATGTTCTGGACATCGATTGGTGTGGAGGTTAGCGATGACAATGACCTCGGAGGGAGGGGCGAAGGAGGCGGTGGAGGGGCCCTAGGGTTGGTGTCGCTGAGCATGTGACGCTTCACCTCGACGAGCTATCGGGCGAGAGCATCGGTAGTAGGGCGCTGTGCTCCCATAATAGAGCAGTAAGCGGCTCGAGCTGCTGCGCAACAACTATGAAGACTTTGGTCGTCTAAACAACCATGACAAGGGTGGACTGAGTGCAACAACCGATAGGCGACGTAGATGTGAAGCGGGTGCCTAGGGCAATGAAGGGGTACTAGGGGAGGTTGTGCAATCCACAGGCAGGGACCCAATAGAAGTTGCGAGCAGACGGGGTGGACACGATCATGGAAGAGTAATGAAATTAAGTTGTTTCGGTACACATTTAAGTTAATAATTTAAATTATTTAAGGTTGGATAATAACTAGTACGGATTTGGCTAAAAATTATTCTACTTATTAGTCCTTGTGTTTAGATATATAAGAATTGATTTTATTTTTTAGCTAGCTACTCCCTCTGTACCAAAATAAAATTTGTTTTATGGATTTATTAGATTCACATAATACTTGATGCATATGTTATATATATATATATATATATATATATATATATATATGTCTAGATTTATCTTTATCTATTTGAATATATACATACAAATCAAGAGCTAAAACGAATACTCCTTTAGTTCTTTTTTATTTGTCATGGTTTAGTTTAAAAATAAACTAGCGACGATAAATATTCGAGAACGGAGATAATACTATTTTGGAACGGGAGAAGTATTAATTAATTCTTTCTATCAAATATCAAAGAGACAGTAAGTACGAGTTTAACTACTGTTGCAAAGGCATTTGCAAGCATGTTCTACAGTTGCAAGGCAATGGCTGCATCTAGTTGCTTCACCTTTGCATCTTGCGGTGGGCAATCCTTTTCAAACCCACTCATGGCCGATGCACACAACTATTCGTAGCGGCAACACCACGATTTTACCGAAAACCTTATAAAAACCGGTACCCGTCTTCCCAGGTGAGGCAGCCAGTGCCGCCGCGGTCCAGATCTCCCAGCCAAAGTGCTGCCGCCGCCCGCCAGCATGAGGAGCGCGGGTGCGGCGGCGACCGTGACGCGTCTGGCGCAGCGGGTGGTGGCCCCGGCGGCGCCCACGCCCCGAGGCCAGCTCCCGCTCTCCTGGCTGGACCGCTACCCAACCCAGCGCGCGCTCATCGAGTCCCTCCACGTCTTCAAGGGCCGAGCTGACGCGGGAGCGGAGGCGCCCGCCAGGGCCATTGAGCGCGCGCTGGCTGCCGCGCTGGTGAGCTACTACCCCATCGCCGGGAGACTGGCGGTCTCGGACGAGGGGGAGCTGGTGGTGGACTGTACCGGCGAGGGCGTGTGGTTCGTCGAGGCCGGGGCCAGCTGCGCCCTCGCGGACGTGGACTACCTCGAGTACCCGCTCATGGTGCCCAAGGACGAGCTTCTCCCGCACCCCACCTATCCCGAATCAGACCTCCTCCCCGAGGACTCGCTCATCCTCCTTGTCCAGGTACTGAATCTCCTAGTGACCCGTTTGCGTTCTGGGAGCGCGATTGGTTGTCGAGACAAGTCAACGGCTGGGCGGCCATGGCTTCCTTTTTAATCCGTACATTGCGCCCCCCAATGTAGGTGACGCAGTTCGCGTGCGGCGGGTTCGTGGTCGGGTTCCGGTTCAGCCACGCGGTCGCGGACGGCCCCGGCGCGGCCCAGTTCATGGCCGCCGTCGGCGACATGGCGCGTGGGCACGCGGCGCCCCTGGTGGCCCCGGCTTGGGGCCGCGAGGCGATCCCGAACCCTCCCGGCGCGGCGGTGGGCGCGCTGCCGGTGCCGACGGAGCTCCGGCTGCAGTACCTTGCCATGGACATCTCGACGGAGTACATCGAGCACCTGAAGGCGCGGTTCCTGGAGCAGGCGGGGCAGCGGTGCAGCGCGTTCGAGGTGCTGATCGCCAAGGCGTGGCAGTCGCGCACCCGCGCGGCGGGGTTCGCGCGGGGCTCCCCCGTGCACGTGTGCTTCGCCATGAACGCGCGGCCGGCGCTGGGCGTCCCGCGCGGGTTCTACGGCAACTGCTACTACATCATGCGCGTGTCGGCGGCCGCCGAGGCCGTGTCGGACGCGTCCGTGTGCGACGTGGTTCGCCTCGTCCGCGAGGGCAAGAAGCGGCTGCCCGGCGAGTTCGCGCGGTGGAGCGCGGGCGGCGGGGTGGACGACCCGTACCGCATCACGTCGGACTACCGGACGCTGCTGGTGTCGGACTGGTCGCGGCTCGGGTTCGCGGAGGTGGACTACGGGTGGGGCTGCCCCGTGCACGTCGTCCCGCTCACCAACCTGGACTACATCGCGACTTGCATCCTGGTCCGGCCCTCCGCGCACAAGCCCGGCGCGCGGCTCATCACGCAGTGCGTCGACGCCGGCGCCGTCGACGCGTTCCACAAGGACATGATGCGGCTCGACTGATTATTGTGCTGTTTGTTAATCCAGTTGCATAATTTAATTCGTTCGTTCGTTCGTTGCTGTATCCCATGACTGGGTTGTTGAGCACATGAGTGGAATAGTTATAAAAAGAAGATACCATTACGGTCTAAGTGCATCACCAATGAATACTACGTGCGTGCCTGTAACGGGGGAAGGAAGCATTGTTTATTCTTCCCTTTGCCATGTTGCGTGTGTTTAGGGAGCACACCAAATTAGTAAGTAGGTGGTGGGGAGCCACTTTCTGCTGTTCCCTCTTGCTTAAGCAACTGGAAATGGTGCCAGAAAGAGTCCAAGTGATGCATCTGTTTTCAGCATGAGAGGTTGATGTAACGGACCTGTCCATGCGTCCCAATCTTGGGTTTGTTCAACTCCGGCAGTGCCTGTCGTTGCTCGAGAACGGACCAGAAAAAGGTCGAGGGCCAGGAGCGTTCCTTGCTTCACTTGGCATTTTCGGATCGGTTACTCGCCAGTGGGTGTGTTTGCTGTCAGGCTGCTGGTGATGCATTCCAAATTTCCAATAGAGAAGCTACCTGTGTCTCCGTGTCTCTCAGCTCAGCAATAGCAGGATCGGGATCGAAGCCACGCGGAATTTCAGCCCCTAGAGCCGTTAGGGCCTATTTTCGATTTCTATTTTCTAAATAAAATTAGTTTATTTTTTTTAAAAAAATTAAAAAATCTACTGAATAAATGGAGTTACTAAACTAACCTTTAGAGATAGATTGAGGGTGGAGTGAATTAAATCTCCTCCTATTTAAATTTAAATAGAAGGGATCTTATTCCTCTGAATCCGTATCTAAGATTGTCTTTAGTAAAGCATAGAAAGTAGTAAATGCTTTAACACTGTATACAAATAGAAGTTTGAAATGACGAAAAATATGAGATAGAGATAGAGAATAGATAGCTTAACCGAACAAAAAATATAGGATGAGATAGAGAATAGATATCTTAGCCGGACACCGTACAAAAAAAATCTTGTGACCGGTAGACGGCGGAAGGAAGTGTACAAAAAATCTGTCGGTGGAGCGCCGCGTCAAAGCGAGGCAGTGGGGCCGTAGGGACGCGTGCGGGATGGCCGTTTGCCTTTCCTCTGCGGTGCGATGGCGCCGGACCGGCGCCTGCGTCGTCAGGTCGGGACGAGTTGACGTCGGCAGGGACACGCAGGGAGCTCGGAGCTTGACGCGTTCCCGGGGGCGGGGCCACAGATGCTTTTCGCCTCCTGGACAAGGATAGTTGTCCTCTCAAGAACGGCAGCCTGGACTACAGTTTTGCTGTCGCTTACATCCGCCTTCAGATAACCGGCCTCCATGCGAAAAAAAGGAAAGGGAGGGTAAGTGTACATGGGTCATGGGGTGTTTAGTTTCTATGGGCTAACTTTTAGCCCCTTCACTTTATTTCCTAAATTGTCAAACAAACCAAATAAAAGAGGAATTATCTCTATTTTAGTCCTTGTGTTTAACAATTTAGGTCATATTTGGTTCATTTAGTCACTAAACTAAATTTTAGTGACTAAAATTTAGTCGCTAAAGTATCCTGTTTGGTTCCAGTGACTAAATCGGACTAAAGATTATTAATTGATGTGCATAATAACTATATTACCCCTATTAATTAGTGGATATTTGCTCTAAGAAGAAAGTGGATAAGACAAATAAGATAAAAATACTACTTTAGTCCCTTTTAGTCACAACTAAAGTTTAGTCACCACACTTTAGTCACCATATTTGCTTCTTTAGGGACTGAAAGTGACTAAAGTCACCCCAAACCAAGCAGAACCTTAGAAACTAAAATGAAAGTACTAAAAATTAGTCCCGGTAAATCAAACACCTCCTAAAACAGAGAGAGCTACTTTAAAGAGTTCCTAAAACACTTTCAATTCAAGCAAAATTAAAAAACATATTTTCAACAACTAAATTTAAATTTAATCCTTTGATACTTAGAGGGTGTTTGGTTTCTAGGGACTAGTTTTTAGTCCCTTTATTTTATTCCATTTTAGTCTTTAAATTGCTAAATATAGAAAAATAATATTTAGAAATTTAGGGACTAAAATAGAATAAATAGAGGGACTAAAAATCTCATCTAGAAACTAAACACCCCCTTAGAGAAACCGAGACATCACGTGAGAAAATATGCACAGTCGTAATCTCGCGGTGACCATGTGTTTAGTTGCCGTAGAAGGTAAGCCAGGCCCACAATAGCCTAGTAAGTATTGGTAGAACTAAGGTAAAATTATGGAGGTGTTTTTGTTCGGTTACTTGTACAAATTCGTGCAGACACGATATATACTTTGTTTGGTTGTTCGCACTGAGACGTATAGTAGAGAATGGTGAATAAATAAATCTTCAAATATTATATAGCATGAATGGCTAGTTAGTTTTGGTCCAAAAATATCAGGAATACAAATATAAAATCGGTTCGGTGATTAAATTGTTGTTTTAGCTAACATGAATATTACTGTGTAACACCTTAATGTTTGATCTTGTGAAAATAAGGAAAATCCTCCAAGGACTTTGAATTAAAATATCTTCCCATAAGAAATTTTCTTACCTTAGAAAATAACTACTCCCAAAATTAAATATATTTACTAAACTAAATGAATTCTGATAATGATTTCGTTCATTTATGAAGTATATCTATATAAATTAAATAAATACGAAATTGGCTATTCCTTTGACAAACCATATATTTCTAAAATATTATCTTAAGGATTTTATAAACTAGAAATTATCTTTCTTAGAATACATATTTTTTGTGTACATTTAAAAGCATCTTCCTGGATGAATGAAATAATGAATAAATGAATTAAAGTGACTTTGCATTCTCATGCTGGATATTTTGGAGTGTTGCATATTGGGTGCAAATTTGAAATCAGAGTTTTGAAATTGAAACTTGAAAATAAGATGAAATAGAGAAAAGAAAATGGAAAATATAAAAGAAAAGAAAAGGATAAAAGAAAATCCGGCTGGGCCAATTTCTCTGCGCCAACCCAACTCCTCTCGCACCCGCCGACCCACTTATTTTCACTATGTCGACCCATTCCCCACGCGACCACAGTCACCTCATCACTGACATGGGGGCCCGGTTGGCCAGTGACCTCACAGGTGTTGCGCCTTAGCCTCTGTCTCTCCCACGCACATGCTTCGTTTACTGGCAGTGGGTCAACGCCGTCAGATACGTCTTCTACACCACGTCGAAATCGAGCGAATGCCAACAGAATTCTACTATGATCCATTCACCGCCTTATCCGGACTCAGCATGGATATTGTTATATTTCAGTGGTAACGAGTTTGAGAGAATGACAGAGATAATGGCAGAGCATGCTCTTTATTGCAGGAAAGACTTGCTTATATACAGACGAATTAGTGCCTCCCCAAGGGGTGTGTCCCTTAGGGAGAAACTGTCGCACCCATGAAGGGGATTGATCACAAATATTGTAATATATTTTGTAACACTCCCTCTTGATCAATCCAAGTCTATTTGATCATCTGTCAGCTATCTTTCGATATATTATCTCCTCAAGTGGCGGAACCGACCGAATTATTCCAGCTTAAGTGCCCAAGTCGCACCCTTAAGGGAAGCAACACACTTAAACAGGAATAACCCGTCAGTCCCTCGGATCTAGTCCGATAAAGCCACTTACCAGGATCGAATACCACTAGCTCACACGAAGGTGAGGCACAGAGAAATACAATAAAACATAATACCACAATTTAATAAGTATCATTAGTGATTACATTATCGGAGTTTCAGAAATAATAACCATAAATTATAATGCAGCGGAAATAACTAACGGAGAAAACCGAGTAATCGTGGCGAAGCCTGGCCACGCTACTCCTCCTGGTCGTCTCCTGCGGAAGAAGTAACCCACTCGACCGTCTATCCCGGTGGCAGGGATGGAGGCCAAGTCACACCATCAACCAATCATTCTAAGGAGTACCTGCAAAAATTGTGCCACAAGCAAGGCTGAGTATACTAATACTCAGCTAGACTTACCCGGTGTGAGGAGTCTACTCCTCTACCTCTAGACATACAGCTGTTTGGCTGAGGGGTTTGGTTTGCCAAAAGCACTAGCTGAGTCTAAAATCATGTTTTAGCTTTTCAAGTTTTAGTATGATCCTTTTTAACTAGATGTGTACCTAGCTAATCATACATGGTATCAAACATTTATCAATCAACAACTTTTGCCAGTCACCACATTTCCACTTGTTACTCAATGTAGCAGCATGGATCAAGCAGTCTCATTAGCTGCGAGAAGCAGACGATTCGAATCGAGTTTTTAAACCTTGCAAGGTAAACCTAAACACACGACATGTAGGGGCACTCCGTCCCCACACACATCAACCGTCCCCATCGATTCCCCGTCAGCAGAGAGGGGCTCACCGCCTTGGCGTACAATGCCTCACTGACCCCGACTGGCCGTCGTGCAGTGACCGCACTTGTACCCACCATAACCGGAATGGGAGAACACGTCTCAGGTCGCGTGAGGAGGGCAAACTGCTGCCAGGTTCACTCAGGTACTAGGCTTACCGATTTACCATATTTCTCGGTATGTGTTTAGTACGTTCAAACGCTTGACACACGGTACCACACCTTAATCCTTATTCAAATTTTCATCCCGTGGACAACCAATCCCCATGGATTGTTGCCCACAAACCAACCTCATTATGATATGAAAGTGAGTACAACAAATTCCTGACCTCGCGCGAGTGCTAGAAAATCACTCGACTTCTACCGAGATCCTAATTAATAAAGCAGCTACTCGACCTAGCATACTAGTATCCATCTCAAAAGGAACCCTGAGTTCATGCAACTAGGGTTTCAATCAACTCCTACACTTAAGTGCACAGTACAAGCCTACAAACATTAAGTGTAGTAAAATAGCATATATAAACGGTTATGCATAAAACCGGGGCTTGCCTTTAATTTAACACTTAGACAGTGTTTGCTGGGGGAGGTACTCGCTTGGCGAGCATCCACTGGTTAAGTCTATTCTTCAGGTCGTCCACCAATTGCAGCTTGTGGTTGGCACCACATCATTTGCTCGATCGGCATCTCTCGGTCCTAAATGAGATGCAATATGCATATGGATGAATATGATGAAAAATATCACAAGATATACAATATATGGTAGCGAACTAAACACCAATTAGTAAGACACTGCAACGGCTATACGCAAGCGCTAGCTATTCGTACGTTATCGGCGTTCATCATTAACATCATTAACAAGACGACCATATTTTATTTATTTACGTAACACAAATACGATATCACAAGTACACGCATTTACCACGATCACTTTAATTGCCCATTAGTTACCTAGCCTTATATTAGTTAAGTCTATAAGTTAGCTATGGCTTTTCCTTAGTTCTTCTATTTATCACACAAAAGCACCATCGACCACACAAGTTCAATAGAGGACATAGGCATCAATAACTACGGAACTCCTATATCGCAATCAGTAGAGAAAGGAACATATAAAACAAGACACACATATCACATCTAGCTTAACCATGGCAAGTCTATATTACTTAAGAGCAAACCAAACATTTTTAGCAACAAGGATGAACTAAACAATCAAAAGCGCACTAGCAGAATTTTTTTGGACAGCAATACAGCAGTCACTTGTCTCAGTCATAACTTTTCAAATATTAATTCAAAACTAGCAAACTAGGACTTTCTGGAAAGCTTAGAAATTACTCTACAATTTTGGTATTTTTATCACAACATGATTCCACACTTAGCAAGGTCAAAAAGTGCAATCACAGCAGCTCTGTCCAGATTTGGACAGATTCAGACTTGCGACTTCAAAAATTCGCAACTGAAGATTCAGACATTCAAACAAAGTGATTTTAGACTTTCTGGAAAGGTAATAAAATTTTCTACAATTTATTTATAAACATCACTGGCTGGTTTAACATGTATCAAGGGTAAAATATACTATGAAGGCTGTGCTGTCCAAAACTGGACAGATTCAGTCTTCCCACTTTAAACACATGTAACTAAATCTTCAGACCACCAAAAAGAGTGATCTAAGACTTTTTGAAAAGCTTAGCAAAAGTACTACACAACTTTTATAATCACCAAGAAGTGATTCCAGGTTTAACTAAATCAAATATTACAGTTTTCGAAATCTGTTCTGTCAGTGGACAGAACACAGCCACCAAGTTGTAAAATTCATAACTCTTAAACTGTTAGGCCTATGGTTATGAAATTTTAACACAAGCAAGATGGGAAAATCATCTACAACTTTCTTATAATCGACAAGGACTGATTTTAACATTACATTAGGCAAACAATGCAGTTTCTGAAATCTGTACAGAATTTTGACAGATTCAGTTACTGAATTTGCAAAAATCATAACTCCTAAACGATCAGACTTATGCCTGTCAAATTTTAACACCAGCAAGATAGTAAAGTTATCTACAACTTTTCTATAGCACATATCTATAGAAAACATCATTTAGTTCATCAAACATACACCACACAGAAAACAGTATGTGCAGCCCAAAACAGCAATCAATAGATTCCAGCTTCTATATAATTCAAGAATTGCAGCATTCTAGAGACTTGAATCATTCTAGCACTTTACCATTTCTTAGAGTTAAATTAATTAAATGAGGACTAGCAAGTAGACTTACAAATTTTATCCAATTCATTTAGTGCACTAAAATTACCACATTCGTTTAACAACGCATTCTCTACGATAATCAATACTGAAGCGCTTTTTATCCAATAGTTTGCAATTTAACTTAGACATCACATGAGCACTAATACTTTTCATTCACGACCATAACCATACACACTTAGACCATAACAATCAATTCATCGCGACTACGAGCTCAACTAAGTCATCTAACAATTCGGCTAGCTAGAGCAACAATATAGGCCGCTATACGTCATACACGTCGGCTAGTCTATTATTATCAAAACCCGAGACACAACCTACACTACAACATTTTTATGAACACACATATTCGCAAGTATTTTCGCGCACTGACCAACTCATACGAATTGTAGACCCTCAATCTCCAATTCGCAATCACCAGGCATTTACTTCTCAAACTGTGAACACATACACGTTTACCATAAGAACAGATCATTTCAATAATTATTCCAAAGCAACTAACTTCATTACACAACTTGTATCACGATCCTACTTGATTTACTTGAAGTGTCTACTCATAATCGTGAGCACAATCATACACTATATGTGAAGCATAATTCGAGGAACGCCTAACACATATAGACTCGACTTAATTATAGAGGGAGTGATGACTACTTACGGCATGTCATCACCTCTCTACTTAAGCCGAGACAATTTCTACCTACCACGACCAAACATTTATGTTGAGCACACTTTATTTTACCCTGTCTCGCATACAACCATATTGCGGCGTGCACCCGAGACATTACCGTTTAATTTAACGCAATCACTACTACATCGCATTTCGATACACACATTCGACAACATCGTGCTTAGGCAAACCCACACTTCCAGTCTACTTATCGCATCCAACCACACCACGTGACCACTGCATTCTCATAACCAATTTTTGCACAACTATTTATGACAACACTTAGCGACTAGACGAGCGAAACACCAACTGATCATTCGCACATCTCGCCTTTAAAACACGAATCCCCTGTCACACAATTTATATTTTCAACCCACGCTATCCTACGCCACGATGAATACATAAGATATATTTAACATAGACTAACTCATTAGCCGACTATGGAAACCACCAAACACGCTTTACGCTTTATTAGATTTACCGCGACTAACACACTGTTTTATGACGAAGTATAACAAGCGATTAATACCACCCACGAACCATCCTCGTGACACCTAAATGAATCATCGCAGCCACATATATTCAAATACCAATACACACCACATCGACCAAAACGTAATTAGACAACTACAAATCGCGCACATTCATTAACCTCTTGTTCTCTAATCGCAAACGTGATCCTATCAATGCGCATAATCGAAACATTTTACACCCAACCATTCAAAATAATTAATCGAGTCGATCGAGCGCGGCATGCATCGGCTCACCATAAACAAACCCAATCGACGTTTGTAAGAATGATGGCGATTCCGATTTTGTGCATAGCTCCGCACATCGACGAGCGTCGAGCGGCTTGCCTTCTTCTCCACAAAACAAAACAAAACAGCACATATACACAATTAATCACCGAAGAACAATGCCATTGCGGCGTCAACAAAGATCGTCGTCGTCTCACCGAGGTGAACGGCGTCGATGTTGGGGCTGCGTAGATCGACGGCGCGGCTGCTCTCGTCGAGCTGGAACAAGGCTCGACCCAGCGGCTAGGGCAGCGAGGTGCCACACCAAGGGTCACGGCGTTGCGTCGGGACTGCTGCTGTGGACAGGCGCCGACGAAGTAGCTCGCTGCTGCAATAATCCGAGGCATGCAGCTCATGTGCATATCGCCGAACAGGTGGTGCGCGAGCTGCGATGAGGAGGAAACTCGGCTGCGAGCAGGGAGGGCGCTGCTTGGGGGCTCGGCTGGGGGATTTTTCTGGGCGTCCCGGACAGCGAGCTGGGCGGCCAGGGAGGAATGGGGCTCGGCCATGGGCGACGGCGAGCTCGCGGCGGCTGCTGTTTTGTGGGGAAGAGAGGAGGGAGATGTGCTGCAGTTGGGCGCCGGCAAGGGGGAAACTGCAGGGGGGTGGCGCCATGGGGAGTAGTCAAGCTCCTTGCTGCTTGCCGTGGAGACCAGGGGGAAGGAAAGGGGCGCCGGCTGCTCTCCTGCAGGGAGCAAGCGCCATGGACAGAAGCTTGCCTGGGCGCCCGCCATGGAGGAGCTTCTGCGTGTCGTCCAAGCAGGGGAAATGGAGCTCGCGCCCACGGGAGGAGATGGGAATGGGACGCCATGGCTGGCCGAGGGGAGCAGGCCTAGGCGCCATGGAGAGGAGGAAGGTTCCTGCGCCATAAACAGAGAGGAGAAGAGCTGTGCGTGAGAGAAAAAGAAAGGAGAAGAGAGAGTGGCGGCTAGGGAGGGTAGATGGAAAATTTCCAATTTGCAAGGAAGAGGGCTCCTATTTATAGAAGAAATCCTAGGGTTAGGGTTTTAAATGGGCCTATTGGGCTAGGTTGAGCTGGCCCAAAACACGAAATCGGGCCACGCTAATTTATTTTCCAGAGTAAAAAATGTTCCTGCGGATTTTGTTTCTACGGAGAACAGAGCGAATTAGAGTTCGGACGAACGAATGATTGCGCGATTAATTCGGCCGAGAGTCTGATTTGAACTTTGCTCGGAAATAATTCCTCGCGCACTATTTTAGAAATAAATGTTTCTCTTTTGATCGGCTTCGGATTTTTAGTCGGAGAAGGCGAATCGTGGTATTTTAAAATTGTTGTCGATACGGGGTTTTAAATTCAGTTTGGATATGAGACATTTGGCCGAGTCGGATAAATTTGATGAGAGGATGACCTATCGAGTATTCCGTCTGAGAGTACGGACTTGGATTAAAATAGTCGGACATTGATCGAAGTTCAGGAATTAGATTCAGGCTCAGATCAGATAATAGTCGTCGAGAGTTTGATTTAGAGAGCTTCAGATGAGATTTAAAATTCGAGAATGATCTTCGAGTCTGCATGAGTTCCGAGAATTAAAAGTTTTAACACGCTCCAAAATTGGTTGTTTCTCGTGATCGATTAACTCTGAATTCAATGAACTTCCGAGAGAAAGCCTGATAAACAGAGATAGGCACGATCGAGAAATAGAAATTTTTACTGAGCATCCGAGATTAGGATTAATCTCCCGACGTAACACGAAACTGACACCTGGGGTGTCACAAAAACCCTGTGGAAAAAATAAGGATTACACAATGTCTTTTAGATTATGAGCAAATCTCACTTGAACTCCAAAAGAAAATATGCTTGTAATCATCATGCGTAAAAACCCTATGAGGAAAAGTCAATGATGAAGCATATAGCTTAGTTGATATTACCACGTTAAAAACTTTGGATGAGAAAACCTATGCAAGGCAAAACTCATACAAAGAAAAGAATGTAATATGTTGGTCAAAAACAGGTCAAATATCACGGAGAATTACTCCCCCTGATCTTTGCAAGCACTTGAGTCTTATCATACCAATCCCCTCAACACATTTCTAAAACTTGGAGTATGGTAGAGATTTTGTGAATATATCAGCAAGATTATCACAGGACTTTGTTTGCAAGATGTTTATATCTCCATTTTCCTGAAGCTCATGGGGATAACACAATTTAGGAGCAATATGCTTATTAATATTGCTCTTGATATAACTTGTTTCCATCTAAACAACACAAGCTGAATTACCCTTATAGATAATAGTTGGTGATTCAATATAACCAATACCACAAGTTGTGAGTATATGATTCACCATTCTACGAAGCCATACACATCCACATGATGCTTCAAATAATCCAATTATTTCAGAATGGTTGGTGGACGTGGTTACCAAAGTCTGTTTAGAAGATTTCCACGAGATGACAGTTCCACCTTGTAAAAATACGAATCTTGTTTGCGATCTGCCATTGTGAGGATCAGATAAATAGCTAGCATCAGTATACCCAATTAAACTAGGATCATTATTTCTTTTGTAAAAGAGTCCTAGATCCTTTGTGCCATTTAGATATCAAAAAATATTCTTAATGCCAACCCAGTGTCGTTTTGTTGGAGCAGAGTTGTGTCTTGCTAGCAAATTTACTGCAAAAGCAATATATGGTCGGGTATTGTTAGCATGGTACATTAATGCACCAACGACACTGAGATATGGGAACTCTGGTCCCAATATCTGTTCTTCATCATCCCTTGGTCTGAATGGATCTTTCTCTAAATCCAAAGATCTGACCACCATAGAAGTCTTTGAAGGATAAGACATATTCATATTGAATTTTTCCAATACCTTTTGGGTATATGTACTTTGATGTACAAGGATTCTAGAAGGGAAATGCTCAAGTTGAAGACCTAAACAAAATTTGGTTTTACCCAAATCCTTCATCTTAAATTCCGTCGTTAAATGATGACGTGCTTCATGAATATCAAGTTTATTTCCTATGATGTTAAGGTCATCAACATAAATTGATATAATACAGAATCCCACTTTGGATATTTTGATGAAGATGCACGGGAAATCATCATTTTTCGTATATACCTTATGTAAAAGGAATTCACTCAATTGGTTGTACCACATTCTGCTCGATTATTTTAAGCCATATAATGACTTCTGCAAGTTTACGCAATACATGTTACGTTTTTCCTTTGGATTCAGTACATCTATTCCATCTAGAACTTTCATGTATATATCAGAATCCAGTGACCCATAGAGATATGCGGTCACAACGTCCATCAATTGCAGAGATAAAGGATTTTGTACTGCCAAAGATATTAAATATCGGAATGTTATTGCACATAACTGGTGAATAAGTTTCGTTGAAATCAGCATCAGGTCTTTGCGTAAACCCTTGTGGTACTAGCCTTGCTTTATATCTCACTACCTCACCATTTTCATTTTGTTTCCGAATGAAAACCCACTTGTATCCCATAGGGAAGATATTACGTGGTGTAGGCATTACAGCCAAAAAAATTCTCTTTTGTAAAGCGAGGCCAACTCCGCTTCAATTGTTGCATTCCACTTGATCCAATCCGAGCGCTTTGTGCACTCAGCCATGGTCTTAGGATCCAGATCATTTTGAAATTATTTTGAAGGTCCTCAGCAATTTTCTCGAAGAAATATATGTCAACATTGGTAGCTTTTCTATCATAGGTTTCACCAATCTCAACATAGTTGATGGCAATTTCATCACCCCTTAGAGACTCATCAAAATTTCCCAAATTGATGTGTCTAGGTTTTCCAATATCCTAGCCTCGGCAATGAGCACATCCGATCTAGGTTGCGGATCATCACAATCCACTTGATACATTGTATCCTCTTGGTATCTGTTTGCATTCACTATTGTTCTTTGCTTCTTAGCAACAGAATAGCGCTTATTCACCATACTTCTCTCTAGGAGTTGAGTGGTTTTATTCGGTACTTCCACTCTTTCTGGTGCATTCCTAGCAGGAATGAATGATTTAGATACCTTTATAATTAGTGAATGCATCTGGCAGTTTATTTGCAAGTCTCTGCAAATGTATAATCTTTTGAACTTGTAGTTCGGTTTCTGTAGTATGTGAATCGGTACCTGCAACACTTTGAGTATTCCAATTTATTTCCATGCATTCCTTTTGGTACTTAAAGTCTCCCCCTAATGCTGGGAAATATTCCTCATCAAAAATAGAATCAGCAAACCGGGCTGTAAATAGATCCCTTGTCAAGGGTTCTAAGTACTTAATGATCGACAGAGATTGAAATCACACATAAATCCCCACTTTCATGTGTGGCCCTATGGCTGTTCTCTGAGGTGGTGAGATTGGGATGTATACACAACATCCAAATTTACGCAAATAGGAAATACTAGGAGGATCTCCACGTACCATTTGGATTAGGGAAGTAGAATGATATGCAGTAGGTCATAGTTGTATAAGGTCGGCAGCGTGCAGAACTGCATGACCCCAACACAACAAAGGCAATTTGAAATTCATCAATAATGGTCTTGCAATGAGTTTAATCCTCTTGATTAGTGACTCAGCCAAACCATTCTGTGTGTTTGGACATATGGTACCGAGTGTTGTACTTGAATACCCAGCGCCATACAATAATATTGAATGGTTGAGATGTAAATTCAGCAACATTGTTCATCCAGATTGTATTAATCCGATGTTCAAGAAAATTTGCCTTTAACATGATAATTAGAGATATTGTCTTGGCAAATGCATGATTGTGTGTTGATAGTAAACAAACATGTGACCATCGTGTAGATGCCTCAATCAGTACCATGAAGTACTTGAACGGTCCAGAAGTTGGTGTAATTGGCCCACAAATACCTCATTGAATTCTTTCAAGGAATTTAAGTGGTTCAACTTTAATTTTGAGATATGATGGTCTCAAAATCATTTTCCTAGTTGCACATGTAGTGCAAATGAAATCTTTTGATTTGGGAAAATTTGTTGTAGGCAAATTGTGACCAATAGAATTGCCTGTGATTTTCCTCATCATCCCTATGCCTCGATGACCAAGTCAATCATGCCAAATATGGAATGGATCAGCATTTTTGAAAATCAGCTTATATGCAACATGTGCAATGGACTTAATGTACGTATAGTACAACCCAGACGTGAGTGATGGAATTTTCTCGCATATGTGTTTGCCATATTTGTTTGGCTTGGTCAAGAAGAGAAACTCTTCTTGATTTTCATCATGGGTTTCAATATGAAATCTATTCTGTCGAATATCTCTAAAACTTAGGAGAGTACGATTGGAATCATGATACAATAATGCATCCTCAATAACAATTTTAGTACCTGTTGGGAGGGTAATAGTTGCTCGTCCAGAGCCAACTATCACCGCATTGCGTCCAGCGATGGTCAAAACTTTTACATCTCTCTTTTTAAGAGTCTAAAAGTATTTGATCTCCCTAAGTATAGAGTTTGTGGTACAACTGTCCATAAGGCATAATTCTTGTTCCTCGAGTTGACATCAATATGCATCTATAAATAAAGAAAAATTCTGAATAAGAATTTGTAATGCAACTTGGTACTATACAAACATTATATTAATCATCACATTATTGAAAAAACTTTACAATAATGATATGGTGACTCAATCTAATGAGTTTGCACTACTCACATGACCCAACACTGGTTTGTAGTGTATAACATGAGTTTGTATATCTTTACTTTATTACAACAACATTATAATGACAATATAGGACAATCACCCAAGCCAAATTGATCAGAAATTAAATCTCCATGCATGAGAGATTATACCAAATCTCCATATAGATCCTTCGACAGATACTCAATGATCATATCATCTGTTTCATCATCTTGTAGAAGGATAGGCTTGTTGTCAACAGCATTGAGGTTCTCTTCAGTAAGAGTGTTCTTCAGTTCAGTAGAAGCCAGTGAAGAACTTCCACCCTCAGTTGATGCTTCGGTAAGATTGAAATGAGCCTCAAAACTAGGCTAGCCAGACTTTTCCTTCTTTAGAGATTGTTGATATAAAAGAACAAGATGCTTAGGGCAAGTGGAGTGCCTAGCAAAGTGGCCCTCACTACCACATTTGTGGCAAACTTTATTGCCCTTAGGTGGTGGAGGTTTGTATTTGCCCTTTCCTTTCCCTTTCTTATGGAATTTGCGCTTATTGAATTTGCGAGGTCCAGTGGGATTCTTGAAATTTTTCTTGAATCCTTTTTATTATCAAGCTTATGAACATTGAAATGCACCTCAGGCAGTGGAGCAGACCCTGGAGGGCGCTGCTGAGCATCTTTAAAAGAAGCTCATGATGTTTTTCTGCCTGAGTCAATGTATGCATAAGCTGAGAATATTTCTAGAAATTGTTAGAGTGATATTGCTGATGCAATATTCTATCCCTTGGAAGCATGGTAGATAGAGTCTTCTCTATCTTGTCCGCCTTTGAGGGCTCTTTCTCACAAAACATCAATTTAGAGCAAATTCTATGAAGAGCATGGTTGTATTCTGCAACAGATTTGAAATCTTGCAGGCGAAGGTGATTCCACTCATGATTGGCCGAAGGCCATATGAGTTCCTTCTGCTGTTCATAGCACTCTTTAAGAGCTTTCCATAAGTTATGAGGGCATCTTTCCATAAGGTACTCTTGCTTGAGGTCTTTATGGATGTAGAACCTCAAAAGGAAAAGATCGGTGTTCTTTTTTACATCATTAATTGGAGCAGTATCAGTGATTGGTGCTGCAATTACATCAATAATCCCACGAGAAGCAAAAGTTATTTCAATGTCTGAAGCCCAAGTTGGGTAATTATGCCCATTAAGAGCGAATTCCTCGAACCCTTTAGTTGACATCTCCCTACAGTCATTACCACGGACAACCATTAATTTATGTTAAATTAACAGTCACAATGGTGATGTTGTAAGATCAAATGCAAAAACCTTAAAATTACATCTAATATGAGTTGCATGAAGGTTTCAAACCTTCCAATTGAATAAATACTTTGAATATTAGTGAGCAATTTATAGATAATCCTCAAATTAATGAGGTAGATCTCCTAGTAGTGGTCAAGGAACTTGCTGCCTAAAAGCACGGGCTCTGGGCTAATATGTTCATGAATGAACAAATTGCAGCCAATGATTAGGTCTCCACTACCCATGCTTGACTAATTATCAAAAAATATTCAAGAACTCCATATACTGTTATTTTGGGTAGCACGTATAGGTAATCATCCCGAAAGATGTAGAGCTCATAGTGATAAGCATTTAAAATGCTGTTTGAAGCACAGTCTCAGGGCTACTAAATTCTATAAGGCCCCGTTTGTTTCGTTGGAATTGAATTCCATTTTAATAATTATAATTTAGATAAAACTAATTAAGTTTATATATTTATATATGTAATATATTTGTATATTATCCTAAATCATACGAAAGAGATAGTTATATACTACATTTATGTTATAGCGACGCAAGTAGAAGAGTGTACTATAAGTTGTACATCGAAAAAATAGAATGTAAATATATAGAATCAGTTTCTATCTCTCACCCCATTAATTTGAGATATGCTTATATGATAACTTTGGAAAGTGGTGGAATGTCACATTCTAAAAAATAGCCTATTTCATTAATAAGATTCTAATTCCTCAAAATAAAAGGAAACAAACGGGGCCTAAAAGAATTCCAATGCTTAGGACTCTATCACCATGTGCTATTTTTCCAAAATAATGTAATTTTATTTTGTATGAATATTATTAAGTTTGAACTTAATAATTGCAATATTTGTATGTAAACATAAAAGAAAGCGAAAACAATAGCAAGTAAGGATATGTGAATTATAAATGTAAAACAAAGATAATTCACGAACTGAAGTCTAGTATATTCATAATAAAATAGACAAGTATGTACAATACATGGAACAATTTACAGTCTAAATACTGAATTTAGACGCACTAACACAAGTTAGAACTGAAATTACATATAAAACATAGTATTGTAATGAAAATTCAGAAATTGTAAAAGATAAACAGGCCATATAGGCCAATCTGGTCCCATGGGTGCGGTCCAGGCGCCACCAGGCCGGGACGGCCCAAGCGTGCCAACTAGGTCAGGCGGCCCACGCGTCGAAGGGCGGACAACCCACGTGGACAGGTGGCCCACACGTCAGGAGGGCGGCTGGCCTAGCTACCGAGGCGGACCACACAGCCATATAAAGGGTGGGCGGTTTAGGGTTTGAAACCCGAACCGCCTGGTCCACAGCCGCCGCCGTTAGTGCCGATTCGGCCACCGCAGTTGGTTCCACGCACCAGGAGCAGGCACCTCTCACCATCGCGTCGGGTCCCAGGGACCCGTGCCGGGTATCCACGCCAGGAGCCAGGCATCAGCCGCGGCCGCGCTAGGGCATCCTTGCCGGGGATCGGCCAGTCGCGCCTCGCGCTGGGTTGCCGCCGAGCGCGCGCCTCACGCTACGAGGCCCACGGCTGGTCTGCGCCCACGCCAGGGTCGAGGCAAGGCCATGCCTACGCGTCGAGGCCAGGAAGCGCCCGTGCCAAGGCCAGGAAGCGACCGCGCCGGGGTCGGGGTCCCACGCCGCCATAGCCAGATCCGTGCTCGTGGTTGGGTCCGTGCGCTCGCGCCAAGTCCGGTGACCGCGCCCATGCCGAGGCTAGCGCCATGGCCGCCGGTCCAGTCTCCCCCCTCACCGGCCATCATGGTGGTAACGCCATGGGCCAGTCCGAGGGCCATTAGGCCCTCCTGTTGGAGGAGGAGGTTGAGACCACCCCATTGGGGTGGTGGCTAGTTGAGGGCTTGTTCGGTTCTACCTCAATCTATATGGATTGAAGGGGATTGAGGGGGTTTCAATCCCTAGTAAGTCAAAATCCCCTCCAATCCGTATCAATCCCCTCCAATCCATATGGATTGAAAATAACCAAACAAGCCCTGAAAGGGAAATGGACCCAAAACATTTCCTATAATCGATTTAGTTGTTTGTTGTCCATCACAAACCATGTGATTAACTAGTTTGCCTAGATGTCATTTATCTCAGGTAAATAAGGTTCAACATAAACCATGAAAGAAATTAAGTCGGGGACTCAACAAAGATTGGAGCAAAGACTAGCATTGCTACTGCCAATGGCGCACCGGATAGTGTCCGGTGCCCCAGACCGAGCACCCCATCAACTGGCCGCTCTCGGATTTCCCTGGAGTCACTCCGCTATAATTCACCGGACTGTCCGGTGAACCAACGGAGCAACGGTCACCTGCACTCAACGGTCGATTGTGTGAACAGTAAAAGCGCATAGTGTAGAAGTGAGAAGTCAGAGCAGCGAAGTCAGAACGCACCAGAAATGTTTGGTGTGCCACCAGACTGTCCGGTGTAGCAAGAAGACAAAAGACTTCAACGGTCAACCGCTCCAAACCCTAACAGTCTGTTGACGTGGTAGGCACCGGACAGTGAACAATACCCTGTCCGGTGCACCACCCGACTGTCCGATGTACCGTCGACAACAACGACTAGAATAGTGGTTGGGGCTATAAATACCCCCCAACCACCTCAATTCAAGTCATCCAAGTTTTCTGAATTTCACATTCATTGCAAGAGCAAAGGAAAACACTTCAAATACACAATCAAAGCATTTAATCCACTCCAAGCTCCAAAATCAACTCTATTGCTTAGAGACTCGCCGACTCGCCCATGTTGGGATTAAGAGAGGTAGAAATTCTAAATTTGCTCCTAAAGCAGTAGATGGCCTTTTACTTGGATGACTCAAACACAAGGGCATATAGAGTCTTCAACAAGTCCACTGGATTAGTTGAAGTTTCTTGTGACATTGTGTTTGATGAGACTAATGGCTCCCAAGTGGAGCAAGTTGATATTGATGAACTAGATGATGAAGAGGCTCCTTGTGTCGTGCTAAGGAACATGTCCATTAGGGATGTGTGTCCAAAAGAATTCGAAGAGCCTCCACAAACACAATATCAACCATCATCTTCCATACAAGCATCTCCACCAACCCAAGATGAGGAAATGGCTCAAGAAGAAGAGGATGAAGATCAAGATGATGAGCCACCTCAAGAGGAGGACATTGATCAAGGGAGAGATGGAGATGATCAAGACAAGGAAGATGATCAAGAGATTCGTGATCATGGACTGCCACACCCAAGAGTCCACCAAGCAATTCAAAGAGATCACCCCGTCAACTCCATTCTTGGTGACATTCACAAGGGGGTACCCACTAGATCTCGAGTTGCTCATTTTTGTGAACATTACTCTTTTGTGTCTTTTATTGAGCCATACAGGATAGAGGATGCACTAAGAGATCCAGATTGGGTGGTGGCAATGCAAGAGGAGCTCAACAATTTCACAAGGAATGAGGTATGGCATTTAGTTCCACGTCCTAACCAAAATGTTGTAGGTACCAAAAGGGTATTCCGCAACAAACAGGATGAGAATGGTGTGGTGACTAGGAACAAAGCCCGACTTGTTGCCAAGGGATATTCACAAGTCAAAGGTTTGGACTTTGATGAAACCTATGCACCCATAGCTAGGCTTGAGTCAATTCGCATATTACTTTCCTATGCTACTTACCATGAATTTAAGCTATATCAAATGGACATGAAGAGTGCCTTCCTCAACGGCCCCATCAAGGAAGAGGTATATGTTGAGCAACCTCCGGACTTTGAAGATAGTGAGTATCCTAACCATGTTTATAAGCTCTCAAAGGCGCTTTATGGGCTCAAGCATGCCACAAGTGTGGGGGATAGATATCCCCCGGGTCCACTAGAAGACTATAAGGTCTCGCGAAAGGCCTTGGGCCTATCATTTCGCAAGGCCATCCATTCATGGGCTAGGGGAGGAACTACTGGCGGAGTGGGTTGACGCGGGAAGGGATAGGCTCGGGCCCAGACGGCTGGATTGGATTTAAGCATTATATAAAGTTTTGATCTGATCCCCCCGCGTGACACCCTTGGACGTCGGAACCAAACGAGGATAAGTCAGCAAGATTATGGGAAGATAAGTTTGGTCGGTTCACTATTACTTAGGGATATGCCATCATCATACCCGCATGTAATGCTCCACGGTCAATTATATAAGGCCTAGGGGGCACCCCATCAAAAAGAGAGGTCATTCATCAGCCGTCTACTCCATTCTCTAGTATTCTTCATACTAGAGAATCCCCCTGTAACCCACCACCAAAAGATCCACACCAGGAAGTAGGGTATTACGCCTCTCTAAGCGGCCCAAACCTGTAGAAAATTGCCTATCGTCTCTCGTGCGCCTAGCACGAACCATCGAGATACAATCAGCAACACCGTCCTACCCAAAAGCACCTCAAGGGGTAACCCCGAGTGCGCGGTCGGGTCCCAAATGCCGATAACTGGCGCGCCAGGTAGGGGGTGTGTCGCTGATCCAAGCTAGCTCAATGGCCATCATTTTCCAACACAAGATTGCCCTCTGCCCTGGATCCGTGTTCTGCTTTGGGAGTATCTCGTTTGTGGCAGACGAAGAAGGAATTCTACATCGTATAGCGAATCCACCGGAGAAGAAGCCTTCCTAAAAAATCTCTGAAAAAGCCGGAACGAGGCAGCAAATAGCGCGACCTCCAGCGCCTAGGCGAAGACTACCTCCTACAAGCCAGGAGCAGGGAATTCACTTACCCAAAAAACCCCGTTGTCCACCTCATCCACAGAAGAATGGACACGGATTACAAGGAAGAAAGAAGTAAATAGGACAGAGGCCCGTCAAGCTGCTCTTCTAGCGCCTTCGCCCTCTAAGGAGGACAGAAAGAAGCTTATCGCCACAGCAACTCCTTTCTACCCCGACGTCCTCTTCATCGGGGGAAGAGTGGAATCAACTCCCATCTCCGATGACGAGCCAACCATGCCTGGGGAAGAACCTCCTCAGCGAGAAGCTCGTCGATGGAGGAACCGACGCCAAAACATTTAGCGACATCATGAAGCAGGGGAACAGGACCCAGCGCAGCCTGTATCTCGAGATGAAATTTCGGAGGTGGGAGAAACTCCTGACGAACGAGTCTTTAGAGAGAGAAGGAATTCTCGCCGACGTGATCGCCGGTAGGCTCAAGAGCAAGCTGAACAGGATGCAAGGCTACACCGAGAGAACCCTCTCTTTGCACGAAACCTGAACCCTGCCTTCGTCCGTGCCATGAACACACCAAGTGAGGTCGGTGGAGTGTTGGCTTGGATAGCCGATGGCCTCCCCCGGACTCCAGACGCTGAAGGCTATCGGCGGCTGCTCACTCGGGCGGCTAATCATCTTCTGCCCCTCACTCATCCTCCGAGCGATCTACGGCACGCCATCAACAGTCGACAGGACACACAGAGCTCCATCAATGCTTCACGCGAACGACGACATGAGAATGAGATACGGCACCGAGAGGAGTACGATCGGGATCATAGCGTTCCAGCACGGAGTTAGGCCACTAGAGTCGAGTCAGCAATGGCTTCAACTGGTGGCACTACCCGGGGACGGTCGAGACAGCACATCGGTAACTCCCCTCCTCGGGACCAGCACCACGGTCATCGGCAGGAAGACACGTGTGGAGTATCTGCGCTTACTCCGCGTCTTAGGGCCATTCAATGGCCCCCAAACTTCAAGGTCTCCAACGTCGACAAATACGAGCCTAAGCAGGACCCGGGAGGTTGGTTGGCTGTCTATACGACTGCCGCTCGAGCCGCTGGAGCAACCGAAGACGTGATGACCGCATACTTGCCCATCGTTCTCGGCAGGATGCATTATAGTGGCTACGACACCTACCACGACACTGCATCGACGATTGGAACGACTTCAGTCGACGCTTCATCGCCAATTTTCAATCCCTCCGACAAACCGGCGCAACCATGGGACCTCAAATCCATCAGGCACCAGAGCGATGAAACACTTCGATCATACCTCAAGAGATTCCAGACCATGAGGAACCATATCCCCGAAGTCGCCGAGGCGGCAGTGATCGAAGACTTCTACCGGGGATCTGATGACTCGGCCTTCATCCTAGCCATACCGCAGAAGGCGCCGACTACCTCCGAGCAGCTGTTTCAAGAAGCGGACCTCTACATCATCGCTGACGAATGGGCCTGAGACCTCATTGGGGGAACAAAACCCTCATCGGAGGAAAGTTTTCAGGTCTGGTTTCTATTGGCCAACAACAAGGAAAGATGCAGCCGAGTTAGTCCAGAGATGTGAAGCTTGCCAATTCTTGTCAAAGCAACAACATTTACCAGCACAACAGCTGCAAACCATACCTGAAACATGGCCATTTGCATGCTGGGGATTGGACATGATTGGACCCTTCAAGAAAGCTCAGGGAGGCTATACTCACGTGCTGGTCGCCATTGATAAATTCGCCAAATGGATAGAGTACAAGCCTATCGCTTCTTTAACCTCAGCCAAGGCAGTGGAATTCATACAAGACATAATATTCAGGTTTGGGATACCGAATAGCATTATAACCGACCTGGGATCTAACTTCACTAGCTCTGAATTCTTTGATTTTTGTGAACAACGGAGTATCCAGATCAAGTATGCATCAGTAGCACACCCAAGAGCCAATGGACAGGTGAAAAGGGCTAATGGAATGATACTGGAAGCACTCAGGAAGAAAGTGTTCGACGAAAATGAGAAGTTCACGGGAAAGTGGATCAGAGAGTTGCCCTATGTGGTTTGGAGTTTGAGAACTCAGCCTAGTCGAGCTCTACATGGAAATACCCCTTTCTTTATGGTCTATGGTTCGGAGGCAGTGCTACCTGCCAACCTCAGGTTTGGGGCACCAAGGCTGGTATTTGAAAGCATAGCTAAAGCCGAAGCTACCAGACTAGAGGACATTGTGCTAGAGGAAGAACGATTGAACACAATAATTTAGTCAGCCAGATACCAGCAGACCTTGAGGCGCTATCATGATAAAACCATACGATGCCGATCCTTCATAGTGGGAGATCTGGTCCTTCGCCAAATTCTAACGGGGAAGGACGACACAAGTTGTCACCACTATGGGAAGGGCCATTCATTATTCAGAGGTCACTCGGCCAGGATCATATCGGCTTACTCAAATGGATGGAACGGAAGTGGGGAATTCATGGAATATAGAGCATCTTAGAAAATTTTACCCTTAGCAAGACCTCAAGAGCTATTGGAGCAACATTGTATTAAAAGATACGTCATCAATAAAGGTTTCATTTTCAAAGGCATTCAGACTGTTGACTATCAATTGACTTCGATTCGATTGGACTCAACGCGCTTCCTCGACTTAGGGTGACCACTATACCCTACCAACAGAGCAATTGCCTTAAGTCGGCAACGACTTAATATAGTGTAACATGCTCGCGCTTACTCGACTTAGGGTGACCACTATACCCTACTAACAGAGCAATCGCCTTAAGTCGACGACGACTTAAGACGGTGCAACATGCTCTCGCTTACTCGACTTAGGGTGACCACTATACCCTACTAACGGAGCAATCGCCTTAAGTCAGCGATGACTTAAGATGGTGCAACATGCTCGCGCTTACTCAACTTAGGGTGACCACTATACCCTACCAACGGAGCAATCGCCTTAAGTCGGCAACGACTTAAGACGGTGCAACATGCTCGCGCTTACTCGACTTAGGTTGACTACTATACCCGGCCAACGGAGCAATCGCCTTAAGTCGGCGACGACTTAAGACGGTGCAACATGCTCTCGCTTACTCGACTTAGGGTGACCACTATACCCTACTAAGGAGCAATCGCCTTAAGTCGGCGACGACTTAAGACGGTGCGACATGCTCGCGCTTACTCGACTTAGGGTGACCACTATACCCTACCAACGGAGCAATCGCCTTAAGTCAACAACGACTTAAGACGGTGCAACAGGCTCACGCTTACTCAACTTAGGGCGACCACTATACCCTACTAACGGAGCAATCGCCTTAAGTCGGCGATGACTTAAGACAGTGCAACATGCTCATGCTGACTCGGCTTAGGGGAACCACTACACCCTACCAACGGGGCAGGTGACCCAAGCCAGCAACGATTTAAGTCAGCATAACACGATTACATCTACTCATCTTAAGGCAACCACAATGCCTTACCAGCCAAGCGTCTGGAACGAGTCAGGAAAAGTTCCAGAACCAGCACGCTACATTTACTTTCACAATTGTTCAGAATAATTGTTATATCTTGACAACAAAAACAATCGGTACTTCAGGAAAACAAAATGTTATAATTATCAATGCCTTGGACACATCCTAGTACTCCACCCATGAAAAATTCGAATACAATCATCACACTACCATAAAATTCATGAGTACATTCAGTGTTTCACAGGATATCACTGCATTGAAACGTCTCTATTGGCAATGTCTTTCGTAGGAGCAACCGAGGAAGAAGGTCGACTCGAGGCATCAGGCGCAGCCTTGACGTTGACGATAATGTCAGCAGGAACCATCACACCAGGCCTCCTCATTAAGATCTGCCCCGCGTGAATGGCTTTATCCATAGCCTTGTCGCGCTGACCTCTCAGGACGGTGCAGCTGTCCTCTAAAGCTTTAGCAGCCAGTCGAGCAGTTTCTAGCTCCTGTGCAGCGAGTTTCTTCGAAGCATGAAGATCTTTAATGGCCAAATCCTTGGCCAACAACTGTTGTCTCAGCCGCTGAACTTCATCCTGAGATGCTTGTAGCTCGTGACGATGGTGATCCAGATCTGACATAGTGAAGCGGTGGCTCCTTTCCAAAATAGTCAACGAATTGCTAGCGTCCCGATATAACCTGTCCAAGTTATCACGAGAGGCCACAAGAGCTCGTCTTTCCTCCTGAAAGCAAGAATCAACATTCAGCACCCAGCCAATAATAAGCGTGATAGAACCAACTAAGGGAATCTACCTCGTATGCCATTCTTTCTGAGTTAAGTTGAACATTGAGAGAATAGTTCAATGAATGCGCATCGTCTAGCGAAGCGGAAACCTGAGCCAGGTCGGTTTGACCCTAAAGATACTTCTCCTCAAGATCAGAGCATCGTCGGGTCAAGTCGGCTTGACTTTGAAGATGCTTTTCCTCAAGCTCAGAGCATCGCCGAGCCATATCTGACAAGGCAGCTAAAAAGGGATACATGGTTAAAAACCAGTTGATCAATAGAAGTAACTAAGGAAGAAACAAGGTCACTAACCAGTGTTTGATGTTTTCAAGTCAACAATCTGTTTCTGAAGCAGCAATGGGTTCCACTGCATCAGAGACAGCTCCTTCTGGGACGGAAGCACCACACGACCTCAACTGGGCAGTCATTCCATCAACCAAAGCCTATGATTGAAAACAAATAAGTATAAGAAAGATAATCTACCAAGAAGAGCAATAGAAAGCAAATAGTTGACTCACCTAGAGATTGGAGAAGAACGATGGTAAACCCAAGTCAGGGGAATGATGTCATGGCTCGATAGAGGATCATTAGCAGGAACATTTTGAAGAGCGTTGCCCGGGGTGAGCTCAGCCCCACCAGCGGATACTAGACCTCTTACATCTAGCTCGCCGACCTCCAAGGCGACTTGTTTGTTCGAAGTCACGGAAGCGTGCATCACCATCACCCCATTGGATCATGTCGGAGACAACTCAACATGGACGTCCATGGAGGTGTGGGAAGGAGAGCCCACCTGAACACCCTCGGGGGATGGGTTGTAGCCTGCGCTACCCGCCAGAGCCGGATCACTACCGGCAGCACCCTCGGGGGCTGGGTAACTGCCAGCACCACCTTCGGGGGCTGGGTCTTCTGCAGTGGCCACCTCTAAGGCCGAAAGCTCCTCTGCAACCTCCATGGGGGTCAGATAACTCGGACCAGCATCTTGGCATCGAAGACTACCTTCCAAAGTCGACGATGCGTGAGACCTCTGTAATGCCGAGCGTTCTTACGAATCAGCGGGACTTCTTCTTCCTCTTCTTCGTCTTCATCAAATATATGGACAACAGCCGGTGCACGGTTACACCCATTGGGATCAACTTTAGCATGGTTACACCCACTGGTATCAACCTCAGGAAGGACCTCTGCTGGCACTTCGTCGCAAGCCGGAGCAGAAGGACCTACGCCCTGGTCCAAGCTTGACAGCCGCTGAAGTCGCCTCTTCTTCTCCTTCTTTTTCTCAACAGGCACAGTTAAGCGGTTAACTTGGCGAGGACGCTTTGGGCGGGTACCCTCAGGTTTTTGGGTCTCCACTGCTTTGTCAAGCTCTTGCCCAGCCATGATAGCCATCGGCTCAGCATGGGTCGAGTCAGAAGATTCCCTAGCCAACACGCTAAGTACAACATTTATCTCTGCATCGTCTGGACTAACTGGCATCTCAAAGTGAATCTGCTTCTCATCATTGGGAAGATTCCGAAGAGGAGCAATCAGAGCCTCAATGTCGTTGGGAGAGGGTCGCACTTTAAGGCCCAGACCACCATCACTAGTAGGGGGGTTGGACACAAAATCAAAAAATGACCTATGAGATGGTAGATTCCAAGCGGAATAGGCAACAGGAGAACCAACATTTGACACTGTCCCTCAGAATCATGTCCAGTCGGCTCACCAGACCCTCAGTAGGAATTCTCTTGTTGGTGACCCGAGTAGAGTCATTGATACCACTGTACAAATAAGCTGGATACGTCATGTCTTTCAAAGGCTGAATATTCTTGAAGACAAAGTCAGCGACCACAGCTTCGGCCGTCAGACCTCTCTCCTTCAGCAGACAGATCTCAGCAAGCAGAACTCTGGCCTCCGTTACCTCCAAGGGAGTTGGAGACTCAACCCAGCTCGGAGCACGTACATCTGGCTACCTTCCCAACCGAGGGGGAGGGACTCACAGTGGTTTTCCACAATAAACCACTCACGACGCCACCTTTAATGCTATCCTTGAGAGGAATGTCGAGGTATTCTGTCTTCCTCCCGCGACGCATCTCCAAACTTGCACCACCAACGAGCTAGTGCTGCCCCCTAGCCATTCCGGGCCGACAATGATACAAATACTTCTAGAGGCCAAAATGGAGAAGAATTCTGAGGTAGGCCTCACACAGATGCACAAAGATAGAAATTTGCAAGATAGAATTGGGATTCAGATGGGTCAGATTCAGATGGTAAAAATCAAGGAGACCGCGGAAGAAGGGAGAAACGGGAAGAGCAAGGCCGCGGAAAAGAAAAGGAAAATAGATGATGGACTCGTGGGTATCTTCCGTCGGAACAGTAACCCCATGGAAAATCCGCTAGGAGCAGAGCTCTTTTGGAGGAAGAACTCCAACGTCAACAAGATGGAGAAGATCTGATTCCGAAACAACAAACATGTGGTTACCTGCGAACGACAACTAACTGTTGGGGTCGATGAGAGGAATGATGGCTGCAACAGAGCTCTATTTCTTCCGTTTGGGCGCCATTGCGATCTCGCTGGTGGATCGAACATGGGTAAAAACTTTGGGAAACAGGAGAGGGGTTCGAGGTGGAAGTACGAATTTAGGGCTCAGAAATCAAAAGCGCACATCGACGTGAGCACAAATGGGGTTTTCCCGGGTTGGGCACCATTTCTAAAAAGTGTCAAGTCATCACTCGGGAAAGCGAGACTTCAGGAGTAACTCGGCTGTTATCTCAAAAACGCCGATAGTGCCAGGCACCAATCGGCTGTTACCTCTAAAACGCCAATGACATCAAGCACCACTCGGCGGTTACCTCTAAAACGCCGATAGCGTCAGCCATAACTCGGCCGTTATCTCTAAAACGTCGATAGAGCCAAGCATGACTCAACAGTTACCAGTTATCGATTGGTGATTATTTCTAGTAACGTCAGCAGCGTTGGGCGCAAAGACGAACTATCAATCGACCATAAAGAAAGAACGACGGAAAAACGAAAGTTTTCTCAGAATAGCTGAAACTTCTTCATTACGTAGAGGAGGGAAGTTTTTCACAAACTCAAAAGCCGACTCATTATGAATCAGCTCTTTTTCCCTTTTTTTACTACAATACATTACCCTACACTACACTACACTACTAACTACCACTATGTTATTCTACTTCTACTACTACTACTACTACTACTAATTATCTATACTAATATTTAAACCAGTGGCGTTTTGCCACTGGCCTTGCCGCTGCCGCCCTTGCCGCCACCGTCGCCACCGTCGCCGTCGCCGCTGCCGCTGCCGCCACCATCGCCGTCGCCGCTGCTACCACCGTTGCCATCACCGCCGCCCCCGCCGCTGCCGTCGCCCTCGTCGCCACCGTCGCCACCGCTTTCTTCCTTAGACGAGTCGGAGGAGTTCTCCTCATCCGAGGAGACCTCCGACTCATCTGAGCCTTCGAGCCCGGCGCGCTCGATGGAGCGGATGTACGTCCACACCTCAGCGGCTAACCTGACGACGCCAGGGGGGAGGCATAGACTGACAACCCCTCGGACCAGGAGGAAACCTCCTCTGAGTACTCCAAGTCACCGAAGTCCTCCGAGGGAGGACATGGGGTGTGCTTGCGTTTGTCGCCGGCATGACGAGACAGGCCTCAACCTCTCTTGCCTCTGCCTATGGTTGGTTGGAGAAGAAGAGAGAGTCAGAAAAAAAGCAGCAGATGATAACAGACGAGTGAAGAAAACAACGGTGCAAGCAGGCTATTTATAGAGGCCGAGAGTGACCGTCCACTTCCTACCATGCTTGTCGAACAGTCGCAAGTATTCAATAAGCAATTCAAGCCGCCTGAAAATGAGTCAGGAAACAAGCGCCGCTTCGCTTAACACGACACCGGTTGGACCAAGGTCAACTGCTCAGACAGCATGATTACACCTCACGGTCACATCAAGTTACTACTCCAGGACAGTGTTCTAAACGCTCTGCGTACCAAGACGCCCCTTGGAACACACCCATTGGGGGGTAGCCAGGAATTATCAAACGATTTTCTAAAGAAGTCATATCCATACAGTATACGCATTGAATGTACTGGGACAAAAGGAGGAGATCGGTAGATCAGAGGAAGTCCAAATATAGCTATTGAACTGCAAGTCTAATCAGTAGAGACATTAAAGCACAGAGCAGGGTGATGACCAGCCAAGAGCCATCTACCAAACGTCCAATCTGTCATCGATCAAATAAATTTTAGACCTAACAAGATGTGGGCAGATAACATTGTTTGAATTCGTATGAGCATGAGATGAAGACAAAATGCTGATTTCTGAAGCATAAGTCCAGACAGAGTGCTACTTTCTAAGGCAAAAGACGAGGCAAAATACTGATTTCTAAAGCATAAGATGAAGATCTTTGAGTGGATCATTTTCAAAGATCCACTCAAAGCTCGGGGGCTACACCCATTGGGTGCACCTTCGGTGCACCCAATAGATCCTTAATCCCAGAAGACAAAATGTTGATTTCTAAAGCATAATATGATGACAAGATGCTGATCTCCAAAGCATCAAGTGAAGAACCTACAGAAGATTATTTTTACCGAGTTATCTAGAGTTCAGAAACAACAATTCAACGGGTGCATCTTCGAAGCACCCATTACCTAATTCAAAAACTGCAAGTTGGACCTAGAATCTTTGAGCTGATTATTTCAAAATCAACTCAAAGATTGGGGGCTTGTGGGGGACAGATATCCCCCGGGTTCACTAGAAGGCTATAAGGTCTCGCGAAAGGCCTTGGGTCTATCGTTTCGCAAGGCCATCCCTTCGTGGGCCAAGGGAGGAACTGCTAGCGGAGTGGGTTGACGCGGGAAGGGATAGGCTCGGGCCCAGACGGCTAGATTGGATTTAAGCATTATACACAGTTTTGATCCGATCCCCCCACGCGACACCCTTGGACGTCGGAACCAAACGAGGATAAGTCATCAAGATTATGGGAAGATAAGTTCGGTCGGTTCACTATTACTTAGGGATACGCCATCATCATACCCGCATGTAATGCTCCACGGTCGATTATATAAGGCCTAGGGGACACCCCATCAAAAAGAGAGGTCATTCATCAGCCATCTACTCCATTCTCTAGTATCCTTCATACTAGAGAATCCTCCTGTAACCCACCACCAAAAGATCCACACCAGGAAGTAGGGTATTACGCCTCTCTAAGTGGCCCGAACCTGTAGAAAATTGCCTATCGTCTCTCGTGCGCCTAGCACGAACCATCGAGCTACAGTCAGCAACACTGTCCTACCCAAAAGCACCTCGAGGGGTAACTCCGGGTGCACGGTCGGGTCCCAAACACCGACACCAAGAGCATGGTATGAATGCCTGAGAGACTTTCTTATCACTAATGTCTTTAAAGTTGGTAAAGCTGATGCTACTCTCTTCACCAAAACTATTGCTAAAGACTTATTTATATGCCAAATTTATGTTGATGATATTATATTTGGGTCTACTAACAAGTCATCTTGTGAAGAGTTTAGTAGGATAATGATACAAAAATTCGAGATGTCTATGATGGGGGAGTTGAAGTACTTCCTTGGATTTCAAATCAAGCAACTTCAAGAGGGCACCTTCATCAGCCAAACTAAGTACATATAAGATATTCTCAAAAAGTTTGGAATGAAGAATGCCAAACCCATCAAGACACCCATGGGAACAAATGGGCATGTCGACCTTGACACGGGAGGTAAATCCATAGATCAAAAGGTATACCGGTCGATGATAGGTTATTTACTCTATTTATGTGATTCATGACCAGATATAGTGCTTTTTTATGCATGTGTGCAAGGTTCCAGGCAAATCCTAAGGAAGTTCACCTTAGGGTCGTGAAAAGAATCATGAGATATTTAGTTTACACTCCTAAGTTTGGGTTTTTGTATCCTAAGGGATCTACCTTTGATTTAATCGAGTATTCCGATGCCGATTATGCAGGATGTAAAATTGATAGAAAGAGCAAATCAGGGACTTGTCAGTTTTTGGGAATATCCCTAGTGTCTTGGGCTTCAAAGAAACAAAACTCAGTAGCTCTTTCCACTGCCGAAGCCGAGTATATTGCTGCAGGACATTGTTGTGCACAATTACTCTGGATGAGGCAAACCCTTAGGGACTATGGCTACAAGTTGAGCAAAGTCTCTCTCCTATATGATAATGAGAGTGCAATCTGCATGGTGGATAATCCCATTGAACATAGCCACACTAAGCACATAGACATCCGGCATCACTTTTTGAGAGGTCACCAACAAAAGGGGGATATCGAAATTGCTTATGTTAGCACCCACAACCAATTAGTCGATATCTTTACCAAGCCACTAGATGAAAAGACCTTTAGGAAACTTAGGAATGAGCTAAATATTCTAGATTCTCGGAACTTTGATTGAAACATTGCACACATAACTCATTTATATACCTTTGATCATGTCTTTTTCATTTGGTATAAATGCATATTTCTTATTCTTCTTGTGCCAAGGCTAAGACTAATGTGCTTCCATTAGTATCTCTGTGATTAAAAGGGAAATGGAGTATTCGGCAAAGGCAAGGCTTCCACTCCAACTCTGTCGGTATTATTTATCCTTTTTCCTCAATTGGTATAAACTTTCACTCATATCCTTTATTTCCCAAAGGGGGAGAAAATAGGCCCCAAGGTGGAGAATTTCAAGCCTCTCAAGATTCTTCGTTTTTGGTGATTAATGCCAAAGGTGGAGAAATTTATAGGCCCGAAGCAAAAGGACCGCACCACCATTTTTAAATTTAGAACCTATTTCACAAAAAGGAAGAAATTATTTCAACTTATATCTATTTCAAAAAGTGAAATCATTTCAATTACAAAACCCTCTTGACAACTAAGGGGAGAACTTCTTTAGGGGGAGCTTTTATTTAGTCAAAGGAAAAGCATTTGAAAAAAGGGGGAGAATTCTCAAAATCTTGAAAATGGTTTTTGGAAATCATATTCTTAGACCTTTGGCTATTTGCAAAAGAAATTGAAAGAACTTTTCAAAAGATTTGCAAAAACAAGCAAGTGGTGCAAATGTGGTCCAAAATGTTAAAAAGAAGAAAGCAATCATATATACTTAGATATACTTTCAATTGGTTTAAATTCAAAAGTAACTTATGCACTACTATTAAGATTGCAAACCAGTTACATTTCTATCCTTTATATTTGCTTTGGTTTGTGTTGGCATCAATCACCAAAAAGGGGGAGATTGAAAGGGAAATGGACCCAAAACATTTCCTATAATCGATTTTGGTGTTTGATGTCCATCGCAAACCACGTGGACTAACTAGTTTGCCTAGATGTCATTTATATCAGGTGCATAAGGTTCAACATAAACCATGAAAGAAATTAAGTTGGGGACTCAACAAAGATTGGAGCAAAGACTAGCATTGGTGCTGCTAGTGGCGCACTAGACACTGTCTAGTGCCCTAGGCCGAGCAGGCGAGCACCCCATTAACTGGCCGCTCTTGAGTTTTACCTGGAGTCGCTCCGCTATAATTCACTGGTCTGTCCGGTGTGCACCAGACATGTCGAGTGAACCAACGGAGCAACGGTCATCTGCACTCAATGGTCGACTACGTGAACAGTAAAAGTGCACAGTGCAGAAGTCAGAAGTCAGAGCAGCGAAGTCAGAACGCACCGGACATGTTCGGTGTGCCACCAGACTATCTGGTGCAGCAAGAAGACAAAAGACTTCAACGGTCAACCGCTCCAAACCCCAAGAGTCTGCTGACGTGGCTAGCAACGGACAGTGAATAGTACCGTGTCCGATGCACCACCGGACTATTTGGTGTGCCATCGACAACAACAGATAGAATAGTGGTTAGGGCTATAAATACCCCCCAACCACCTCCATTCAAGTCATCCAAGTTTTCATAACTTCACATTCATTGCAAGAGCAAAGGCAAACGCTCCAAAGTCATAATCAAAGCATTCAATCCACTCCAAGCTCCAAAATTAACTCTATTGCTTAGAGACTTGTGAGAGGATCATTTATGTTCTTTTGTTGCTCTTGTTTCTTGGTGTCACACCTGGTTTTGGAAGGCAAACCGAATGCGAACCATGCACGTGCCAGGATCAGAACTCACGTACACAGCGATTACATAATTGGACATCATCACACAATGCTCAAAGTAATTAGCGAAAAAGTACTTTATTTACAACAAGATGTCCAAGACATCCACAGAGTCTAATACATAACCATAGTCTTCAACATTAATATCAAAGTGCAGAAATACGAAATGTAGAAGACAAGCCTACACAGGCAGCTGACTGGTGGTTTGCCACTAAGGTAAACTAGAACTCATCGTAGTCCTGAAACTCCTCAAAGTCCTCCATGTTGCTAGCATCTCCTCCTGAGCACTGAGTACAGTGGGGACAACCTCGATGGGGTGGTTTGTAAAGCAAGGGTGAGTACACTTCAACGTACTCAGCAAATATCCTGTTTGGCTAAAGTGGACTAGCTGTATGTGGAGTTAAGGTTAAGCAGTTACTTTTAGTTGGTCAAGTATTTATTACTTAATAGTGGAGCCAAGTTTTAGTAATAAACCAAGTTATTACCCAAAGGCACTCCCTCCAAGAGGAAATACCAGAGATCATAGTTATACCATCTTCATTAATCATCATCATAAAAGTAACCAAAATTCTTCTAATCAAAGAGGATCCCAAGGCAGCTCATAACCGTGAGCACGACTGATATACCAGTTTTTAACACTCTACAGAGGTCGCACACTTTAGCCACAAGTCGTGATTCCTGTTCTGCCCGGAGATCATGACTCTCTATTGATCACTACCAAGGTGATCTAGCAGGGTCTCACTACGTAGCCTTTACAAAGATTTCCCAGAGGTCATAGCCACCAGTTAGGTCTCTCCAGTTTGGTAAACATAGTACATCTCCCCAAAGGAAGGGTGACTAACAAAAACCAAATCAAAGAACCTCTGCAACCAGCCTCGGTAGAGCAAGTACTGTGCCCGAACCCCATGACGGCCCTACGGTGAAGCCAACTACTCCTCTGGTTCCTCTAATTAATCAGCTAAGGGCGTCGCATTCCACCCTCATGGTTGCACTGTTATCTCGAGTTGTCACTCCCCAAACAGGTCCTTACGGGGAGGTACTTAGGAAACAGTCTGAGTCCCAAGTATCACAAGAACATAATTGGGATAACTTCATCATATCATAAGTGTTCACATCATGTTCATTGATTAAAGTGAAGCAATAGCATGAAGCTAACCATGATAACCCAAAAGGTAAACAAGGATAAGGTAAATACAGACTATTCAATCCTTAAGTTTCAATAATGTAATGCGGGACAGTGAATTATAAAGTAAATAGGACATGATAGGTCTGAGGACACTTGCCTTCACCAGGTTATTGCTCAGGGAGATCTTCAGCAACACACTCAGAAACCACTGGCTTCTCATTGTCTAAATAAAGCGATCATGCATTCAATACATTTGGTAAATGACAAATGAACAACATGATCATTGGAACACATCTCAAAAGGTATAGTATTAATTAAAGAAAAAGGAGATCAAATGAACTAATCTTATTTAGGAGTTGATTATTCTTTAAGTGTTTGTCCATAATTACATAATCTAATACTATTCATTTTATTGAGACCTAAAAGTTAAACTAGAGATAAATTCTTATATTACATATTATTAGACTCACAAGATTAAACATCCATTTACCCCTAGGGTTTTCCTTTTTATTTATTTTATTAAGGTGTCGTTTGGTTCACGAAATGTAATGTAAATGGTAATGATAATGATTCACACTCAAATACCTGTGGTAACAAATTTTAATAAGGCAGTATCCATTTATAGTGTGGTATTGATTACGGTTAGACTTAAACAAACATAATTTAACATTATCGGTTACCCATTACGTTACCAATATGTGAACCAAACAACACCTAAGAGAATAAATCAACATATACACTAACTGATAGTCTAGGTATAAATTAAAGTGTACAGACTATAGATGAACATAATTTGTTTGGACAGAGAATATTCTTATGAACATTTTGCAATTTGAACCACTAAATTTGGAGTTCATATGAAAAAGATATGAAATAAACTAGTTTTGGAGTTTAAAATATGAAATTAGGTCTAATCCTGTAATTATTTAAAAGCATAGGGAGCTGTTTAAAAGAACACAGGGTCTGCGCGCTAAAACCAGGAACGACGGGTTAATTTCCTAAAACCCGAGGGCCTCTTAAGCAAAAAAATACACGCAAAGGGGTATCGGGCGATCTCAACCATCAGATTGCAGATCAACGGCCAAGATCAGATCCCGCAGACGCGCGCGCGGGCGCGGGCGCGCAGCGAGCGCTGACAGGCGGGGACGGGTGTCAGCGACCAGAGGGGGAGGTAGGCTAACCGATCAGGCCCAATGCCAGGGGGCGGGCGCTGACTGGCGGGACCCTAAGACAGTGCGCGTGGGCGTGAATCGTTATCCACGGATCTGAGCTGTTGGATCAAGGGCGGATGGCTGCGATGGGGTGCTCGGTGCTTAACTACTTGGTGGCCGGCATTGTCTCCTTCGCGGCGGCGAGGTCATCGGAGACGAGGCAGACGCGATCACCAGACGGGCTGGGGTCGCCGGGGAGGGCTAGAACGGGTCCAGAGGGCCTGGCAAACACACTAGCAGACTACCGGTCGCAAGAATGGGACCAAAGAAGGAAGAACGTCGAAGGGAAGGTGCTCCGGGTGGGTCATACAATTCTGGCGAGGAATTCCGACTAGGGAAAGGAGGTCACAGGCGCGCTAAGACCTGGGCTAGCTATAGCGGGGTAAGGGGAACTGTAACACCCGGTTTTAAAGAACAAAGCCGGGTGCATCTCATACATGCGCCGAAGAAGACAACATATATAATAACAGAGTGTATAGAGATAAATGTCATAAAACATCAGAGTACTTATTACATAGCGGAAGTCTTATTACAAAATAAAATAATAAAGATAAAATGAACTAAGGATCGACGGCGCCAATGTCGACTGGGAAACGCCACCTAGATCAGATCGAACTCCTCAGTGTTAGGCAGCTCCTCTTCGACCACCTGTTCTTCTCCTGTGGGGGGGTGTGTGAGACAGCAAGAGTGAGCTCACATACGATCATAGCTCAACAAGTCGTGGGGAATAATGTGGCATGAACTCACCAAAGGTGGGAGCTCATGAAGTGTAAGGCTGATCAATGAAATAAAGGCTAAGGCTGAGCATTGCTTTTATAAGTTGGTCAAAATTTTATTAGCAATTACTAAGTGTAAGTAAATACCAAACCTTAATAATAATAAAGAACAGTAATAGTAAAATAATCCCAAATGCGATGCAAATGTCAAATTAAACTTAAGTTCCATAATTAATCATGTGAGGGTCCGAGCCGCTCTTGACCGTGAGCACGGCTAGTATACTAGTTTTACACTCTGCAGAGGTTGCGCATCTTTACCCACAAGTCGTGTATCCCATGTCGCCTGGATTTGCAAGGCCCTTAGACACTACCGAGGTGAATGGCTAGGGATCCACTACGAGGCCTTTACAAAGTTCCACTAGCTTCCGAAAACCCGCTACAGTTTATAGGAAGATCCAGTACAGGGTTCCTGGCTGACCGCCATCGCAGCAAAATCAACCAGGGACCTCCCCGCACTGACCTCTCCCCTACTGCCCTTGCCCCTTTCGGGTAAGGTAGTCTTCCACTAGCTTTCCTAATTAGTCAGCCAAGAACCCTGTACTGGATCTTCCTATAAACTGTAGCGGGTTTTCGGAAGCTAGTGGAACTTTGTAAAGGCCTCGTAGTGGATCCCTAGCCATTCACCTCGGTAGTGTCTAAGGGCCTTGCAAACCCAGGCGACATGGGATACACGACTTGTGGGTAAAGATGCGCAACCTCTGCAGAGTGTAAAACTAGTATACTAGCCGTGCTCACGGTCAAGAGCGGCTCGGACCCTCACATGATTAATTATGGAACTTAAGTTTAATTTGACATTTGCATCGCATTTGGGATTATTTTACTATTACTGTTCTTTATTATTATTAAGGTTTGGTATTTACTTACACTTAGTAATTGCTAATAAAATTTTGACCAACTTATAAAAGCAATGCTCAGCCTTAGCCTTTATTTCATTGATCAGCCTTACACTTCATGAGCTCCCACCTTTGGTGAGTTCATGCCACATTATTCCCCACGACTTGTTGAGCTATGATCGTATGTGAGCTCACTCTTGCTGTCTCACACACCCCCCCACAGGAGAAGAACAGGTGGTCGAAGAGGAGCTGCCTAACACTGAGGAGTTCGATCTGATCTAGGTGGCGTTTCCCAGTCGACATTGGCGCCGTCGATCCTTAGTTCGTTTTATCTTTATTATTTTATTTTGTAATAAGACTTCCGCTATGTAATAAGTACTCTGATGTTTTATGACATTTATCTCTATACACTCTGTTATTATATATGTTGTCTTCTTCGGCGCATGTATGAGATGCACCCGGCTTTGTTCTTTAAAACCGGGTGTTACAGAAGTGGTATCAGAGGAAATGTTGACTGTAGGACGAGACCTAGATAGAAATGGACAACCCTTACCTACTTACCTTCATCTGATTCATTCTATACTTATCTTACTCTGATTCTTTCTATACTTATCTTAATCCTGTCTCACCTTCTACTGTTCTACTCTGATCATTCTTACCTTTTCTACTCTGAGACAAGATGGATTTCAAACCTTGGAATCCCTACCCTTATGATATTTCTAAGAGATAGGGAACCTAAGACAAAAATTAAAACTATTTTCTCTATTTAAAAATGTTGGTTGATTGTGCTGATGCTAAATGTCTGATTTGCTTCTTTGATTGTTTGGAATAGTATAGATGGACATCTTAGCATGTACCAACATAAGGTATTGAATTAGCTATAGTAGGTGAAATATTAATCTGCTTAGCTAATAAATCCCCCAAAGTAACATGATTGTAATTACTGCCTTGTCTACTGCTCTTTCTTACCATATGTATCTAACTCAGATGGTCAATACCAGGAGGGGTGGTGGAATTGATTTGCCTCCTAACCAACACACTCGAAGACAACCTCAGCCACAGCCTGCAGGGATGAATCCTCCTAATCCTCCACCAGGCGGAGTTGACCCACTGGTTGCTGCTCAGATGGCGGTGATGCAGCAAATGGCTGACACTATGGCTGATATGCGTGCCCAGATGCAGCAAGAACGCCAAGAGATGCGTCAGGAAAGAGAAGACATACGCTAGGAGCTGCGCCAGGAGAGAGATGAGATACGCCAAGAAAGGAGGGCGCAACAACAGCTTCAACAACAGCAACAGCAGCAACAAGTGCCACTGCCTCCACCACCACCACCAGTTCCACCTCGTGATAAGCACCGGGAGTTTATGAGTCACAAGCCACCAACCTTCGCCAGCTCGCCAGATCCACTTGATGCAGACGATTGGTTGAAGTCAATTGAGAAGATGCTGAATATTGCACAGTGCACTGATCGGGAGAAGGTCTTATATGCTTCTGGACGTCTGACTGGTCCTGCTGCTGACTGGTGGGATTCTTATACTGCTGCCCATGATGCTGCGGATACTATTACTTGGGCAGAGTTCAGTACACAATTCAGGAACTACCATATTCCAGCTGGGATGATAAAGATCAAGAAGAAGGAGTTTCTGTCGCTGAAGCAAGGAAGTATGACAGTCAGCGAGTACCGCGACAAGTTTATTCAGCTATCCAGATATGCCCCTGAAGAAGTTGCTGAAGACGAGAGGAAGCAGGAGCATTTCATTGAAGGACTTAATGGATCCTTGCAGTATGCTCTAGTGGCACACACATTTCCATCATTTCAGAGACTGTTGGATAAGGCTCTTGCTATTGAACACAAGCGTGTTCAGCTGGGAGATTTGAAGAGGAAGGCTATCTCACAAGGACAGGGTAGCAGTAGTGTTCGTCCGCGCTACAGTTCACCACAGAGTACACCGCCTCGACCAGGAGGACCGCGCCCAGTTCAGCAATCACCACTGAGGACACCTACTCGACAGGCTACTCCCACTGGCACCCCGACGAAGTTTGCAGGACAGAGTCCGGGCACTCAATGTTTCAAGTGTGGGAAGATTGGTCATTATGCAAATGTCTGCCCACAGAGGATTGCTACTACTCCAGCTCAGAACAAGCAACAGACCCCTGGCAAGGGATATTCTATAGCCAGGGTGAATCAAGTCAGCGTTGATGATACTCCGGATGGAGGGGACCTCGTAATTGGTATGTTTTATGTTAATGCAATTCCTGCAACAATATTATTTGATTCTGGTGCTACACATTCATTCATGTCTGCTCGATATGCCAACACAAATGAAATACCACTGCTAAACATGAGAAAACCCCTGATAGTAATTACACCTAAAGGGCCTGTTGAGGCGAATCAAATGACACGTAGATTGACATTAACCATTATGGGTAGAGAATTTGGAGCTACTGCTATAATATTAGAGTCAAGCAGTATAGATCTGATCCTTGGTATGTCATGGCTAAGAAAGGCAAAGGCCGTTATAGCATGTGGTAGAGGTACCATAGAACTCACTACCACTAAAGGAGAAAGATTTCAAGTTAATATTGCAGTAACCTCCTCATCCATGCGTGCAATGTTCTTTATGCCTGAGGAGTTTGTTGGTGACAACATCCGAGTGGTTAGAGATTTTCCGGATGTCTTTCCAGAGGAGTTACCAGGGATGCCACCTGATAGAGAAGTTGAGTTTGTTATTGATCTCTTACCTGGAACCGCCCCTATTTCTAAACGGCCATATAGAATGTCCGTAGAAGAGTTGAAGGAACTTAAGAAGCAGTTGACGGAGTTACAAGAGGCTGGTTACATTCGTCCAAGTTCCTCACCTTGGGGAGCACCGGTGTTATTTGTGCAGAAGAAGGATGGATCGCAACGGATGTGTGTGGATTATAGATCTCTTAATGATGTTACGGTGAAGAACAAGTATCCGTTGCCCCGTATTGAGGATTTATTTGATCAAATGCGTGGTGCAAGAGTATTTTCGAAGATTGATCTCCGATCCGGTTACCATCAGATGAGGATTAGACCATCGGATATTCCCAAGACGGCTTTCTCGACTCGATATGGATTATATGAGTTTACTGTTATGTCGTTTGGACTAACCAATGCACCAGCTTACTTCATGAATTTGATGAATAAGGTGTTTATGGAGTATTTGGACAGATTCGTCGTGGTATTCATCGACGATATTCTTATCTATTCTAAGAATGAAAGTGATCATGAACAACATCTAAGGTTGGTGCTACAGAAGTTACGAGATAATCAACTCTATGCTAAGTTCAGCAAGTGCGAGTTTTGGATTGGCGAAGTGCCATTTCTTGGTCATATTATTTCTAATGGGGGAATAGCCGTGGATCCCGCTAAAGTGAAGGAGATTATGGAGTGGAGAGTGCCCACTACAGTTACGGAGATTCGGAGTTTCTTGGGACTCGCAGGATATTATCGGAGATTTATTGAAGGATTTTCTAAGATTGCCAAGCCTATGACATCGCTTTTGGAGAAAGGAAAAGAATTCAAGTGGGATGAGAAATGTCAAGAGAGCTTTGATCAATTGAAGGAAAGATTGATGTCACCTCCAGTATTGATTATGCCGGATCTGCAGAAGGGATTTGACATTTATTGTGATGCATGTGGCCAAGGACTTGGATGTGTGCTTATGCAAGATGGTCATGTGATTGCCTATGCATCTCGTCAGTTGAGGAAGCATGAATTGAACTACCCCACCCATGACTTAGAGCTGGCTGCCGTTGTGCATGCACTTAAGATTTGGAGACACTACATCATGGGAACTAAGTGCCAAGTATACACGGACCATAAGAGCTTGAAGTACATATTTACTCAGAAGGATCTCAACCTTAGGCAACGCCGTTGGTTGGAGCTTATTAAGGATTATGACTTGGAGATTCACTATCACCCAGGCAAGGCGAATTTGGTTGCAGATGCCTTGAGTCGGAAGGAGCATGTTCACTCCGCTTTCGTTGTCCAGTTACCTGATGAATTAGCAAAAGACTTTGAGAGGCTCAACCTGGGAATTGTTACACATACGGAAGGAGTGACTATTGAATTGGAACCTACCTTGGAGCAAGAAATTTGGAAGGGTCAGATTGGTGATGCTAAGATTCAGGAGATTAAGGATCTTATTACTGAAGGAAGAGGCCCAGAGTTCACGGAGGATGAGCAAGGCACGATATGGTTCAAGAATCGGATCTGTGTTCCCGATATTGATAGTCTTCGGGAAACCATATTGAAGGAAGCACATGATTCAGTTTATTCAATCCACCCTGGGAGCACTAAGATGTATCAGGATTTGAAGCAAAAGTATTGGTGGTATGGACTAAAGAGAGATGTGGCTGCACATGTGGCTATGTGCGATGTATGCCAAAGAGTTAAAGCTGAACACCAGAGGCCAGCTGGACTATTGCACCCACTGAAGATACCTGAGTGGAAATGGGAGGAGATTGGCATGGACTTCATTGTTGGATTACCTCGCACGTCTGCGGGATATGATTCTATATGGGTGATTGTGGACAGGCTAACTAAAGTAGCCCACTTTATTCCAGTGAAGACCACTTATACAGGAGCTAAGTTGGCAGAGTTGTACATGGCACGGATTGTATGCCTGCATGGTGTGCCAAAGAAGATTGTGTCAGATCGAGGATCACAGTTTACCTCCCGATATTGGAAGCAGTTGCACGAGTCATTGGATACGAGATTGAATTTTAGTTCGGCTTACCATCCCCAGACTGATGGGCAGACTGAGAGGACCAACCAAGTGCTAGAGGATATGTTAAGAGCTTGTGCTCTTAAACATGGTGGAAGTTGGGATAAGAGTCTACCGTATGCGGAGTTCTCATATAATAATAGCTATCAGGCTAGTTTGAAGATGTCACCGTTTGAGGCTTTGTATGGCAGAAAGTGCAGGACTCCCTTGTATTGGAATCAAACTGGTGAAAGACAGTTGTTTGGACCTGAGATTATACAAGAAGCAGAGGAACAAGTTCAGCAAATAAGGGAGAATTTGAGAACTGCACAGTCCAGGCAGAAAAGCTATGCTGACACCCGGAGAAGACTACTTGAGTTTAAGGAGGGAGATTATGTCTATTTGAAGGTGTCACCACTCCGGGGTATGAGAAGATTCAAAGTCAAAGGAAAGTTGTCCCCTCGCTTTATTGGACCCTTCTTAATCTTAAAGCGAGTGGGAGAGGTTGCATATCAATTGGAGTTACCGGATCATCTCGCGGATGTTCACGATGTTTTTCATGTATCTCAGCTGAAGAAATGCCTCAGAGTACCTGAAGAACAGTTACCAATGGAAGACCTTAGTGTTCAAGAGGATTTGACTTATGCTGAGTACCCCATCAAGATTTTGGATACTTTGACTCGAGTTACGAGGAATAAGGTTATAAAGATGTGCAAAGTTCAATGGAGCCACCACGGTGAAGATGAAGCAACTTGGGAAAGAGAAGAAGAGCTTCGTATAGATTTTCCCCACCTTTTCTCTAGTTCTTCTTAAATCTCGAGGACGAGATTATTTTTAAGGGGGGTAGGATTTGTAATACTCAAGTTGTAAACCAAGAGTAATAAAGAGAGCTCCTCATTTTGTGTGTCTTATTTGCATCATAAAAGAGCACCTATGTAATTGAGAATGACTAAATAAAACAATTATGCTAAAATAAAGAAAAAAAGTGCATTTGTTGGAGTTTTATGTGTTGTGCATTAAATAAAACCATGAGGATAAAAATAATGAGGTATTAATTATTTGAAACTTGATTTAACCCTAAATTTGAAATTAGGGTTTTGAAAATAAGGAAAAGAGAAGAGATAGGAAAATATAAATAAAATGTATGAATAATTATCTTCAGTCTTAGTATTTTTAATGGCAAAAATAGAGTTTATAAATGAAGATCCACAAAAAGTTTGAATTAAATCAAATTGGGTTTGAAAATAAAGAAAATGGAAAGAAAAATGAAAAAGAAAAAGATAAAAATCCTACCTGGGCTCGCTGCACCATTTTCGGCCCACCAGGGGGGGGGGAACCACCGCGCGGCCCACTCGAGCCACGCTGCGCCGCGCCCACTGAGGACTGGGGCCCGCGGGTCAGACCCTCGCCCCGCGCGCGCACCGGCGTTCTCTGCTGCGCGGACCCGCGTGTCAGCCTCCCCTCTTTCACGACGCTGCGCGGTGGGCCCTGCCTGTCATCCCCTTCGTAACCGAGTTCGCGAATCCTTCGCCGCACCGTTCGCGCTCATCTCGCGGGGGAAGTACTCCGGTGATCTCGGAGCTCGCGTAACCACCGCGCTCCTACACGTATTCAAAACCCCGTGCCCCTCTCCAGAACCTTTGACCGCCTTTCCACTCCGTAGAACCCAAGAGCGCCGCCGCCAGGTTAGAGCTCAATCCGCCGCGCGCCAAGACCCGCTAGCCGTCGACCTGCCCTTCGTGTTGCGCGCGGGGTTCACCTCCGTGATCTCCTGAAGCCAGCGCAAGGACCACCCGGGATTATCTTCGTCCCTGGGGCATTGAATCGCTCGTCGACGTCGTACCGGATCGAGGAACCGCGCCTTCACGTCGTCGGGATCCTCCTCGCGACAATAGACCGGTATGAAGCCACCTCGACTTCCGCCTACCTCTTCTTGACGTGTAGTACCTAGCCGGTGAGGAAGCCGACCGGTCTAATCGCGGCAATTGCTCACCGGAGTATATGCGCCGCCGCGTATCCGCCCTACTCCGTGGCCAGGGCGGTAGCGTTAGTCAAACATCAAATTGGGGGCTCTATCGGGTTCGCACTACCTTTGGCTTAGTGTGGCTCGGTTGGATTGGAAACTCGGGCGGGTTTGCGGCCGATTGCATGGCGCTCCGGCGAGCGGGACGCCGTGGGAGCGGGCGCCGTCGCGCTCGGCATCCAGGGGAGAAGAAGCGTTATGCGCCGTCGATATCTCAGGGAACGGCTGAGATTAGAGTTAGCGTACCCCTTCGTCACGTTGATCGGGAACCGTCGATCTCGGATCTAATGGATGAGGTTAGATCTAGCATAATTATATCGCGATCGTTGAACTCAGATCCGACGGTGTGGATTACGTATCGTTTCGGCGGTATGTGGATCTAATCGGGGCCGTTCATTTGCGATCGGGCGGCCCAGATTGCACCATACCCCTTCGCGGGTATACTTTGTTAAAGAGCCCCTGGAATATTATAGAATCAACCCGCCGTCCACCTGTCACTATTCACTGAGTCTAGGATTTTATTCGCGCAGACCCCTGTGTTTTCTGGAATTTGACGCCCAGTCCCGAGAGTATTAAAAACAGAGAAATTAATATTAGAAATTCATTTTTAATACAAAAACAAATCTAGAAACTTGTAAAATGCATAGAAAATTCATTTTAGCTCCGAATTGAGTCATTCCAATTTCTAAAATTTTGTAATATTATTCTCTACCATTTAGAATCACTGTTTTGACATGAACTCTGTTAGAAAATAAATTTATCATCTAATCCTATTATAATCACCTTAAATCTTAGGAAATTCATAACTTAAATTCTATAACTCCAAATTTAGTGATTCCAGTTCCTATGGTTTCATTTTAATGTGTAGATTTTTACTGTATATTTCATTCATCTGTTTGGTGTGATGTTGATTTTGGCTATACTATGTATGTATTGTGTTGATGCGAGTAGACGAGCAAGCCACTGTGGAAACTGAGGTTCAACAAGTAGAAGTAGCTGAGCAGGAGCTCATTACAGGCAAGTTGTGCCCTTGATCACTTACTTTTCCCAGCCATGTTCTTATTAATTTTAATGATCTGCATAGGTTAATTTTGATGGGAGCCTTTATGTTACTCCAGTTTTGATTACCTCTATACCTTGTTCACCCCTGGAATATTTTTGGGTAGTACTTGCTATTGCTTTATGTGGATTGGGTATGGAGATTCATTATTCATGATTATTCTGTTATTATCTTGTTATTATTGTTGTTCATGTTAAGATCATTAAATTAATGGGAACATGGAGCGACCACCCGGGAAAACAGTGCTACCACAAGGGTTTAATGGGACGCCCTTGGCTGACTAATTAGGAAAGCTAGTGGAAGACTACCTTACCCGAAAGGGGCAAGGGCAGTAGGGGAGAGGTCAGTGCGGGGAGGTCCCTGGTTGATTTTGCTGCGATGGCGGTCAGCCAGGAACCCTGTACTGGATCTTCCTATAAACTGTAGCGGGTTTTCGGAAGCTAGTGGAACTTTGTAAAGGCCTCGTAGTGGATCCCTAGCCATTCACCTCGGTAGTGTCTAAGGGCCTTGCAAACCCAGGCGACATGGGATACACGACTTGTGGGTAAAGATGCGCAACCTCTGCAGAGTGTAAAACTAGTATACTAGCCGTGCTCACGGTCAAGAGCGGCTCGGACCCTCACATGATTAATTATGGAACTTAAGTTTAATTTGACATTTGCATCGCATTTGGGATTATTTTACTATTACTGTTCTTTATTATTATTAAGGTTTGGTATTTACTTACACTTAGTAATTGCTAATAAAATTTTGACCAACTTATAAAAGCAATGCTCAGCCTTAGCCTTTATTTCATTGATCAGCCTTACACTTCATGAGCTCCCACCTTTGGTGAGTTCATGCCACATTATTCCCCACGACTTGTTGAGCTATGATCGTATGTGAGCTCACTCTTGCTGTCTCACACACCCCCCCCCCACAGGAGAAGAACAGGTGGTCGAAGAGGAGCTGCCTAACACTGAGGAGTTCGATCTGATCTAGGTGGCGTTTCCCAGTCGACATTGGCGCCGTCGATCCTTAGTTCGTTTTATCTTTATTATTTTATTTTGTAATAAGACTTCCGCTATGTAATAAGTACTCTGATGTTTTATGACATTTATCTCTATACACTCTGTTATTATATATGTTGTCTTCTTCGGCGCATGTATGAGATGCACCCGGCTTTGTTCTTTAAAACCGGGTGTTACAGGAACACTTCGAGCTAACACAGGGGCACGGGATTGGGCTAAAACAACCGGCCACCACGCGGGCGCAGTGAACCAGCACAGTCATCGCCGGTGAAGTCAAATTGGCCAATACCAGGGGAAATTGGGAGAAATTGAGTGTGGGGATGGACATCTCACCTCGGGACGGGACTCGGGGTGGCTTGGCGTGGCTCGGGGAGACTCCGGTTAGCCGGACGTCAAAGAACCACGGTGGCGGTGAACTCCGACCTGTGCAGGGAAAAAAGCTAAGCGCAGACCAAATGGACCAGGGGTGCTGGGTTGAACTGAGGGGTGTCTCAAGTAGCTGATGGCGAGGTAGAACTCATCGAGGCAACGGACGTGGCGCGGGCTCGACGGTGGTCGCAGAACAAACGACGGGCTTTGGTGAGCTGCGACGTAGCTACCTGGTCACGTGCGCAGAGCGAAGGAGGGGGCGATAAAGCTCAGCTGAGGGCGCAAATGAGCAGGGAGAGGTGGGCGAGTGGGGTGCGGGGTCTAAAGGGGCGCGGGGTGTGAGAACGTGACCGGAGAACGCGCGGTCGTGGGTACGTCCACAACGGGGACGTGGGCGGGAGGTTAGGGACGGCTGACGGGTGGGATCCCTGACGTAGAGAGAGAGAGAGAGAGTGCGAGAGGAACGGCGCCAACAAAACTGGCCCACCTGGCACGGGCGAAACAGGCTGCCTGTCAGCACGGGCGGGCGCGAGCGCGCGGGTTGGGCCGGCCTGGGCTAACTGGGCGGAATTGAGTTTTTCTATTTTTAATGAATTTCCAATGCCTTTTCTATTTATTTTCTCTAGGGTTTTCAATTCAAATTCAAACTAAATCAAACATGTGCAACAATTCAAAGAATATTTGGGGCTCAACATGATGCAACACTTCATGACTCATATGGTTTTGACAAAATAAAATAACTAATCCTCCACTAATTAAGCTAAGTCTAACCAAAAGAAAAAGAGAGAGAGGAACTAGAGAGAGAGAGGAGTAACACCTGAATTTGGTTGATAATTAGAAAGAAATTTTATACCCCCAAATTCAGGGTGTTACAGACCTATCCCCCTTAAAAGAATCTCGCCCTCGAGATTCAGGGCTGGCTAGCAAAGAGTTCAGGGTACTTGGCTCTCAGATCGTCTTCTCTTTCCCAGGTTGCTTCTTCTTCAGAGTGATGGCCCCATTTGACTTTGCACATCCGGATAGTGCTCCTCTGAGAGACCCGATCTGCTGTTTCTAGAATCTAAGTTGGCTTCTCAATGTATGTCAGATCTTCTTGAACTTCGAGGTCCTCCATTGGCAACTGTTCTTCTGGTACTCGTAAGCATTTCTTCAACTAAGACACGTGAAACACATCGTGCACGGTGGACATATTTTTTGGTAAACTGAGTTGATATGCCACTTCTCCATGCCTTGCTTGAATCTGGTACAGCCCGATGTATCAAGGTGCTAGCTTGCCTTTGACTCCAAACCTTTTGGTTCCTCTGATAGGTGACACTTTCAAATAGACATAATCTCCCACTTCAAAACTCAGTTCTCTTCTTCGGGTGTGAGCATAGCTTCGCTGTCTGGACTGTTCCATTCTGATGTTTTCTTCTGCTTCGAGCAAAATATCTGGACCGAACACCTGTCTTTCGCCAGGTTGGTCCCAATGCAACGGAGTTCTGCAATTCCTCCCGTAGAGCGCTTGGAACAGTGACATCTTCAGACTGGCCTGATAGCTATTGTTGTAGGAGAATTCTACATATGGTAACCTCTTGTCCCAACCTAACTTGTCTTGCAAAGCACAAGCTCTCAACATATCTTCAAGAATCTAGTTGGTTCTCTCAGTCTAACCATCTGTCTGTGGGTGATAAGCTATACTGAACTTCAAATGTGTACCCAAAGCTTCATGCAATTGCTGCAAAAAATGAGAGGAGAACTGGGTGCCTCTGTCGGATACTATCTTCTTTGGAACGCCATGCAAGCACACAATCCGAGACATGTATAATTCTGCCAACACTGCACTGTTATAGGTGGTCTTAACTGGTATGAAATGGGCCACCTTTGTCAAACGGTCCACTACTACCCAGATGGAGTCATATCCAGCACGAGTGTGGGGCAAACCGACTATAAAGTCCATCCCAATCTCATCCCATTTCCATTGAGGAATCTGCAACGACTGCAACAAACCTGCATGCCTCTGATGCTCTGCCTTGATCCTTTGACAAATGTCGCATCTGGCAACATACTCTGCTATCTCCCTTTTCATACCGTACCACCAGAATCTCTTTTTTGGGTCTTGGTACATCTTCTCGCTACCAGGGTGTATAGAATATGCTGTCTCATGAGCTTCCTTGAGAATCAGTTCCCGGATTGATTTGATGTCGGGAACGCACAGTCTATCCTTAAACCATACCACTCCTTACGCATCTTCACGGAAATCTGGACCTTTCCCATCTATGATCAGCTATCGGATCTCGTTGATCTTCTCATCATCCTTTTGGCCCTTCCTGATATCTTGCTCTAGGGTGGGTTCTAACTCGACTGTCACTCCTTGAGTGTTGTTCAGAAATCTGAGACTTAGCCTGTCGAATTCCTTTGTTAGCTCGAACGGCATTGGGTGAGCGGCCAATATATTGACTTGACTCTTTCTACTCAGAGCATCTGCAACCACATTTGCTTTGCCTGGGTGAAAATGGATCTCTAGCTCATAGTCTTGGATCAACTCCAGCCATCTTTGCTGCCTCATGTTTAGCTCTGACTGAGTGAATATATACTTGAGGCTCTTGTGATCCATGTAGATATCACACTTCTGCCCATAAAGATAATGTCTCTAGGTCTTCAGTGCATGAACCACTGCTGCCAGCTCTAGATCATGAGTGGGGTAATTCTTCTCATGAACTTTCAACTATCAGGACGAGTATGCCACTACTTTCCCTTCCTGCATCAACACACATCCCAGTCCAGTGTACGAGGCATCACAATATACTGAGAACGGCTTGTGAACATCTGGCAGAACCAATACCGATGGTGTTGTCAACTTCTGCTTTAACTTCTCAAATTATTCTTGGTACACTAGGGTCCACTTTAGCTCAACCTTCTTTGCTAGCAAGGCTGTCATTGGTCTGGCAATCTTGGAGAAACCTTCAATGAAACGCCGATAGTAATCAGCCATTCCAATTAAACTCTTGATTCCTCGGACATCTTTTGGTGCTTTCCAGTCCAGAATTGCTACTACCTTCTTCGGGTCCATAGCTAGTCCATCTCGATTTATAATATGGCCCAAGAATAGAACTTCGCTGATCCAGAACTCACACTTGCTAAGTTTGGTGTACAACTGGCAATCTCGTAACCTCTGAAGCACTTTCCTCAAGTGTTCTTCGTGCTCTTGCTCATTCTAGGAATATACAAGGATATCATCGATGAACACCACTACGAACTGGTCAAGGTAGTCCATGAACACACTGTTCATCAGGTACATGAAGTAAGCTGGCGCTTTCGTCAAACCGAATGACATAACCATGAACTCATATAGTCCATACTTGGTAATGAATGCTGTCTTCGGTACATCTGAAGGTCGGATTCTGAGCTGATGGTAACCTGACCTCAGATCTATCTTTGAGAACACACTACTCCTCTCAACCGATCAAATAGGTCCTCGGTTCAAGGCAGTGGGTATTTGTTTTTGACCGTGACTTCATTCAAAGCTCTATAATCAATGCACATCCTCTTCGTACCATCCTTCTTCTCCACAAATAGCACGAGGGTTGTCCAAGGTGAGGTACTTGGTCTGATGTAGCCTTTCTCCAACAACTCATCAATTTGCTTCTTGAGTTCCACCAACTCTGGTCTAGACACTCGATAAGCTCTCTTGGAAATAGGGGCGGTGCCTGGGATAAGCTCTATGACAAATTCAACTTTCCTTTCAGGTGGCATGCTAGGTAACTCTTTAGGGAACACGTCCGGGAATACTTACACAATTCTAATTTCCTCAATCGAATTGGCCTCCTTGTCATCTACTGATAAATGGTGATAGGCTCCTTCCTCTAGTTCAAGCAAGTACAGCTTAGTTACTACTTCCTTTTCGGATGGGGACACCAACTTGACTGTTCTCTTGTCACAACTGACAGTGGCTTGGTTCCTGTGTAGCCAATTCATCACTAGGATGACATCTAACCCTTGAGTTCCCATTACTACTAGGTTAGCAGGGAAGTCTATCCCCCTTATTTCAATCCTTAGATTCAGACAAATACTATCGGACTGAACTTTTCCCCTAACTGAATTAACTCTTAAAGGTGGAATCATTGGTTCTATGGGGATGTTATGTGCTTCTACCCAAGATGTAGAAACAAAAGAATGCATGGCATCAGTGTCAAATAATACTTTTGCTGGATCGGATTCGACTGGAAACATACCTACTGCCATGTCCTGAGCATCCTGGATTGCTTCGGCCTCCAGGTGGTTCACCTTTCCACGGTTGTAGGCCTAACCACGGCCTCCTGGTGCTTGCTGTGGTGCTCCTTGTCTTGCTGGGGTATTGACTGCTGGCGACTGCTGAGCTACTTTCTTTGGACAGTTCTTCGCCCAGTGATTTTGTTCTCCACAATAGAAGCATGCGCGGCCTCCTACTTGCACTAGAGCTGCTTGGTTGTTCGGATTGGTTGCTGGGGCAGGAAGGCGAGCTACCTGATTGTTTTGATGCTGGTATTGATTTCCTCCTGGTTGGGTGTTCTGACGGTACTGCTGCTGCTGCTAAGGAAACTGCCTCTGGTACTGCTGTTGTTGGTTCTGACGTTGATGCTGGTGACATTGCCTAAATTGCTGGTGTGGGTTGCCTGAGTAGCGGGGACGACTACTACTCTCGGCCTGAGATCCACCAATCTTGCGTTTCCTGTCCTCCATCTCCCGGCGCTTCCTTTCAGTCATGATTGCTCTGTCGATCAAGTGCTGGAAGGTGGGGAAAGTGTGGTTCATCAGCTGGTAGTGAAGGGGGTCAACCAAACCTCTCAGAAAACGGTACTGTCTCTTGGCATCCGTGTTGACATCTTCTGGGGCATAGCGCGATAGCTGCAGAAACTTGTCCCTGTATTTACTAACAGACAGGGGACCTTGCCTCAGAGCTAGAAACTCCTCCTTCCTTACTATCATCAGTCCTTCAGGCACATGATAGCGACAGAAGTTGTCCCTGAACTCCTCCCAGGTGATGGCTTCAGGGTTGGCATGGGTGGTAAGGTACGACTCCCACCAGGACAGTGCTGCTCCCCTTAGCAGACAGGGACCATACAAAACCTTTTCACGATAGTTGCACTGGGCAGTGTGCAACTCGCGCTCCATAGTACGCAAACAATCTTCAGCATCCATGGGATCAGCAGAATGGGCAAAGACAAGGAATGTCCCCTCATGAACTCTGCTCGCTTGTCTCTGGGCACCTGAGGCATCTGAACTTGCACTTGAGGCTGAGGTGGGGGTGGCTGCTGCACCTACTGCATTGCTGCTAAGGTCTGACCAATTGTTTGGACTGCTTGAGTCTGCATCAGGAACATCTGCTCAATGGTCATCGAGGGCGGTGGTGGCAACTGCTGCTGAGCTGCATCTTCCTGGGGTGCCTGCTGCTCCTGCTCAGCACACCTTGCACCTCTATGCCTGTTCTCAGATATCTGTAGAAAGCACACACATCAGATCTAACTCTGTAGACTTTCAGCATAAGAAAAGATATATGGAAATCATCATAGCACTGAACAATTGATCATCTTCACTGATAGCTTCTCAGATAAAGAGGAAAGTGGAAATAAAGGGATTACCCAACTAAATAACTTACTTTATTAATAACTACACCAAGTTGTAGGGGATACCCACACCTTGATGACAATCATTACAAAGATCCAACTTCATTACATGTTCATCACGACAAGCATCCAACTTATGATAAGCAAACTAACTCTAACTAAGACTGACTAGACTAAGACACTGAATTAAGCATTATTACAGACTTCGACTCCGTCGATCTATGGATCCAAATCTATCTGGGTCCTGCAGTCTAGGGTACCATACTCGAAGCGACCATGGGGCGGTGAATGATAAGGGTGCTGAATCCCAACAGGGGCGGGAGAACCACCATCCAGATAGTGGCATGCCACACACTCAGCACGCAATTCTGCAACCTCTGCCCGAACCTTGCCCAACTCGTCAAGGACGTGGTCCAGCTCGGTGTTGAGCACGGCGGCCAGGTTGACAATGCTGTTCAGCTTGGGATTGCCTTCACCAATAGGCGAGACAATCACACCTCTAGCACTGTCGGTCGAACAGCGAGGGTAGTACTTCAGGTCGAGGCCGTCATCTACCCCGCTGAACAACGAGCAATACTGAGAAAGTGCATGCCACGCTACATCTTGCATGGCTGCCTCGGCATTATCCCTCTCAGTGGTAGAATAGTGCTCTGAGAAGGCCTATGCACCCCGGAGATCATTGTCCGGACTGCACACCAAGCAAGTAGCCTCCCACTAGTCCGAGTATAACCCACGACGATGCTGGTAGACTACACAACAGTACTTGATGGACCAAGTCTGTCGGTCGAAGGCCCAACGCAGCAAGGTATCAAGAGCGTCGTGGAAGTGACACCCGCGAGTGGTGTCGCGAGTGATGGGTTTAGCGATCCATCCCTCCGGCACCTGCTCCTCCAAGAGCTCCGTGCCATGGCTCGAACTGCCACCAGCGTCGTCGTCATCTCCGTCTCTGTCAGGGTCTCCTCCAACAGCCGAGATGCCCTGTGGTGGTGCAGGGAGCATCTCTGGCTGAGGTGCAGGAGAAGGCTGCCTCCCAGACTCCACCTCCTGCTGAGGCGAGGGGGAAGAGTCCTGCTGCTCCTGCTCCTGGTCCTACTCCTGCTTCTGGCATCAGCACTCCTGCTCCTCGTGCAGGCGACGATGCAGTCTCTCTAGGTGACTGGACTGACCTAGCACCGTACGACGCAGTGGACGCTCCGCCAGGTGGGAAGGCAAAAAGGGGATCACCGACTTACGTGTAGTGCATCTAATACGAGCCATCCACAAAAGAAATCATAAGCACAAGAGTGAGAGTAGAACTATAAGACTAGAAAGTAACCAGAAAGAAAAGTGAGACAAATATTTTTGAGATAAGTAAATAACATAGAATTGGTCAAGATGGCCAACTTTTGAAATGACACTAAGGTCAAGGTAAGAGTAGGGGTCTATAGTCCTTAGGGCAACCATTCTAATCTAGGTTAGCAGTCCTATAGTCAGCAAGGCTTTGATACCACTTATGTCACACCCGGTTTTGGAAGGCAAACCGAATGCGAACCATGCACGTGCCAGGATCAGAACTCACGTACACAGCGATTACATAATTGGACATCATCACACAATGCTCAAAGTAATTAGTGGAAAAGTACTTTATTTACAACAAGATGTCCAAGACATCCAAAGAGTCTAATACATAACCATAGTCTTCAACATTAATCTCAAAGTGCGGAAATACGAAACGTAGAAGGTAAGCCTACACAGGCAGCTGATTGGGGGTTTGCCACTAAGGTAAACTAGAACTCATTGTAGTCCTGAAACTCCTCGTAGTCCTCCATGTTGCCAGCATCTTCTCCTGAGCACTGAGTACAGTGGGGACAACCTGGGTGGGGTGGTTTGTAAAGCAAGGGTGAGTACACTTCAACGTACTCAGCAAATGTCCCGTTTGGCTAAAGTGGACTAGCTGTATGTGGAGTTAAGGTTAAGCAGTTGCTTTTAGTTGGTCAAGTATTTATTACTTAATAGTGGAGCCAAGTTTTAGTAATAAACCCAGTTATTACCCAAAGGCACTCCCTCCAAGAAGAAATACCGGAGATCATAGTTATACCATCTTCATTAATCATCATCATAAAAGTAACCAAAATTATTCTAATCAAAGAGGATCCCAAGGCTGCTAATAACTGTGAGCACGGCTGATATACCAGTTTTTAACACTCTGCAGAGGTCGCACACTTTACCCACAAGTCATGATTTCCATTCTGCCCGGAGATCATGACTCTCCATTGATCACTACCAAGGTGATCTAGCAGGTTCTCACTACGTAGCCTTTACAAAGATTTCCCAGAGGTCATAGTCGCCCGTTAGGTTTTTCCAGTTTGATAAACATAGTACATCTCCCCAAAGGAAGGGTGACTAACAAAACCAAATCAAAGAACCTCTACAACCAGCCTCGGCAGAACAAGTACTGTACCCGGACCCCATTGACGGCCCTACAACGAAGCCAACTACTCCTCTGGTTCCTCTAGGTAGTGTTTGGTTCGGTGTCAACCTGGATTGATCTCGTGCGCAGTTGAGATATATAAAACTAACCATTTGAGATATATAAAACTAAGCACTCGTTACAGCACGGCTACTGGATTTAGGCAGTTGCCCAAGAAACTCTTGGAAAGCAGTAATCCTCACTCTACCCTTGATCTCAGCAAAGCGGCACCACTCATTTGTTGATGTCTTTTCACCACTACAAAATAGAAACATTAGGAGTTAGGATATGATAACAGAATGTTAAGATGTGTGTTTTAGGGAGGGCCCTCACCTCAACCAAGTAACCAACATCAAAACTGACCACCCTGCACAATGTGTTGACACCTTTTCAGGCGCCAATCACTATAACGAGAACCGACGGTGGTGCCCTCTGCACAGGCGCAGACGGTCCATGGCCAGGGGCTAGACGATCCTCAACCTGACGCAAGGCTCGAGTTCCCTGCCTAACGAGTCGGACAGTTCGTGACTACAGGCCGGACGGTCCGCGCGTATGCATGGGCGGCGAAGGTCGCCGGCGGCGCCTAGATCTCACTCCCGGGAGGAACCCCATCGGGGAGGAGAGATCCTAGGTGTTGTCTAGGCTTGGTAGGCCGACCTAGACTCCTCTGATCGACGTAGAGTCGAGGAGAAGCGGAGAATTTGAGGATTGAGATACTAAACTAGAACTAAACCAACGCTACTCCTAATGCATAAGGTAAAAACGAGAAATAGACTTGATTTGATCGATGGTTGGGGGGTTCAATCGGCCATAGCCCTTCATCTATATGAAGGGGGAGGTCTGGATCTGTTACAATTTGTTTCCCGAGCTAATCCCACGGTTTTAGGTAACAAATCCCGCACGAAACTCGGAACCCTAACTGACTCTGCACGCGTGGACCATCCACGCCACCACCGCGGACCGTCTGGACCACAGACCGTCCGGACTCAGGGCCAGACCATCCGCGAGGACATTTCTGTGCTCAACATATGCCCCCTGCCTTTTAATGAAGGTTGACGAACCAAAAGCATATGAACTAAGCCTGATGTAAGTCACTGGCTTTTCAATATGGAGATCATTCAATAAAGCACCAATGTATAAAGGTCATTTTGGATTGTATCTTTCTCGGCCATGACCATTTGATCAATGGATCAAAATGAATAGAATGGAGGTGCCCCCCAGCTTGGATAGACAAAGGGACTATACATGTACCATGGATTCATCGTGGTGTCATTCCACATTTGAGCAGGACAATATACCGACGATGAATAAACGGCTGGAAAGTACCCTGGTCTCATAGGATGAACAGGCGATGCTTGTCGCGTCGCCTTTTGGGCCGTTTTGTTCGGCCGTTTCGTTTTAGAAGGTGACCAGGGTTTCTTCGTTGACCGATCACGTGGAACAGTCTTTTTGCTAGCATTTTTGGAGAGCAACTGATCAAAAGTAGGGTCAGCTTTGATCAGCCGACCATATGTGCTTTGCCCTTGCATCTCTTTCCTTGCTTTGTGTAGAGGCTGACGCCTTCAGTCATAGGCGGACTGTCCGAATGAGTTAGTCGGACTGTCTGTCTAAGCACCGGACCGTCCGCACATAGGTGCCGGACCGTCTGCGATGCTCGGGCCAGGCTCACGTGTTCGTTTCATTAATTGTGCCTGCCCCCCGGTGCCTCCGGACCTTTTAGCCTTCTCGTCCGGAGCCTTTTGAGTAATCTCCTTCTGTGATATATTCGATATGCAAGGATCACCCATGATAATGCCCTTGCCTTCGCCTTTATCAGCCATTTTGGGCCGAACCAAGACCTTTTCGCATGTGAGTTCTATTGTATTAACAGGAAATGGTTGTGTATCTACTTGCATCTCCTGAAAAACTAACCGGCCCTCATTTATGGCCGATTGTATCTATCGACGAAAAACATTACAATTATTGGTGGCATGAGAAAAAGAATTATGCCACTTATAATAAGCACGCCACTATAATTCATCAGGGGGAGGAATAGTATGAGTTAATTTAATGTTGCCATTTTTTAATAACTCGTCAAATATTTTATCTCATTTGGCAACATTAAAAGTAAACTTAACTTCTTCTCGTCGATTCTTTTGAATCGACTGTAAAGCAGAACATGCAGAAGGTTTAGCCTGTACTGGCCAAACCAATTCGGTGGTATATACATTCGTGGATTCATCGTCTGAATTATCGTATCCCACTAGATGCATCTTATGGCTACCCGATTTTGATGTTTACTTACTTCGGCTTTCACAGGACATAGCCCGCTGGTGCAAGTGCACTAGCGAAAAGAATTAGGTGCCATCTAATTTCTCTTTTAAGTAAGGTCGCAACCCATTGAAAGCCAGCCTTGTTAGTTGTTTTTCTGTGACATGGATATGAAAGCATCGGTTTCTAGTGTCCCGGAACCTCCGGATATAGTCATTAACCGATTCTTCAGGCCCCTGTCGAACTGAAGCTAAGTCAGCCAATTTTAACTCATGTTCTCCTGAGAAGAAGTGTTCATGAAATTTCCGCTCTAATTCTTCCCAAGAGTTAATAGAGTTTGGTGGCAAAGCTGCGTACCATGCGAATGCAATATCAGTAAGGGACAACGAGAATAAATGAACGCGGTAGGCTTCCCCATCAGCCAATTCTCCCAAGTGCGCTATGAATTGGCATATATGTTTGTGTGTGCTTTTCCCACCTTCACCAGAAAATTTAGAGAAGCCTGGTATTCTAGTTCCCTATGGATACAGCACGGTGTCGAATCAGTGGCTATAAGGCTTCCGATATGATTGCCTTGTACCTGACACACTAACACCGAGTTTGTCCCTGAACATCCTAGCTACCTCGTCTCTGATCCTCTCTGCCATGTCTGGCGACCATCCATTGAGTTTGTGGGTGGAAATCTCAGGTTGCTTGACATCACTCTGTCGGCTTTCTCCCAGGGATGTTTGAGGTGTGTGTTAGGTGTCCTATTAATGTCACAGCTCCTGCCCTATACCTCTCAAGCTCTCTAGTGGTCGAACAGTATTCAGCCCTATGTCCATGAGGTGGTATGGCATGATTATAATGTGTTGCTGGTGGGGCACCATAATGATGCTACAATGAGTGTGGAAACTGTGTGTATTGCGCAGCTCTCGGTTCTGCGTACGCATACCCGGACAGTCCGACGTAAGGGGCCAGATGGTTCGCAACCGGGCCAAATGGTCCAAAGGTATATCTGGATTGTCCAGCCGTATATGGTGCTGCTTGGGTAGTCCCGTACCCAGACCGCCCATTGTAAAGGGCTAGACGGTTTGCGATCGGGCCAAATGGTCCAGGGCTGTATCCGGACGGTTCGGTCATATATGGCGTGACTTGGACGGTCTGCGCGTGGACTCGTGTAGAGTTGGACGGTCCGGCATAATACGCTGGCTGGTTCATGCCATATCCGAATGGTGCGGCGTAAGGTATCGGACGGTCCGCAACATATCCGGACGGTCCGACATAAGGTACCGGACGGTCCGCAACATATCCGGACGGTCCGGATTAATGCACCGGACAGTCCGTGATGGGGCCGAATTGTCCGGGGTTGTATCCGGATGATCCGGCCATGCATGGTGCGACCTGAGCGATCTGTGTGCGGGCCTACGTCGGGTCGGACGGTCCGGCGAAATACGTCGGACGGTCCGCGGTATAATAGGACTATCTGAGATTATGCTTGGACGGTCCGGCTACGTCCAGTACTTGTCGCATGCCTAGTGGCGGCGGCTGTGATGGTGACACGAAAGCGTGCATCGGCATACCATATGATGGCTGGGTTAAGGGTGACCCATTTGTAGCCGATGTGCTTGGCGCGGGTGGCTCTGTATTAGACTCACGCGATGGAAAACTAGGAGCAATTGATTTCTCGTATGAACGTAAATGCATTTTAATAGATTCATCTACATATTGCTTTAATTGATCTCCTCATTGATCCATGAAGGTCGTAAGAGAGATTTCATATCTAGAGTACTTACAACAAGACCCTGAAGTGGAGGTACGAGAGATTTCATATCGATCTCCCCTTGACGGATGATCTTCTGGTGGCGATCCACCATGAAGTGTGACAATTACTTTTCTACTGCCTCCTTGCGCTATTCGTAGAGTTTATGCAGTAGTTCCGCCTCCTCCTTGTCGCGTCGTTTGTTCCATTGCCGCATCACCTTCTTCTCATTGCGCATTACGAGGTCCTCAAAGGGTCTTTGCTCATCGGCCGGGAGCGCCTCCATGGTCGGCTTGATGATGTTGGTGGTGGAGATCTTGATGTGATCCTTAGAACCGGCCATCTATGGGCCGATTTTTAGCAGATCTAGACACCATTCCCCAGCGGAATCGCCAAAAAGTGTGTTGACACCTTTTCGGGCGCTAATCACTATAATGAGAACCGACGGCGATGCCCTCTGCATAGGCGCGGACGGTCCACGGCCAGGGGCCGGACGGTCCGCGACCTGACGCAGGGCTCGAGTTCCCTGCCTGACGAGCCGGACGGTCCGCGTCTACTGGCCGGACGGTCCGCGCGTACGCAGGGGCGGCGAAGGTCGCCGGCGGCGCCTAGATCTCACTCCTAGGAGGGACCCCGTCGGGGAGGAGAGATCCTAGGTGTTGTCTAGGCTCGCCAGGCCGACCTAGACTCCTTGATCGACGTAGAGTCGAGGAGAAGCGGAGAATTTGAGGATTGGAATACTAAACTAGAACTAAACTAGAGTTACTCCTAATGCATAAGGTAAAAACAAGAAATAGACTTGATTTGATCGATTGTTTGGGGTTTAATCGGTCGTAGCCCTTCATCTATATGAAGGGAGGTCTAGATCCGTTACAATTTGTTTCCCGAGCTAATCTCGTGGTTTTAGGTAAATCGGTCGTAGCCCTTCATCTATATGAAGGGGAGGTCTGGATCCGTTACAATTTGTGTTGACGCCTTTTTGGAGGCGCCAAACACTCAACAAGAACCGTGGCGGTGCTCTCTGGTCAGGCGCGGACGGTCCGCGGCATAGAGCCGGACGGTCCGCGACCTGGCGCAGGGGCTAGGGTTCCCTGCCTGACGGTCGGATGGTCCGCGCCCTAGGACCGGACGGTCCGCGCGTGCGCAGGGGCGGCGGAGGATCGCCGGCGGCGCCTGGATCTCGCTCCCGGGAGGGACCCCGTCGGGGAGTAGAGATCCTAGGTGGTGTCTAGGCTCGGGCAGGCCAACCTAGACTCCTCTAATCGACGTAGAGTCGAGGAGAGGCGGAGAATTTGGGGATCGAGAGGCTAAACTAGAACTAGACTATAACTTCTCCTAATTGTACAGAAAATAAATGCGAAATAGAAGTTGTGTTGATTCGATTGATTATTACAAATCGGTCGTATACCTCTCTATTTATAGAGGAGGGGGGCTAGACCCTTTACAAACTAATTTCCGAGCTTTTCCCGTGATTTTAGCTAACAACCGTAGCACAAAACTCGGAACCCTAATCTGCTCTGCGCACGCGCGGACCGTCCATCCCCCAGGCGCGGACTGTCTGGACCGCGGACCGTCCGGCCTCAGGGCCGGACCGTCCGCAAGGCTCAATTTGGTTCCAAACATATGCCCCCCTGCCTTTTGGTGGAGCTGAGCGAACCAAAAGCAACTAACTCGATGTGATCACATCAGTTTTCTTAGGCATCTTGACACTTACTAGGATGATACGCAGTGGCCTTAGTCCCGATGGTTGACTCAACGGACTTGACCCCTTTAGCTTTAATCGAACTGTTAGTCCTAATACCGCCGAGCGCCATACTGGTCCTAACCAATTCGTCACCTTGCTTTCCTAATTTTCTAAGTGTTCTGGCGTAGCTTTGTAGTCGACCAGGTCTCCTCCTTGCAGGTCGTCTTCCTCCATGGGTGTTGGTACGTCGTTGCAGGTGTCATGGTGTATTGCGGATGAGTCAGCCTCAGGGGTCGGACGGTCCGCGCTCTGTACGGTTGGTCCGGTCTTCATAGCCGGACTGTCTGCTATACCTGCAAAGAGCTGCACAGTTGTTGTTTTATTTTCTGTCTTTATGGCCGTTTGATTTTCCTCAATGGCCTTTGGTCTCTATCTCTTTTGTGGTGGCGGATACTGCGGATGTGTGTCATTGAATATTTTTTCCGCCTCCTTCTCCAGATTCTCCTTTGCTCTAAGGCGCTGTAATTTTCGCTTTTGCGATCGTGTCAATCCCGATGGGCACCATCGGGGCATGGAGTATCTTGGATCGGCTATTTTATTGACAGTCGTACTTTCTTTTTTGTTTGTGTTGGCCGATTCACCAAAAATCATCGACCCTTCGTTATTTTGTTGTACGACGACATCTGTCGTTCCTATTTTAATGACGTCTCCCCTTTTCGTACTGTTGGAGGTTGTAGCTGTATGCCCCCCTGCCAGATTAGTCAGCCTTTGGGGCCGAGTTGTTCGGCAATCTTGCTGGGTCTATGCTCGTGGACCAGATTAAGGGGCTCTCAATCGGTCTTGTACTGGAGGTGTCAACCTATTGAATACATATGTTTGGGGTGCCCCCCAAGCGGGGTACTGTGGCATCCCAAATGGGTATGGTGGCATGCCCCACATTTGATTTGGGACATATGGTGGAGGTATGTATGTGTATGAATATGGCATAGGTGGATATGGTGGTGGAGGTGTCCATGCAGGTATGTTAGGTCTTAATTGAACATTATGACCTCCCGTCCTTTCCGATTGGTGTGGTGGTCCAATCGGCCTAACCTGCCGTCGCACCTGGGTGGGTAAGCGAGGTCCCTTTGGTGGCCGGTCGCTGGGGCCAGCCTTCTTTTTCACATATTTAGACAATAATTGATCAAAGGTCGGTCTAGATTTTACCAACCGACCAGTTGCCTTGAACGTGTTAGTTTTCCACGTACCTATTTCTGGTCGTCGTGGTTTGAAGGTACGTGGTCGCCGCGGCTCTTCGGTGTTGCCGGACCGTCCGCTGGAACGCTCCGGACCATCCGGTGATGTTACGGACCATCTGCGCCTGGACACCGGACCGTTCGCGATACGTAGTATGGGTTCTCGCGCATATCCCCTTGTCTGCGCTTGCCCCCCAGTGCCGGAGTTTGTGATGGTTAGTTTCAGTGTCTCTCCTCCATCAGGAGTCTTCTCGGCCACCACTTTCCTGCAAGAAATTTTGTTGTTTCCATTGGCCTCCCGTGAGTTGCCGATGATGACTTCTTTGTCTTTGCCCTTATCGGCTGTGCTGGGCTGAATTAGGACCCTTTTGCCCTTGAAGTCGATCATATTCATTGGAAAGGGCTCCGTGTCCTCCTGAAATTTCAATCGTCCTTCGTTAATGGTCGATTGGATTTGTCGTCGAAACACATTACAATCATTAGTGGCATGGGAAAATGAGTTGTGCCACTTGCAGTATGCGCAACGCTTTAGTTCGTCGGCAGGTGGAACGATATAATCAATTTTAATGTTACCAGTTTTTAGTAATTCATCGAATATCTTATCACATTTGCCAACATTAAATGTAAACTTAATCTCCTCCTGCTGTTTCTTTTGAACTGGCTGCAAGGAGGAGCAAGCCGAAGATTTGGCCTGCTCAGGCCAAACTATTTTGGCAGTGTAAATTTCCTTTGGTTCACCGTCCGAACTACTTTGATTGTGTTCTACTATATGGACATTATGATGAACCATTTTGACTAGTTCTTTGCTTCGGCTTTCACAAGCCAAAGCTTTCTGATGTAATTGTGCTAGCGTAAAGAACTGGATGTCTTCTAATTTCTCTTTTAAATAATAGCGCAATCCATCAAAGGCTATTCCTGCCAGTTGTTTATCTGTTAAATGAATTTGAAAGCATCGGTTTCTCGTATCCCGGAATCTCCGGATGTAATCACTAACCGATTCATCCTTTTCTTGTCGTAGGGCCACTAAGTCTACTAAATCTAGCTCATAATCGCCAGAGAAGAAATGTTCATGAAATTTTTGTTCTAAATCTCCCCACGACAAAATGGAATTAGGAGGGAGCGTGGCATACCATGTGAATGCAGTCCCTGTTGAAGATAATGAAAATAAACGTACACGGAATGCTTCGGTATTGGCCAATTCTCCTAACTGTGCTAAGAACTGGTCTATGTGCTCACGCGTGCTCTTTTCTTGGTCACCCGAAAACTTTACGAATTCGGGTATTCTGGTCCCCTGTGGGTATGGGAGCCGGTCAAACTGGCTATCATAAGGTTTCCGATATGACTGCCCCCCGGGGACTATACTAACTCCGAGCTTATCTCGGAACGCCCCAGCTATTTCCTCCCTTACTATATCGATGGCAGCAGGTGGGAGACCATCGGCTCTTTGACCCAATATGGGTGAGTTTGTTTGGATGTTGGTATATTGTTTTCCTCCCCATTGGTTTGGGTTTTGCGGCGTGTTAATGCATGTCCTATGAGGATCATAGGACTGGCCGTTCCTTTCTGGCCTTCTAGGGGCCGGAAAGTACTCACTCTCACGGGTTTGATAGATTATATTATGGTGCTGGTGTGTCGTATGGTGAGATGGGGAGTCTAGCTGGGACGGATACGGAGTTGGATATCCATCCTCCTTAAAAAAAACTTTGTGCCGGACCGTCTGGTTAAATACGTGGACCGTCCGGCTCCGTGCGCGGACTGTCCGGCCATGTGGCCGGACCGTCCGACATTGTATTCGGACTGTCTGGCGCCATACGCAGATGGTCTGAATGGGTTATCTAGGGTTTGCACGGCATGTGGCGGCTTGGGTGCAGGTCTCGGTAATTTGCTTCTAAAAATGGGATCAGCCGTCGCTGGCCCGGACGGTCCACGCTCACGTGCGGACGGTCCGGACATGCGCAGATCGGCAAATTTATCGCCGATGTGCGTGGGAGGCTGTCGTTGCCTAGGGTACATGTCCATCGGCATCCCATAAAGGGGTTGTGACTGGTCGTGATAACCTGTAGCCGATGAATTATGTGTGTATTCCCTCAATTCAACCTCGTGCGAAGGAAGATTTGCCATAGTAGACTTATCAAGCACACACACTAGCCTTTTATGATCATTTTGTATATCCCCTACGATACGTTGTAACTGTTCTCGCTGTTCGTCTATGTAAGCTCTAAGAGATTGGAGTTCGTTGGTGTTACTTACATTGGGGGTAATCGTAGTAGGTCGGAGCGAAGCCGGATCTGTCGCCCATTGCCGAACGACTTTGTTGTTCCTGTCCACTTTGAAGTCGGATAGGAACTTCGCCTTTGCTTCTTGGATCAGCTGCTCCTGGCGCTCTTCGAACAGGAACTGTTCTTCAGCCGGCAAGGTTTCCCATGTCGGTGTGATGATATTGTTGGTGGAAACCTCAGAGCTATCCTTTGAACCGGCCATTGAGGGCCGATTTGATAGGTCTATATGTGTTGTCCCCAGCGGAGTCGCCAAAAAGTATGTTGACGCCTTTTTGGAGGCGCCAAACACTCAACAAGAACCGTGGCGGTGTTCTCTGGTCAGGCGCGGACGGTCCGCGGCACAGAGCCGGATGGTCCGCGACCTGGCGCAGGGGCTAGGGTTCCCTGCCTGACGGCCGGACAGTCCGCGCCCTAGGGCCGGACGGTCCGCGCGTGCGCATGGGCGGCGGAGGATCACCGGCGGCGCCTGGATCTCGCTCCCGGGAGGGACCCCGTCAGGGAGTAGAGATCCTAGGTGGTGTCTAGGCTCGGGCAGGCCAACCTAGACTCCTCTAATCGACGTAGAGTCGAGGAGAGGCGGAGAATTTGGGGATCGAGAGGCTAAACTAGAACTAGACTAAAACTACTCCTAATTGTACAGGAAATAAATGTGAAATAGAAGTTATATTGATTCGATTGATTATTACAAATCGGCCGTATACCTCTCTATTTATAGAGGAGGAGGGCTGGACCCTTTACAAACTAATTTCCGAGCTTTTCCCATGATTTTAGCTAACAACCGTAGCATAAAACTCGGAACCCTAATCTGCTCTGCGCACGCGCGGACCGTCCGGCCCCCAGGCGCGGACTGTCCGGACCGCGGACCGTCCGGCCTCAGGGCCGGACCGTCCGCAAGGCTCAATTTGGTTCCAAACAATTTGTTTCCCGAGCTAATCACGTGGTTTTAGGTAACAAATCCCGTACGAAACTCGGAACCCTAACTGACTCTGCGCATGCGTGGACCGTCCGCGCCACTACCATGGACCGTCCGGACCGCGGACGATCCGGCCTCAGCCACGAGGACATTTCTGGTGCTCAACACAATGAATCTAACAATTCTTTTTCTGGAATGCACGTGGTCTGAACAGGCCTGATCGGCGGAACTCAGTTCATGACGGCGTTATGTCTGCCAATGCTGACATAGGATGTTTACAGGAGACAAAAATTGAAATCATGACAAAACAACCTTTTCTTTTTGTGTGTTTGGGAGCAACTACGACAACTACACCAATTTGCCGGCTGATGGGAACCAGAGGACGGATCATTGTCACCTGGAAGAGATCGATGTGTCAAGCCATCACCAGTAGAGTGGATAAATACTCAGTCTCAATTCAGTTTGCTGAACAGGATGGTCGCAATTAGTGGTTCGCCTGGGTTTATGTTCCTCAGCTTGAAACAGAATTACAGATAAAATCATTTTTTCCTGCAAGAATTGCGTGATATCAGAGCCCTGCATTCTTGCCCTTGGCTGTTAGTGGGGGACTACAATCTCATATACCAGGCTGGACAAAAATAATGATAAACCTGAATCGTGCTTTGATGGGTCGCTTCCGATGCTTCCTGTGGTGCTCAGCTGGAGCTAAGGATCTCCAAGTGATTTTTGTAGAGGCCATGAGTGAACTAGGATATGTTCGACACCTGAAGGTTCTTTCTCGTCTAGTTTTATTTCCTGTAATAAGTTCTTGTTTTGTATTGTCCAGGGTTTAGATCCCGTTTATACTTCTTTCTTAATAAAATGATAAAAAAAAAGAATTTTTGAAGAATGGAATGTGGCATACAAGTTTATATATAAAAAGATGGATTAATCTGTGTTATAAATCATAACTAGTCATATGTCCGTGCATTGCTACGGTTTTTATATATATCATAGAATAAATTTTGTTTTAATAAAGCACAAAATATATGTTTTCTATTGATTAGGTGCGTGTGAATGTGGAGCCAACAATCAAGTTTCAAACACTAACTTATACATAATTTCACCTTATTTCTTTTATAAACTTTTCTATTATAGCAGTAGAGAAGAGATTATAGGAGTGCAGGTTGATTCTAAAGTAATGTAAGGGTTTTTTTTGAAAAATATTAACACGGGATGACCGTAAAAACTGGTGCTTTAATATAGTACAGATGTAATTTTTTGGCTAAAATATATGGGAGCTATATGTTTCAGTTAATAGCCTAAATTAATTACAAGCAACATAGGGAAAACAAACCATTTAAAGATAGCTACAACTTTTATAAATGAAGACAAATTTAACTGAATTGTTTCCTCCCATAAAGCAATTGCCTTTGCATAGCACATCCAGTATCAGGTATTTCAGCATCCATCTTTTCAGGGGAAGATTTGATCAACAAACCTCCCTTAGGTTGTTTAGCCGGACTCAAGATGTGAATTGATCCGTTCTTGGGTGGGTGTTATGTCAGCGTGACAATTGTCTTGTGGTGATGGTACAACTTATGTGAATTCAGACTCTGATGTTGCAGCAATACCCTCCCCTATATGATTTTCTCTGGCTTCAACGTGTGGAAAGCGCGAGCATCTTGTGCAGTTTCAGTGGAGTGGCATTCCAAGGGTATATCAGAATCAGGGGCCTCCACGAAATCATCCAGAAGCATAATTTCTGGAAGATTCTCTGTATACTTCATGCCAATGCACTTCTTCCTGAACGAAAATGGTCGTCTTGTGACTCTTGTTTGCTACGCATTCTAAATTACTCAAGAGACTAGTGTTGCCAATCCCATCAAATCCGTCTTGTGCAGTGTTATCAGCTTCCATGTCTCCCCTGTGTAACTTACTCCATCATCAGATTTGATTCGACCTTCAAAAGATCTTGATGGAATATGAGAAAGCAAATCATCTTCAGCTTACCAAGCTCTTCAGCTTTAGCCAGTCGCCAAGCCAAAAGCTCCTCTGAAGCGAGTCCTTCGGTAGTCATTGAACATAGACATTTGGCTGTAACCTCACCAGATAAGACCCATCCCCTCAGCACAGGATTACTTTTATCTTTCAAGTTAGACGAAAGTGATCTACCTTCTCCATGTATTTCTTACTCACCCTTCCACATAGTTTGAACAGGCACTTTTCAATTCTAGGTGCCAAAGATTGCCCCTTTAGAACTATACCCTTCTGTAGTTCTGCTCCCATGTCATACCATCTAAGATCTTGTTCGGGTATTTCTATCTCATATGAATTGAATGAGATTATAAAAAATTATGAAAGATTTTAACTTGTTTGGATTTTAACCTACCCAATCCATATGGATTGAGAGCAAAACGAACAAGCTCTCACAGCCGAAATAATTCCACCAGATTTCTGCACAATCTGCTGATCAGAATCCACACACAAGGCAGCACCTAGATTCTCCCTGAGCTTTGATCTAACGGTCTCAGAGTCAGACAACTGTGGACGTGTCTTCGGTAGAGGCCCCTTTTGCACTTGCACAAAACCCATGCTAGCAGGTCTGCAGGTGATACTGATACCTGGGACGGGACAGGCTTCCACATCTGAACCTTGGGCGATGCCGCCACCTTCTTTCCCCTAGCAGACGGAGCTGGTGATGCCAGAATCACTGGCAAAGTCGGCTGGACACTCAGCACTTGCTGCGGTGGCCTCAAGGACACCCTACGTGCAGGCCTTGCCCTAGGAAGGTGTGGCGCGTTGGGACTGCACACACCAACCAACGCCGGCTACTTGCACCATCAGTTTTTCCTGAGTAAAACTCTATATTCCAATTTAAGACATCAGTTTGAGTTATTATTAAAGATGCTATTAGATATTGATCTTTTTTTGTTGTTGTTGTGTCAGCATTTTTTGAGTGAAAAATGCAGGACGCAACCAAAGTGAAATGTGGTTTTAAGAGGGAAGCGTGGCGCTCAGCACGAGACGACTGCATAGGGGTAGGATTATAGATGACCAATAAACACGAGGTCCGTGAACCCAACACGAAGCACGCTGTTTGGGTCTGGCATGGTCCGGTTCTATACGGGCCTAGGCCTACCCGGCATGAATAAACGGGCCGGTCCCGGATAGGAAACTAAGCACGGTGGGCTGGCCCGGTACGGTCCGTTTATCTCTAAGCCTGTCAAACCCGCTTTTTTGCACTAAACCGTGCTTACCGGTCCGCTTAGCCCATTTTTGATCCGCTTTTTCCGTGCTTATCGGGCCGGCCCGTTTAGACCCGCTGCGGACCAGGCTCGGATAGGGAAACGAGCCGGCGGATTTAAATGGTCCTGCCCGATTTTTTAACCGTGTCTGATGGGTCGGGCCCAAAACGGGCCAGGCTTCACCGAACCTGTGCCGGGTAGGGCCGGGCAGCCCGTTTGGCCATCTTTAGGCAGGATGCTGCGACGGTGACGAGTTGGCACATCGAAGGTCGGACTACGGCGTACGGAAATATATTGTTTAGAATTTGGGGTTCCAAATTCAAACACATCCTTCCAAGATTTTTGTAAATATAGAAAACAGTAGAGTGGGTTTCGCTAGTATGGATATGAAGTCGTGGTATTCTATTGAAAATAGAATAGAACTGAGACAGGAGAAAATTTGCCTGTCTGAAAACGCTCACGCTATCATACACCTTGAGCTTAGACCGAGTGCGATGGTCGCCGCCTCCTTGGAAGGAGGAGCTGCCTCGGCGGCCCCTCAACTCGGCCAGTGGCTGCCGCGTCTGCACCCAGTGGTGGCCTGAGGGTGGGGCAGAGGGGCGGTCGCCCCGGGCCTCTGAATTCATTGGACCTAATTCTAGTCATGTGATCCAATAGCCGATCAACAAAATAATGAATATCTAAACATTTTAAAAAAAATTTCAAGATAATAGTATAATATATATCCTTTTATTTACTTATTATTTAATATAAATATTTTTAAATGTATTTTAAGTGTTTAATTAGTAACATTTATATATTAAAAATAATTTGAATAGCCCCTATTTAAAATCTTGTCCCGAGCCTCTAAAATGCTAGGACCGCCACTAGGGCCAGCTGCCGAGTGCGTACGTAGCTCATTAGGGAAGGCAAATAACCATCACGACATAGCAGGATATCTCCGATCAAACAACGAAACTTGTGTGGCGATTACTTCTAGGCAAAGCACGATGATCGGAGGCAGCTCATCCTGCAGCGGCGGCGGCCATCATGCACGCTCAGTCCACGGTGGAGGACGAAGAAGTCACGACGTCCACGGTCTAAGCTCAAGGCGTATGATGGTGAGAGCATTTCCAAACGAACAATTTTCCCCGTTTTGGTTCTATTCTATAGAATCTCACGGCTTCATATCTATAGTAGCGGAACCTACTCTGTTGTTTTCTATAATATCAAAATTCTCCCTCCTTCCCCGTTTTACGGGAGAGGAAGCAGCGAAGGAGGAAACGAGCATGCGTGTGTGACTGGCGCCGACTCCGAGTAGTGCAGGGTGTGGCTGGGCTTAGAGCATCTCCAAGAGGGACTCTTATAATTAGGGTCTGAAAAACAAAATTGAAACTGATTTAAGTTGATTGGGACCTACAATTTTTTTGCAACTTCAACAGCAACTCCTAATCCCGCGTGGTTAGTTAACTCCGTGTGATTTGGTGGCACATTTTTCACTCCGCGTCACGTGTATCCTTCAACCTTCCGGGCCGATTTTTCAGATTCACGCCATGGGAGGTCTACTGCCTTTCTTTGCGTCAGGTGTTTCGCCAGGAGCCCATGACGGCCAGTTCGACGCCGCCACGGGATTCTCTGGTATTTTTCTTCCGTTTGTTTCTTGCCGATCTCTCCCTTCATCTTGTATTTCATACCGTATTTGAATACATATGTATTTAGTATAAAACCGGTGCTCCATCTGTCCTTTCCTCTTTTTGCACGGTTTATAGCTTATTTGGATATATATAAATTGAATATAAAACCAGTGCTCCATCTCTCCCTTCGTCTTTTTGCTGCTCAAAGCAGGTATAGAATAGCCAAAGCAAGGAAATCAGAAGCAGAAAGTTTGTGTCCACATCAGCATACTACATGATATAACTATATTTTGCCTGAATATGCAAAAAAAATCATCTAGCTAGCACTAGTATTTTTTTCCAAATAGAAAAAGAAAAACATGTTTCTGTCACCTTTCTGTATCTGAAGGAACAGACCAGAATGTATCACTTCCAAACCACCAGAGTGTATCACTTCCAATCTACACACGCAGCATACTCGCCTGCAAGGAATGATGATTGAACTGAAGCTATTGAACTCTTCAATATAAAGACCACGCCTGAAAAAACCGTTGATGGAGATGAATAGGTCCGCTGACTAGGGTAATATATTTAGCAACTCTGCCTTCGAGTCTTATACTGATTTGGTGAAAATTTATAAAATAGCTACTTTGTTGGAAGCTATTTTGTAATCTTAACTCTTATATTTGAATATAGGACCCGATTTAAATCCTCTCTTGGAGATGCTCTTAGAAGGTTAAAAATATGCCTAATTCCATCCATTCTCATGCCCCGTGGTATATTGGTACAGGTTAAAAATTAGAAAATGTCTACATAACTCCCTATCTTTAGAGGGTATATTATACTTCACTCTCCCACTTTAAAAATCAGTTGTTAACCTCCTCAATTTTACAAAACCAATCAAATAACTCTCCGGACAATTTTAGTGAGTGGTTTTGCCTATGTAGTATTGCTACCGTGGCTACAGCTGTCATACCAGGATTTAAGGGATAAAGCTTGGTGCATCTCATATATGCGCCAAAAAAGACAACACATATAATAACAGAGTGTATAGAGATAAATGTTACAATATCATAAAAATATTTATTACATAGCGGAAGTCTTACAAAATAAAAGATAAATATAAAACGAAGTAAACTCCATCCTTGGCGCCATAAAGTCGACTGAGAGATGCCACCTAGATCAAGTCGAACTCCTCGTTGTGTGGCTCCTCCTGGGCCACCTGTTCATCTCCTATGGGGGGGGTTTATATATCGCAAGTGTGATCTTACAAAAGATCATAGCTCAACAAGTCGTGGGGAATAATGTGCTTGAACTCACCAAAGGTGGGAGTTCATGTGAAGTGTAAGGCTGATCAACAATAGGGATTAAAGCTAAACATTGCTTTTAATAAGTTGGTCAAATTTTATTAGCAGTTACTAAATGTAAGTAGATACCAAACCATAAAAAGAATAGAACAAAATTAATAAATAATCTCATTCAATGCAAATGAAAAATTGAATTTAGTTCCATAATTTAATCATGCGAGAGTCCTGAGCTGCTCATGACCGTGAGCACGGCTAGTATACCAGTTTTACACTCTGCAGAGGTTGTACTATGTACCCACAAGTCATGTTACCCATCTGTCCAGGGATCGCGACTTCCATACACCTCTACCAAGGAAGCGAGACAGGATAACACTACGAGGCCTTTACCTAGTTCCACTAGCTTCAAAAAAAAACCCGCTACAATTTCTAGGAAGAGCAATGCAGGAATCCCCCGTCTGACCGCCATCGCAGCAAAATCAACCCAGGAACCTCCCTACACGCCTTCTCCCCTACTGCCCTTGCCCCTATCGGGTAAGGTAGTCCTCCACTAGCTTTCCTAGTTAGTTAGCCAAAGGCGTCGCATTCCACCCTTGTGGTGGCACGTGTTTCTCAAGTTAAGCTCCATGTTCTAATTAAAAATAATGATCTTGACATGAACAATAAATAAAATAACAGAATAATTGGAACATGGACACATAATGTGATATTAATCCCAAAACCATATAAAGCAATAGCAAAACTATCCAAATGATTCAAGGGTAAACAAGGTAAAAGGATAACCAGTCTAGGGTGACCTATTGGGTCCCCTCAAAATTAAACCTATGCGTTGATAAATGATAATAAAGAACATTATTGGGTAAGGAGTGGTCAAGGGCACAACTTGCCTCTAATGAGCTCATTCTCAGCAACTTCTACCTGCTGAACACCGGGATCCTTAGCCACTGGCTCTTCTACTCGCCACAATACAAACAAGCATAGTACAAAGGAAAAATTAACATCACATGAAACATGTATACAAAGTGCATATTAATAATTTACATATTAAAATAAGATCATAGGAAAAAGAATCATTAAATTTGGAGTTATGGATTTTAAGTTATGAATTTCTGAAGGTTTTATGTATTTATACAAGATTAATTAAGAGATAAACTTTAGTATGGTTTTCATGTCGAACTAGAGACACTATGTGATAAATAACATTATTACAAAATTATAGAAACTGGAATGGATTAATTTGGACTAAGTATGAATTTCCTAGGAATTAAACAAGTTCTAACAATTATTTTTACATTAAAAATAATTTTCTATTTACTCTTCCTGGATTTTCTAATCTCTTGGACTGCGTGTATAATAAACAGAAACACAGGGACCTTGGCGTAAAAATCTCTAAGACCCAGAGCGCTGCGCCGCGGACTGCGGGTTGATTTATAACAAGCTCGGGGTTTATTTTGCAAAATGTACACGGCGAAAGGGTATGGTGAGCTCTAGAAATTGGTTCGAACCCCGCCCCGCAATTCCTAATCTCGTTGAACATATTCCAATCCGTAGATGTACTAGAGGACTTGGGCCACTTATCCGTAGTGAAGGTGACCGCAGAGACGGTCGTCCACGGTGAGGGTGGTTCGCAGCCCTTACGGAGGTCGGGGAGGATTGTGCGATGACCTGGGGACGAGTTCACTCCTCGCAATCCGCCAAGGTGCCACCAATGACTCGAACTGGCTTGTGGAACATGGCCGACGACAAGTACCGTCATTCGTCTATGGCGGCGAGCTTTCCCCCGCACTCCCTCTCCTCTCTTTCTCACTGTGGGTTACACGGTCAAGTACTAGCGACTATGGCAGAGTCCCCGGGGCTTATAGGCTTGTGCATCCGCGGACGTCGGCGAGTTGGTGCACCCTCCCACGAGCTGCAAGACCGCGCGTGCTCCGCCGCGATCCCGCCATAAGCGATGTTTGTTGGAGAGGAAGGTGTCGCGGACTCCGGTCCACCCATCAGCCAAATGTGCGCGAGCTAAGCGGAGGAAAGCAGTGGCCCACACGTCAATAAGGAGGTGAGGGCGGACACAAGGGAGAGACTGCCCGATGGTCCCCCCCATGTCGGCGCCTTCTTCCGAGCTGGGCCAAGAGCGCAGAATAAGAGGGGAATTAGCCGAAAACGTGTATTCCATCCCAACAGGCTCCTTTTCCTTTTCTTTTTCATTTCCTTTTCTGATTCTTTTTCCTCTTCGTTTTTAGAATTCAAATTTGAATTTAAATTTTGTTATGAGATTCATCATTGATCATAATGTACCAAATTCAAATATTAGTGGAAGGGAAATATATTCTTATTTATATATTTTTATCTCATTTGCATAGTATTTTCTTCTCTTTTCTCAAATTCTAGAATTCCCTTTAGATCTCAAACTCCAATTTGGGTATTAATATATTTCTATTTACATTATTCTTATATTGTCATCAAATGCACACAAAATGAAATCTCAGCATGATGCATATTTTATTTAAGTGTCATCATCTATTTATTAACTTTAAAGGTGGTTATTCACATGCTCCATTAAATAGAGGCAAAATACTCAAGGAAATCATCTCCTATCATATGATTTACAAATTTGGGTATTACAAATCCTACCCCCTTAACAAGAATCTCATCCTCGAGATTTAGGAAGGACTAGGGAAACGATGGGCAAATTCTATTCGAAGCTCTTCTTCTCTCTCCCATGTAGCTTCATCTTCTCCATGATGACTCCATTGCACTTTGCACATCTTTATCACTTTATTTCTTGTAACTCAAGTCAAAGTGTCAAGAATCTTAATAGGATATTCTGTGTAAGTCAGATCACCCTGAACACTGAGCTCTTCCATTGGTAACTGTTCCTCAGGTATACGGAGACACATCTTAAGTTGAGACACGTGGAATATATCGTGCACATCAGACAAGTGATCAGATAGCTCAAGTTGATATGCCATCTCCCCAACTCGCCTAAAGATTCTGAAGGGGCCAATAAAGCGAGGGGATAATTTGCCTTTGACTTTGAATCTACTCATTCCACGAAGTGGTGACATCTTGAGGTACACATGATCACCTTCCTCAAACTCCAGTGGTCTTCTCCTATTATCGGCATAGCTCTTTTGCGTGGCCTGAGCTACCCTCAAATTCTCCTGGATTATACGGACTTGTTCTTCTACCTCTTGAATAAGCTCAGACCCAAAGAACTGTCTTTCTCTAGTCTGATCCCAATATAGAGGAGTCCTGCACTTCCTACCATATAAAGCTTCGAAGGGTGACATCTTTAGACTGACCTGGTAACTATTATTATATGAGAACTCAGCATATGGTAGACTCTTGTCCCAACTACCTCCATGCTGAAGGGCACAAGCTCTCAACATATCCTCAAGTACTTGATTAGTCCTTTCAGTCTGGCCATCAGTTTGAGGATGATAGGTCGAACTGAAGCTCAACTTTGTATCCATGTTCTCATGAAAGCTTTTCCAAAATCTGGAGGTAAACTGTGAGCCTCTATCTGAAACGATCTTCTTCGGTACTCCATGTAAACACACAATCCGAGCCATGTATTACTCTGCCAACTGAGAACCTTTATAAGTAGTCTTGACCAGAATGAAATGTGCCACTTTGGTCAGTCTATCCACAATCACCCATATGGAATCATATCCTTTCAAGGTGCGAGGCAACCCGACAATGAAGTCCATACCAATCTCTTCCCACTTCCATTCGGGTATATTTAACGGGTGCAATAGTCCAGCTGGTCTCTGATGTTCAGCTTTGACTCTTTGACACACATCACACATAGCCACATGAGCAGCCACAACTCTTTTCAGTCCATACCACCAGTACTTCTGCTTCACACATAACCACATTAGAGTCATGGGCTTCCTTCAATATAGTTTCACGAAGGCTGTCAATCTCAGGAACACATATCCGGTCCTTGAACCATACTGTGCCTTGCTCATCCTCCTTGAATTCTGGACCTCTACCTTCAGTAATCAGATCTTTGATCTCTTGTATTTTAGCATCACCAACTTGACCCTTGCGGATTTCTTGTTCCAAGGTAGGTTCCACCTCAATAGTGACTCCTTCAGTGTGTGCAACTATACCCAGGTTGAGTCTCCTGAAATCCTCAAAAATCTCATCGGGTAGCTGGGCAACAATAGCTGCATGGACGTGTTCCTTCTGACTCAAGGCATCCGCAACCAGATTCGCCTTGCCCGGGTGATAGTGAATCTCCAAATCATAATCCTTAATAAGCTCCAACCATCGGTGTTGCCTAAGGTTGAGATCCTTCTGAGTAAATATATATTTCAAACTCTTGTGATCGGTGTACACTTGGCACTTGGTTCCCATAATATAATGTCTCCATATCTTAAGCGCATGCACTACGGCTGCTAGTTCTAAGTCATGAGTGGGATAGTTCAACTCATGTTTCCGCAACTGATGAGACGCATAGGCAATCACGTGTCCTTCTTGCACAAGAACACATCCCAAGCCTTAGCCGCATGCATCATAATAGATATCAAATCCCTTCTGTAGATCTAGCATAACCAACACAGGGAGTGACATCAATCTCAACTTCAGTTGGTTAAAGCTATCTTGGCACTTCCAGTCCCACTTAAACTCTCTCCCTTTCTCTAGAAGTCAGGTCATAGGCTTAGCAATCTTAGAGAACCCTTTAATAAATCGCCAGTAGTAGCCTGCAAGTCCCAAGAAACTCCAGACCTTAGTAACTATACTGGGTATGCTCCATGCCACTATTTCCCTGACTTTAGCAGGATCCACTGAGATTCCACAATTAGAGTTGATGGAATGGCACTTCGTCAATCCAGAACTCACATTTGCTGTACTTGGCGTAGAGTTGATTATCTCGTAGCTTTTGTAGCACCAATCTTAGATGTTCATCATGATAACTATCACTCTTGGAATAAATAAGAATATCGTCGATGAATACCACGATGAATCTGTCAAGATACTCCATGAACACCTTATTCATCAGATTCATAAAATAGGATGGTGCATTAGTTAGTCCAAATGACATAACGTTGAATTCATATAAACCATATCAGGTTGAGAAAGCCATCTTGGGAATATCAGATGGCCTAATCTTCATTTGATGGTAACCCGATCGGAGATCAATCTTCGAGAATACCCTAGCACCTCTCATCTGATCAATACGGGGTAACAGATACTTGTTCTTCACAATAACATCATTAAGGGATCTATAATGCACACACATCCTTTGTGATCCATCTTTCTTCTGTACAAACAGAACCGGCACTCCCCAAGGTGAGGAACTCGGTCGAATGTACCCAACCTCCTGTAATTCTGTTAATGAGAGCACCTAGAGGGGGGTGAATAGGTGATCCTGTGAAAATAAACAATAAATAGCCACAAACTTGATTATAAAAGTGTTAGTGCGAGTTAATCAAGTTGCTATGAAGCGAGCTCTTGCGAACAAAAACAATCATAGAGAAAAGCAGCACAAGAGACACGGTGTTTTATTCCGTGGTTCGGCCAAATATAACACTTGCCTACTTCCACGTTGTGGCATCCCAATGGACGAGGGTTGCACTCAACCCCTTTCAAGTGATCCAATGATCAACTTGAATACCACGGTCTTTTTGTTTAGTGTACTTTTCCCGTTTGCGAGGAATCTCCACAAGTTGGAGCCTCTCGCCCTTACAATATAGATCACAAAGAAGCACAAGAGTAAGGCAGAGAAAGCAACACACACAAGACTCGAATCCGCAGCACACACACGCACACAAGCCAAGACTTGAGCTCGAAACATAGCACAGGGAGTTCACAACTCAAACGGAGCTCAAATCACTAACACAACAAATCAAATGCGTGGAAGCGGAGTCTGAGAGTCTTAGGATGTTTCTTGAATGCTTGGTGTACTGCTCCATGCGCCTAGGGGTCCCTTTTATAGCTCTAAGGCAGCTAGGAGCCGTTGGAGATCAACTTGGAAGGCAAATCCTGCCTTCGGTCGAATGGTGCACTGGACAGTCCGGTGCACCACCGGACAGGTCCTATAGCAGTCTGGTGCCTGATCTCCTTCCTTATCTGGCGCATCCGACCATTGGGCCGGCGGTCCTGTTGGCGCACTGGACACTGTCTGGTGCACACCGGACAGTCCGGTGTGCCCAACCGACCATTGGCACGGGCCACGTGTCGCCCGCTGATTGCGCTGGTGACCATTGGCTCAGGCGGCTCTGAGTCACTGGACAGTCCGGTGATTTTTAGCCGCGGTGCTTTCTAGTTTTCTCGAGAGTGACGAGTTCGTCGCCGATGTACTTGGGCGCGGGCGCTGAAGACTCACCGGACAGTCCGGTGATTTTTAGCCACTTCGCCATGCTGATTCCCGAGAGCGGCTAGTTCACCGCCGGGCCGGCCTGCACCATCGGACACTGTCCGGTGCACCACCAGACAGTCCGGTGTGCCAGGTTGGTGTTGGTTTTGGCTGTCCTGAGCCAGATCTTCTCCAATTTCTTTTCTTTTTTTCTTGGCACTGTTTCTAGCACTTAGATAAACATGTTAGTGATAAAAAAACAATTTACTAAGTCTAGAAACATACCTTGTTCTTTGATGTACACTTATCACCTACTTAGCACATATGATTTCAAAACAATGTGTTGGGCATATAATCACCAAAACAATTATAGAAATGGCTTAAGGACACATTTCCCTTTCAATCTCCCCCTTTTTGGTGATTTATGCCGACACATTTCAAAGCAACTAAGAAGTGCAGATTTAAGACCAAATTGTTGTTCACTTAGTATTTGGCATATTCGGATCACTCTTTGCCACCACTTGGTTTGTTTTTGCAAATCAACTTGTTTTTCCTATTTCTAAGTCAAACACACTTGTTTGGGGAAATAGAGAGATATTCCAAGAGTAAAATTTATCAAGTGCCAAAAACTCCCTCTTTTCCCATAATCAAAATTCTCCCTCATAAGAGACCAAATTTTGCAATAAGAGTTATTTGGGCAAAATACAAATTCTTACTCTATTATTTTTTAAATTCACAAGTGGTTGGCCGATCCAGTTGCTTTGGCCTTAATTTCTCCCCCTTTGGCATTAAGCACCAAAACGGGATAACTTTTGGCTCTTTAACCCCATTGCCTCACCAAAATGTCAAATAAGAGCAAAAAGACAATGAGAGCATAAGTATGAACTTGGAATTAAATACACTAATACCGAAGTGTAGTGGAAGTCTTTTCATCGTCCAAGTTCTTTTTCCCTTTCAATGGTCCTTCAAGACTACTTCATGTGTACTCAAACAAACAAGTTAGTATTAAAAAGGTCAAGTTGTAGTTCATCTCCCCCTAAACATGTGCATCATTTGCATATGGACATGTGAGGTCCGGGGATGACTTGTACAACTTGAGCACCACCAATAAATAATAAAGAATGTAAATGCTCAAAGTAACATGATTAAAGGCATAGACTACATGTATGCTCTAGATCAATCCAAGTTACACGAATCTAAGACATTTAGCTCACTACGCAACCTGCAAAACCTTTTCTCATCTAAAGGCTTGGTGAAGATATCGCTAGCTGGTTCTCGGTGCTAATGTGGTAAACATTGATATCTCCCTTTTGCTAGTGGTCTCTCAGGAAGTGGTGCTGGATGTCTATGTGCTTATTGCGGCTGTGTTCAACAGGATTATCCGCCAAGCGGATTGCACTCTCATTGTCACATAGGAGTGGGACTTTGCTCAGATTGTAGCTAAAGTCCTGGAGGGTTTGCCTCATCCAAAGCAGTTGCGCGCAACACTGTCCTGCGGCAACGTACTCGGCCTCAGGTGTGGATAGGGCAACAGATGTTTGTTTCTTGGGACTCTAGGACACCAGGGACCTTCCTAGAAATTGGCACATCCCTGATGTGCTCTTCCTATCAACCTTGCACCCAGCATAGTTGGAGTCTGAGTATCCAATTAAGTCAAAGGTAGACCCCTTTGGGTACCAGATCCTGAAGCAAGGCGTAGAAACTAAATACCTAAGAATTTGCTTAACGGCCACAAGGTGACACTCCTTGGGGTCGGATTGAAATCTAGCACACATGCATACATTAAGCATAATGTCCAGTCTACTAGCACACAGATAAAGTAATGAACCTATCATTGATCGGTATGCCTTTTGATCAACGGACATACCTCCTTTGTTGAGGTCTAGGTGTCCGTCAGTTCCCATTGGTGTCTTTGTGGTCTTAGCGTCCTTCATCCCAAACCTCTTGAGAAGATCTGGAGTGAACTTCGTTTGGGAGATGAAAGTACCGTCCTTGAGTTGCTTCACTTGGAATCCAAGGAAGTAGGTCAACTCGCCCATCATTGACATCTTGAACTTTTGCATCATCACCCTACTAAACTCCTCACAAGACTTTTGGTTAGTAGAACCAAATATTATGTCATCAACATAAATTTGGCAAACAAAAAGATCACCATTACATGTCTTTGTGAAAAGAGTGGGATCAGCTTTCCCAACCTTGAAAGCATTAGCAATTAAGAAATCTCTAAGGCATTCATACCATGCTCTTGGGGCTTGCTTAAGTCCATAGAGCGCCTTAGAGAGCTTATACACGTGGTCGGGATACCTGTCATCCTCAAAGCCAGGGGGTTGTTCCACGTATACCTCCTCCTTGATCGGCCCATTGAGCAAAGCGCTCTTTACGTCCATTTGGAACAGCCTAAAAGAATGGTGAGCAGCATAGGCTAATAAAATCTGATTTGACTCTAACCTAGCCACAGAAGAAAAAGTCTCCTCAAAATCCAAACCTGCGACTTGGGCATAACCTTTTGCAATAAGTCGAGCCTTGTTTCTTGTCACCACTTCGTGCTCGTCTTGCTTGTTGCGGAACACCCACTTGGTTCCCACAACATTTTGCTTTGGACGTGGCACCAGGCTCCAGACTTCATTCCTTTCGAAGTTGTTGAGCTCCTCCTGCATGGCCAACACCCAATCCGGATCCTGCAAGGCCTCTTCTACCCTAAAAGGCTCAATAGAAGAGAAACGAGTAATGCTCACAAAAATTAGCTAATCGTGAGCGAGTAGTTACTCCCTTGCTGATGTCACCAAGAATCTGATCGATGGGGTGATGTCTTTGGATCATCGCTCAGAATTGAGTTGGAGGGGCCCATGGTGCTTCTTCCTCCATAACCTGTTCTTCCTGAGCTCCCCCTTGATCCTGCCCCTCTTCTTGAGGTACCTGTACATCGTCTTGAGTTGGGGGATGCACCATTGTTGAGGAAGATGGATGATCTTGTTCCTATAGTTCTTGTGGTCGCACATCACTTATCGCCATCGTGCGCATTGCGGCCGTCAGAACTTCATCTTCATCTATATCATCAAGATCAACTTGCTCTCTTGGAGAGCCATTAGTCTCATCAAATACAACGTCGCTAGAGACTTCAACTAATCCTGATGATTTGTTGAAGACCCTATACGCCTTTGTATTTGAGTCATACCCTAATAAAAATCCTTCTACTGCCTTGGCAGCAAATTTTGAATGTCTACCTTTCTTCATAAGAATGTAGCATTTGCTCCCAAAAAAACAGAAATAGGAAACATTGGGTTTGTTACCAGTTAGGAGTTCGTAAGAAGTCTTCTTGAGGAGACGGTGCAGATAGAGCTAGTTTATGGCATGGCAAGTTGTGTTCATAGCTTCCGACCTAAATCGCTCAGGCGTCTTGAACTCTCCAAGCATCATTCTCGCCATGTCGATTAGGGTCCTGTTCTTCCTCTCTACCACACCATTTTGTTGTGGTGTGTAGGGAGCGGAGAACTCGTGCTTGATGCCTTCCTCCTCAAGAAACTCTTCAACTTGTAGATTCTTGAACTCAGACCCATTGTCGCTTCTTATATTCTTCTCCTTAAGCTCAAACTCATTTTGAGCTCTCCTTAGGAAGCGCTTTAGGGTCCCTTGGGTTTCGGATTTGTCCTGCAAAAAGAACACCCTAGTGAAGCGGGAAAAATCATCAACTATAACAAGACCATACTTACTTCCCCCGATGTTGAGATAGGCAACGGGACCCAAGAGATCCATGTGAAGAAGTTCCAGTGGTCTTGATGTCGTCATCACATTCTTGCTGTGATGAGTGCTTCCCACCTGTTTCCCTGCTTGACATGCTGCACAAGGTCTGTCTTTCTCAAAACAGACATCAGTTAGTCCTAACACATGATCTCCCTTTAGAAGCTTATGAAGGTTCTTCATCCCAACATGTGCTAGACGAGGATGCCAAAGCTAGCCCATATTAGTCTTAACGATTAAGCATGCATCTAGATCGGCATTCTCTTTCGAAAAAACAACTAAATAGAGCTTGCCGTCTAATACACCCTTAAAAGCTAATGAACCATCACTCCTTCTAAAGACAGATACATCAATATTTGTGAATAAACAATTATAACTCATATTACATAATTGACTCACAGACAGCAAATTATACCCGAGTGATTCAACTAAAAACACATTAGAGATAGAATGCTCGGAAGTGATGGCTATCTTTCCCAACCCTTTGACCTTGCCTTGGTTCCCATCTCCAAAGATGATCGTATCCTGGGAATTCTTGTTTTTGACGTAGGAGGTGAACATTTTCTTCTCCCCTGTCATGTGGTTTGTGCATCCGCTGTCGATAATCCAGCTTGACCCCCCGGATGCATAAACCTTCTTCTCCTTAGCCATAAGGCATGTATGGCGTTCGTTTGGGAAGAGCAAAGATTTGTTGAAGGTCGAGGCATCTAGTCCTTCATCCTTAGAGTCGGAGGAGGAGCAGTCGGAGTCCCATTCCTTCCCGATGTGCGCCTCACCCTTGGCCTTCCTATAGTTCTTCTTCTTCTCCCTCTTCCCGTGCTTTTCTTGTCCCTGGTCATTATCATTATCGGGGCATTGAGCTATGAAATGACCGGTCTTACCGCATTTGAAGCAGGAGCGCTTTCCCCTTGTTTTGCTCTTGTTGGGGTACTCCTTGCGTCCTTTTAGCGCGGTCTTGAAGTGCTTGATGATAAGCGCCATCTCATCCTCATTGAGCCCGACAGCCTCTACTTGTGCTACCTTGCTCGGTAGCGCCTCCCTGCTGCTTGTTGCTTTAAGAGCAACGGGTTGTGGCTCGTAGAAGGGCAGTGCACCGTTTAGTGCATCATCCACGTATCGTGCCTCCTTCACCATCATGTGCCCGCTCACGAATTTTCCGAGGATTTCCTCGGGCATCATCTTGGTGTACCTAGGGTTTTCACGAATAAGGTTGACAAGATGGGGGTCAATAACTGTAAATGACCTGAGCATGAGTCAGACGACGTCATGATCCGTCCATCTTGTGCTTCCGTAGCTTCTAATTTTGTTGACTAGGGTCTTGAGCCTGTTGTAGGTCTGTGTTGGCTCCTCTCCCCTGATCATCGCGAACCTCCCCAGCTCGCCTTCCACCAGTTCCATCTTGGTGATCATGGTGGCATCATTACCCTCGTGAGATATTTTGAGGGTGTCCCAAATCTGTTTGGCATTATCCAAGCCGCTGACCTTGTTATATTCATCCCTGCATAGAGATGCTAGCAACACAGTAGTGGCTTGAGCATTTTTATGAATTTGGTCATTTATGAAAACAGGATTGTTAGTACTATCAAAATGCATTATGTTTTCAACAATCTCCTAGATACTAGGATGGAGGGAAAATAAATGACTACGCATTTTATGACTCCAGAAAGAATAGTCTTCTCCATCAAAGTGTGGGGGTTTCCTAAGTGGAATTGATAGCAAATGAGCATTTGAATTATAAGCGATGCGAGAATAATCAAAGGAGTAGTTTTGATTAACCGTCTTTCTTTTGGACGAGTCATCGTTGTCGTCGTCATCCCTTGGTGAAGAAGAGGAGGTGTCGCTGTCATAGTATATGATCTTCTTGATGCGCCTCTTTTTCTTCCTGTCCCTCTTCTTGTGACTCGAGCTTGAGTAAGTGGGCTTGTCGTCTCTTGGCTCGTTGAAGAGGGACTCCTTCTCCTTGTCGTTAACCACCATCCCCTTACCCTTAGGATCCATCTCTTCGGGCGGTTAGTCCCTTAGATGAAGAGTACGACTCTGATACCAATTGAGAGCACCTAGAGGGGGGGGGGTGAAAAGGTGATCCTATGAAAAATAAACACTAAATAGCCATAAACTTGATTATAAAAGTGTTAGTGCGAGTTAATCAAGTTGCTATGAAGCGAGCTCTTGCGAACAAAAACAATCATAGAGAAAAGCAGCACAAGAGACACGGTGTTTTATTCCGTGGTTCGGCCAAATATAACACTTGCCTACTTCCACGTTGTGGCGTCCCAATGGACGAGGGTTGCACTCAACCCCTTTCAAGTGATCCAATGATCAACTTGAATACCATGGTCTTTTTGTTTAGTGTACTTCTCCCATTTGCGAGGAATCTCCACAAATTGGAGCCTCTCGCCCTTACAATATAGATCACAAAGAAGCACAAGAGTAAAGAGGGAAAGCAACGCACACAAGACTCGAATCCGCAGCACACACACGCACACAAGCCAAGACTTGAGCTCGAAACACAACACAGGGAGTTCACAACTCAAACGGAGCTCAAATCACTAACACAACGAATCAAATACGTGGAACCGGAGTCTGGGAGTCTTAGGATGTTTCTTGAATGCTTGATGTACTGCTCCATGCACCTAGGGGTTCCTTTTATAGCCTTAAGGCAGCTAGGAGCCGTTGGAGATCAACTTGGAAGGCAAATCCTGCCTTCTATCGAGTGGTGCATCGGACAGTCCGGTGCACCACCGGACAGGTCCTGTAGCAGTCCGGTGCTCGATCTCCTTCCTTATCTAGCGCTTCCGACCGTTGGTCTGGTGGTCCCGTTGGCGCACCGGACACTGTCCAGTGCATACTGGATAGTCCAGTGTGCCCAACCGATCGTTGGCGCGGGCCACGTGTTGCCCGTTGATTGCGCTAGTGACCGTTGGCTCAGGTGGCTTTGACTCACCGGACAGTCCAGTGATGTTTAGCTGCGGCGCTTTCTAGTTTTCCCGAGAGCGATGAGTTCGTCGTCGATGTACTTGGGCGCGGGCGCTGAAGACTCACCGTGATACACCCAATCCAGGTGGGGTTGGCCGAGGCCCAACAAGTTAGGGTTGCCTGGAGCCCAACAGTTCATTAAGCACACCCAACTCAGGGAAAGGCCCAATCGCCCCAAAAGACTAGTCCAATGGGGGAAGGGTGGCTCTCCCTTTTAAAGTGGCTTCCTCCTCCCAAGTTAAGCAAGGTGGGATAATTCTGAGGCTCACACGGTCACCGTCCGACTACAATTGGGCCAACTGGGCCAATTGCGTCTTTGCCAACGGGTAATAGTGGAGGATGTCCTCATCATTCCTACCTTCTTAAAATGGGCCCTAGCTCTGATACCAGATGATACACCCAACCCAGGTGGGGTTGGCCGAGGCCCAATAAGTTAGGGTTGCCCGGAGCCCAACAGTTCATTAAGCACACCCAACTCAGGGAAAAGCCCAATTGCCCCAAAAGACTAGTCCAATGGGGGAAGAGTGGCTCTCCCTTTTAAAGTGGCTTCCTCCTCCCAAGTTAAGCAAGGTGGGATAATTCTGAGGCTCACACGGTCACCGTTCGACTACAATTGGACCAACTGGGCCAATTGCGTCTTTGCCAACGGGTAATAGTAGAGGATGTCCTCATCACACCGGACAGTCCGGTGCACCACCGGACAGTCCGGTGATTTTTAGCCACTTTGCCCCGCTGATTCCCGAGAGCGACCAGTTCACCGCCGGTCCGGCCTGGGGCACCGGACACTGTCCGGTGCACCACCGGACAGTTCGGTGTGCCAGGCTAGTGCTGGTTTTGGCTGTCCTGAGCCATATCTTCTCCAATTTCTTTTCTTCTTTTCTTGGCACTGTTTCTAGCACTTAGATAAACATGTTAGTGATAAAAAACAATTTACTAAGTCTAGAAACATACCTTGTTCTTTGATGTGCACTTATCACCTACTTAGCACATATGAATTCAAAACAATGTGTTGGGCATCTAATCACCAAAACAATTATAGAAATGGCTCAAGGGCACATTTCCCTTTCAGTTAATTGCTTCTTAAGTTCTTTTAATTCTTCTATGGACATCCTGTATGACTGTTTAGAAATAGGAGCAGTCCCAGGTAAGAGATCAATGACAAACTCAACTTCCCTATCTAGTGGCATTCTTGTTAACTCCTCTCGAAAGACATCGGGAAAATCCCTAACCACACAGATGTTGTCACCAACAAACTTCCCATCTACTAGAAATACGACCGGTTTGGTAGAGGCAGTTACTGTAATTTCGACTTCAAATCTTTCCCCTTTAGAGCTGGTGAGTTCTACAGTACCCTTAGCATAATGTGTAACGATCTTTGCCTTTTTTAACCATGCCATACTGAAAGGGAATTAGGCTTACACAAAGTCCCTAATTAATTTTGGTGGTTAAATTGCCCAACACAAATAATTGGACTAACTAGTTTGCTCTAGTGTATAAGTTATACAGGTGCCAAAGGTTCACACTTAGCCAATAAAAAGACCAAGTATTGGGTTCAACAAAAGAGCAAAGGGACAACCGAAGGCACCTCTGGTCTGGCGCACCGGACTGTCCGGTGTGCCACCGGACATGTCCGGTGCACCAGAGGACTCCAGTGCAAACTCGTCGTCTTCGGGAAAATCCAGAGGCAACTCCACTATAATTCACCGGACTGTCCGGTGTACACCGGACAGTGTCCGGTGCTCCAAGGACGAGCAGCCTCAGGAACTCGCCAGCTTCGGGAAACTGCAACGGCTGCTCCGCTATAATTCACCGGACATGTCCGGTGTACACCGGACTATTCGGTGTAACTGCGGGGCAACGGCTACGACGGCGCCAACAGCTACCTGCAACGCATTTATTGCACGCCAGCGGGCGCAGAAGTCAGGAACGCCCATACTGGCGCACCGGACACTCTACAGTACATGTCCGGTGAGCCACCGGACATCCAGGCGGGCCCAGAAGACAGAGCTCCAACGGTCGGAACCCAACGGCTTTGGTGACATGGCTGGCGCACCGGACATGTCCGGTGTGCACCGGACTGTCCGGTGCACCATACGACAGACAGCCTCCACCAAACGGCTAGCTTGGTGGTTGGGGCTATAAATACCCCCAACCACCCACCATTCAAGTAATCCAAGTTTTCCACTTCTCAACCACTTACAAGAGCTAGGCATTCAATTCTAGACACACTCAAGTGATCAAATCCTCTCCAATTCCACACAAGGCTTTAGTGATTAGCGAGAGAGATTTGCCGTGTTCTTTTGAGCTCTTGCGCTTGGATTGCTTCTTTCTTTCTCAATTGTTCTTGTGATCAAAACTCATTTGTAACCAAGGCAAGAGACACCAATTGTGTGGTGGTCCTTGCGGGGAAGTTTTATTCCCGGGTTGATTTGAGAAGTGGAGCTCACTCGGTCCGAGGGACCGTTTGAGAGAGGGTAAGGGTTGAAAGAGACCCGGCCTTTGTGGCCTCCTCAACGGGGAGTAGGTTTGCGAGAACCGAACCTCGGTAAAACAAATCCGCGTGTCACACTCTTCATTCGCTTGTGATTTGTTTTGCGCCCTCTCTCTCGGACTCATCATTATTTCTAACGATAACCCGTCTCGTAGTTGTGTTTATATTTGTAAATTTCAGTTTCGCCCTATTCACCCCCCCCTCTAGGCAACTTTCAATTGGTATCAGAGCCCGGTGCTTCATTAGAGCCTAACCGCTCGAAGTGATGTCGGGAGATCACACCAAGAGGGAGAGGGAGACCGGCGACAAGCCCACTACGAGTCACGGGAGTACCTCATCGGAAGAGTCCTGCACCAAGAGGAAGGAGAAGAAGAAGGACTCCTCCAAAGGGATGAAGTCTTCTTCACACCACAAGGAGAAGAAGGAGAAATCTTCTTCCCACAAGTCGCATCGGAAAGGCGACAAGCACAAGAGGATGAGGAAGGTGGTCTACTATGAGACCGACACTTCATCAACGTCAACCTCCGACTCCGATGCGTCGTCCGTAACTTCTAAGCGCCAAGAGTGCAAGAAGTATAGTAAGATTCCCCTACGCTACCCCCGCATTTCTAAACATACACCTTTACTTTCCGTCCCTTTAGGCAAACCACCAACATTTGATGGTGAAGATTATGCTAGGTGGAGTGATATGATGCGATATCACCTAACCTCACTCCACAAAAGTATATGGGATGTTGTTGAGTTTGGTGTACAGGTACCATCCGTAGGGGATGAAGACTATGATACGGACGAAGTGGCCCAAATCGAGCACTTCAACTCCCAAGCCACAACCATACTCCTCGCCTCTCTAAGTAGAGAGGAATACAACAAGGTGCAAGGGTTGAAGAGTGTGAAGGAGATTTGGGACCTACTCAAGACCGCGCACGAGGGTGATGAACTCACCAAGATCACCAAGCGGGAAACGATCGAGGGGGAGCTCGGTCGTTTTCGTCTTTGCCAAGGGGAGGAGCCACAAGATATGTACAACCGGCTCAAAACCTTGGTGAACCAAGTGCGCAACCTCGGGAGCAAGAAGTGGGACGACCACGTGGTGGTTAAGGTTATTCTAAGATCTCTCATTTTCCTTAACCCCACTCAAGTTCAATTAATTCGTGGTAATCCTAGATACACACTAATGACTCCCGAGGAAGTAATCGGGAATTTTGTGAGCTTTGAGTATATGATCAAGGGCTTGAAGAAAATCAACGAGCTAGATGATCCATCCACATCCGCGGCACAACCGGTCGCATTCAAGGCGACGGAGGAGAAGAAGGAGGAGTCTACACCAAGTAGACAACCAATCGACGCCTCAAAGCTCGACAATGAGGAAATGGCGCTCGTCATCAAAAGCTTTCGCCAAATCCTCAAACAAAGGAGGGGGAAAGACTACAAACCCCGCTCCAAGAAAGTGTGCTACAAATGTGGTAAGCCCGGTCATTTTATTGCAAAATGTCCTATATCTAGTGACAGTGACAGGGGCGACGACAAGAAGGGAAAGAGGAGAGAAAAGAAGAGGTACTACAAGAAGAAGGGCGGCGATGCCCATGTTTGCCGGGAGTGGGACTCGGACGAGAGCTCCACCGACTCCTCCTCCGACGAGGACGCTGCCAACATCACCGTCACCAAGGGACTCCTCTTCCCAAACGTCGGCCACAAGTGCCTCATGGCAAAGGACGACAAAAGGAAGAAGGTTAAATCTAAATCTTCCACTAAATATGAATCCTCTAGTGATGATAATGCTAGTGATGAGGAGAATAATTTGCGTACCCTTTTTGCCGACCTAAACATGCAACAAAAGGAAAAACTAAATGAGCTAATTAGTGCCATCCATGAAAAGGATGATCTCTTGGACTCCCAAGAGGACTTACTAATCAAGGAAAATAAGAAGCATGTTAAGGTTAAAAATGCTTACGCTCTTGAAGTTGAAAAATGTGAAAAATTGTCTAGTGAGCTAAGCACTTGCCATGAGACCATTGACAACCTTAGAAATAAGAATGCTAATTTGTTGGCTAAGGTTGATTCACATGTTTGTAATGTTTCAATTTCCAATCCTAGAAATGATAATGTTGATTTACTTGCTAGGATTGATGAATTGAATATCTCCCTTGCTAGCCTTAGAAATGAGAATGAGAAATTAATTGCTAAGGCTAAAGATTTTGATGTTTGCAATGTTACAATTTCCGATCTTAGAGATAAAAATGATATATTACATGCTAAGACTGTTGAACTTAAATCTTGCAAACCCTCTACATCTAACGTTGAGCATGTTTCTATTTGCACTAGATGTAGAGATGTTGATATTGATGCTATTCATGATCATGTGGCTTTAATTAAACAACAAAATGATCATATAGCAAAATTAGATGCTAAAATTGCCGAGTATAACTTAGAAAATGAAAAGTTTAAATTTGCTAGAAGTATGCTCTATAATGGGAGACGCCCTGGCATCAAGGATGGCATTGGCTACCAAAGGGGAGACAATGTCAAACTTAGTGCCCCTCCTAAAAGATTGTCTAATTTTGTTAAGGGCAAGGCTCCCATGCCTCAGGATAACGAGGGTTACATTTTGTACCCTGCCGGTTATCCCGAGAGCAAAATTAGGAGAATTCATTCTAGGAAGTCTCACTCTGGCCCTAACCATGCTTTTATGTATAAGGGTGAGACATCTAGCTCTAGGCAACCAACTCGTGCTAAGTTGCCTAGAAAGAAAACTCCTAGTGCATCAAATGATCATGGCATTTCATTTAAGACTTTTGATGCATCTTATGTTTTGACTAACAAATCCGGCAAGGTAGTTGCCAAGTTTGTTGGGGGCAAACACAAGGGCTCCAAGACTTGTGTTTGGGTACCCAAAGTTCTTATATCTAATGCCAAAGGACCCAAAACCGTTTGGGTACCTAAAGTCAAGAACTAAACTTGTTTTGTAGGTTTATGCATCCGGGGGTTCAAGTTGGATCATCGACAGCGGGTGCACAAACCACATGACAGGGGAGAAAAGGATGTTCTCCTCCTACGAGAAAAACCAAGATCCCCAACGAGCTATCACATTCGGGGATGGTAACCAAGGTTTGGTCAAAGGTTTGGGTAAAATTGCTATATCTCCTGACCATTCCATTTCCAATGTTTTTCTTGTAGATTCTTTAGATTACAGTTTGCTTTCCGTATCTCAATTATGTCAAATGGGCTACAACTGTCTATTCACTGATGTTGGTGTCACTGTCTTTAGAAGAAGTGATGATTCAATAGCTTTTAAGGGAGTGTTAGAGGGTCAGCTATACTTAGTGGATTTTGACAGAGCTGAACTCGACACTTGCTTAATAGCTAAGACTAACTTGGGTTGGCTCTGGCACCGCCGACTAGCCCATGTTGGAATGAAGAATCTTCATAAGCTTCTAAAGGGAGAGCACATTTTAGGACTAACAAATGTTCATTTTGAGAAAGACAGGATTTGTAGCGCATGCCAAGCCGGGAAGCAAGTTGGCACTCGTCATCCACACAAGAACATCATGACAAGTGACAGGCTGCTGGAGCTCCTACACATGGATTTATTCGGCCCGATCGCTTACATAAGCATCGGCGGGAGTAAGTACTGTCTAGTTATTGTGGATGATTATTCTCGCTTCACTTGGGTGTTCTTTTTGCAGGAAAAATCCCATACCCAAGAGACCTTAAAGGGATTCTTAAGACGGGCTCAAAATGAGTTTGGCTTAAGGATCAAGAAAATTAGAAGCGACAACGGAACGGAGTTCAAGAACTCACAAATAGAAGGCTTCCTTGAGGAGGAGGGCATCAAGCATGAGTTCTCTTCTCCATATACCCCACAACAAAATGGTGTAGTGGAGAGGAAGAATCGAACTCTATTGGACATGGCAAGAACCATGCTTGATGAGTACAAGACATCGGATCGGTTTTGGGCCGAGGCGGTCAACACCGCCTGCTACGCCATCAACCGGTTATATCTGCACCGAATCCTCAAGAAGACATCCTATGAACTCCTAACCGGTAAAAAGCCCAATATTTCATATTTTAGAGTTTTTGGTAGCAAATGCTTTATTCTTGTTAAGAGAGGTAGAAAATCTAAATTTGCTCCTAAAACTGTAGAAGGCTTTTTACTAGGATATGATTCAAACACAAGGGCATACAGAGTCTTTAACAAGTCCTCAGGACTTGTTGAAGTTTCTTGTGACGTTGTGTTTGATGAAACTAACGGCTCTCAAGTAGAGCAAGTTGATCTTGATGAGATAGGTGAAGAACAGGCTCCGTGCATCGCGCTAAGGAACATGTCCATTGGGGATGTGTGTCCTAAGGAATCCATAGAACTTCCACATGCACAAGATCAACCATCCTCCTCCACGCAAGCATATCCACCAACCCAAAATGAGGACGAGGCTCAAGTTGATAAAGAGGAAGAACAAAATGATGAGCCACCTCAAGATGACGACAACGATCAAGGGGGAGATGCAAATGATGAAGACAAGGAGGATGAAGAACGAAGGCCGCCACACCCAAGAGTCCACCAAGCAATCCAACGAGATCACCCCGTCGACACCATCCTCGGCGACATTCATAAGGGGGTAACCACTCGATCTCGTGTTGCACATTTTTGTGAGCATTACTCTTTTGTTTCCTCTATTGAGCCACACAGGGTAGAGGAAGCACTTCAAGATTTGGATTGGGTGATGGCGATGCAAGAGGAGCTCAACAACTTCACTAGGAACGAGGTATGGCATTTAGTTCCACGTCCTAACCAAAATGTTGTAGGAACCAAGTGGGTCTTCCGCAACAAGCAAGATGAGCATGGTGCGGTGACAAGGAACAAATCTCGACTCGTGGCCAAGGGGTATTCACAAGTCGAAGGTTTGGATTTTGGTGAAACCTATGCACCCGTAGCTAGGCTTGAGTCAATTCATATATTATTGGCCTATGCTACTTACCATGGCTTCAAGCTTTACCAAATGGACGTGAAGAGTGCCTTCCTCAACGGACCAATCAAGGAGGAGGTCTATGTTGAGCAACCTCCCGGCTTTGAAGATAGTGAGTACCCTAACCATGTCTATAGGCTCTCTAAGGCGCTTTATGGGCTCAAGCAAGCCCCAAGAGCATGGTATGAATGCCTAAGAGATTTCCTTATTGCTAATGGCTTCAAAGTCGGCAAGGCCGATCCTACTTTATTTACTAAAACTCTTGACAATGATTTGTTTGTATGCCAAATTTATGTTGATGATATTATATTTGGGTCTACTAACGAATCTACATGTAAAGAATTTAGTAGGATCATGACACAGAAATTCGAGATGTCTATGATGGGGGAGTTGAAGTATTTTCTAGGATTTCAAGTCAAGCAACTCCAAGAGGGCACCTTCATTAGCCAAACAAAGTATACTCAGGACATTCTAACCAAGTTTGGAATGAAGGATGCCAAGCCCATCAAGACACCCATGGGAACCAATGGGCATCTCGACCTCGACACGGGAGGTAAGTCCGTGGATCAAAAGGTATACCGGTCGATGATTGGTTCATTGCTTTATTTATGCGCATCTCGACCGGACATTATGCTTTCCGTTTGCATGTGTGCAAGATTCCAATCCGACCCTAAGGAATCCCACCTTACGGCCGTAAAACGAATCTTGAGATATTTGGCTTATACTCCTAAGTTTGGGCTTTGGTACCCTCGGGGATCCACATTTGATTTGATTGGTTAGGGCGGGGTGCAAAATCAATAGGAAGAGCACATCGGGGACTTGCCAGTTCTTGGGAAGATCCTTGGTGTCTTGGGCTTCAAAGAAGCAAAATTCGGTCGCTCTTTCAACCGCCGAAGCCGAGTATATTGCCGCAGGCCATTGTTGCGCGCAATTGCTTTGGATGAGGCAAACCCTGCGGGACTATGGTTACAAATTAACCAAAGTTCCTCTTCTATGTGATAATGAGAGTGCAATCCGCATGGCGGATAATCCCGTTCAGCATAGCCGCACTAAACACATAGCTATTCGGTATCATTTTCTTCGGGATCACCAACAAAAGGGGGATATCGAGATTGCATACATTAACACTAAAGATCAATTAGCCGATATCTTTACCAAGCCACTTGATGAACAAACTTTTACCAAACTTAGGCATGAGCTCAATATTCTTGATTCTAGGAATTTCTTTTGCTAATTTGCACACATAGCTCATAAATATACCTTTGATCATGTCTCTTTGATATATGCTATGACTAATGTGCTTTCAAGTGTATTTCAAACCAAGTCATAGGTATATTGAAAGGGAATTGGAGTCTTCGGCGAAGACAAAGGCTTCCACTCCACTCTACTACTCATCCTTCACCGCCGCTCCGCATAACTCTCCATCTTTGGTATAATCTTCACTCATATGTTTTATTTGCCAAAGGGGAGAATATAGTTAGGCAAGGGCTTATATCTCACTCAAAGTATCTGTTTTTGGCGATTCATGCCAAAGGGGGAGAAAGTATGAGCCCAAAGCAAAAGGACCGCACCACCACCCTAATTTTAAAATTATTGGTTTTCAATTGAAAATTTCAAATTGGTATCTCTTTATGTTCTAAAGGGGGAGAAGTAGTATTTTCAAAATTTGATGTCTTAAAACCCTCTTGAACGCTAAGAGGAGAATTTATTCGAGGGGGAGTTTTTTGTTTTAGTCAAGGAAAAGCATTTTAAGACAAAGGGAGAAAATTTCAAATCTTGAAAAATGCTTCTCAAAATCATATTCATTTACCTTTGACTATCTTGCAAAAGGACTTTAAAAAGAATTTACAAAAGAATTTGCAAAAACAAAACTTGTGGTGCAAGCGTGGTCCAAAATGTTAAAAATAAAGAAACAATCCATGCACATCTAGGAAGTAATATTTATTGGCTCAATTCTAAGTAACCTTTGCACTTACATTTTGCAAACTAGTTCAATTCTGCACTTCTATATTTGCTTTGGTTTGTGTTGGCATCAATCACCAAAAAGGGGGAGATTGAAAGGGAATTAGGCTTACACCTAGTCCCTAATTAATTTTGGTGGTTAAATTGCCCAACACAAATAATTGGACTAACTAGTTTGCTCTAGTGTATAAGTTATACAGGTGCCAAAGGTTCACACTTAGCCAATAAAAAGACCAAGTATTGGGTTCAACAAAAGAGCAAAGGGACAACCGAAGGCACCTCTGATCTGGCGCACCGAACTGTCCGGTGTGCCACCGGACATGTCCGATGCACCAGAGGACTCCAGTGCAAACTCGTCGTCTTCGGGAAAATCCAGAGGCAACTCCACTATAATTCACCGGACTGTCCGGTGTACACCGGACAGTGTCCGGTGCTCCAAGGACAAGCGGCCTCAGGAACTCGCCAGCTTCGGGAAACTGCAACGGCTGCTCCGCTATAATTCACCGGACATGTCCGGTGTACACCGGACTGTCCGGTGTAACTGCGGGGCAACGGCTACGACGGCGCCAACGGCTACCTGCAGCGCATTTATTGCACGCCAGCGGGCGCAGAAGTCAGGAACGCCCATACTGGCGCACCGGACACTCTACAGTACATGTCCGGTGAGCCACCGGACATCCAGGCGGGCCCAGAAGACAGAGCTCCAACGGTCGGAACCCAACGACTTTGGTGACGTGGCTGGCGCACCGGACATGTCCGGTGTGCACCGGACTGTCCGGTGCACCATACGACAGACAGCCTCCACCAAACGGCTAGTTTGGTGGTTGGGGCTATAAATACCCCCAACCACCCACCATTCAAGTAATCCAAGTTTTCCACTTCTTAACCACTTACAAGAGCTAGGCATTCAATTCTAGACACACTCAAGTGATCAAATCCTCTCCAATTCCACACAAGGCTTTAGTGATTAGCGAGAGAGATTTGTCGTGTTCTTTTGAGCTCTTGCGCTTGGATTGCTTCTTTCTTTCTCAATTGTTCTTGTGATCAAAACTCATTTGTAACCAAGGCAAGAGACACCAATTGTGTGGTGGTCCTTGCGGGGAAGTTTTATTCCCGGGTTGATTTGAGAAGAGGAGCTCACTCGGTCCGAGGGACCGTTTGAGAGAGGGTAAGGGTTGAAAGAGACCCGGCCTTTGTGGCCTCCTCAACGGGGAGTAGGTTTGCGAGAACCGAACCTCGGTAAATCAAATCCGCATGTCACACTCTTCATTCGCTTGTGATTTGTTTTGCGCCCTCTCTCTCGGACTCATCATTATTTCTAACGATAACCCGTCTCGTAGTTGTGTTTATATTTGTAAATTTCAGTTTCGCCCTATTCACCCCCCTCTAGGCGACTTTCACATACCAAAGATCAGATCTATACTACTTTCCTCTAACACTATAGGGGTAGCCCTGAATTCTCTTCCCATAATTGTCAATGTCAATCTATGTGTCATATAATTTGCCTCAACAGGCCCTTTAGGTGTAATTACTACCACGGGTGTTTTTATATTTTGCAGTGGTAACTTATTTGTGTTGGCATATCAAGTAGACATAAATGAATGTGTAGCACCAGAATCAAATAATATTGCTGCAGGAATTGGATTAATATAAAACATACGAATAGCGATGTCAACTCCTTCAACAGTAGCATCAACACTGACTTGATCAAAATGTACCAAATTCAAATATTAGTGGAAAGGAAATATATTCTTATTTATATATTTATTTTATCTCATTTGCATAGTATTTTCTTCTCTTTTCTCAAATTCTAGAATTCCCTTTAGATCTCACACTATAATTTGGGTATTAATATATTTCTATTTACATTATTTTATATTGTCATCAAATGCACACAAAATGAAATCTGAGCATGATGCATATTTTATTTAAGTGTCATCAGCTATTTATTAACTTTAAAGGTGGTTATTCACATGCTCCATTAAATAGAGGCCAAATACTCAAGGAAATCATCTCCTATCATATGATTTACAAATTTGGGTATTACAATAGCTGCTGCTAGTGGTGTGTTGGCAGCTGACTTAGCATTGCCACCATGGTACCTGTCGGCGTTTCGAGACAGGGGGGTCCCTGAGCTGACGAGTGAAGTGTCGCCGCGTGCCCCAGCCCAGATGGGTCGATGCGAGGCCGAGCGCGAAGGGGGGAGAGCGAGGAGCCCGGAGATGGGCGAGAGAGAGGTGGAAATCCCGCGGCCTTCGTGTTCGTCCCGCGCCCAGGTCGGGTGCGCTTGCAGTAGGGGATTACAAGCGTCCACCCGGGGGAAGGAGCGAGCGGCCTTATGCGAGCGCCCGTCTCGTCCTCGTCCCCGAGCGGCCAACCCCCTCTAAGAGGGCCCTGGCCCTTCCTTTTATAGGCGTAAGGAGAGGGTCCAGGTGTACAATGGGGGGTGTAGCAGAGTGCTACGTGTCTAGCGGAGGAGAGCTAGTGCCCTAAGTACACGCCGTCGTGGCGGCCGGAGAGATCTTGGCACCCGATTTGTGTGATGTCGTGGCCGTCGGAGGAGTGCTGGAGCCTGGCAGAGAGACAGTTGTCGGGGCCGTCGAGTCCTTGCTGATGTCCTCTTGCTTTCGTAAGGGGGCCGAGAGCCGCTATCGTCAGGGAACGTGCGGGGCGCCATCATCGCCTATCTGGCGGAGCGAGCCAGATGGGACGCCGGTCTTGTTCCCCATAGCCTCAGTCAGCTTGGAGTAGGGTAATGATGACGCCTCCTATTGACGTAACCGGTCCGCGCCCTAGGTTGGGCGATGTGGAGGCTTCTCCGAGGTCGAGGTCGAGTCCGTCTTTCGTGGCCGAGGCCGAGTCCGAGCCCCCGGGTCGGGCGAGGCGGAGTTCGTTGTCTTCTGGGGCTGAGCCCAAGTCCGAGCCCTGGGTCGGGCGGAGCGGAGTTCGCCGTCTTCCGGGGCTTAGCCCGAGTCCGAGCCCTGGGTCGGGCGGAGCGGAGTTCGCCGTCTTCCGGGGCTTAGCCCGAGTCCGAGCCCTAGGTCGGGCAGAGCGGAGTTCACCGTCTTCCGGGGCTTAGCCCGAGTCCGAGCCCTGGGTCGGGCGAAGCGGAGTTTCCTATGGCGCGCGGCCGGGCCTGACTGCCTGTCAGCCTCACTCTGTCAAGTGGCACTGCAGTCAGAGCGGCGCAGGCGGCGCTGTCTTTCTGTCAGACCAGTTGGCGGAGCGGCAAAGTGACGGCGGTCACTTCGGCTCTGTCAGCTGAGGGGCGCGCGTTGGGACAAAGGTGTCAGGCCACCTTTGCATTAAATGCTCCTGCGATTTGGTCGGGGTTGCTTCTTGGCGAAGACAGGGCCTCGGGCGAGCCGGGAACGCATTCGCCGCTGAAGGGGGGCCTCAGGCGAGGCGGAGATCCTTCGGGGTCGGCTGCCCTTGTCCGAGGCTAGGCTCGGGCGAGGCGTGATTGAGTCCTTCGAATGGACTGATCCCTGACTTGATCGCACCCATCAGGCCTTCGCAGCTTTATGCTGATGGGGGTTACCAGCTGAGAATTAGGAGCCTTGAGGGTACCCCTAATTATGGTCCCCGACAGTAGCCCCCGAGCCTCGAAGGGAGTGTTAGCACTCGCTTGGAGGCTTTCGTCGCACTTTTTTGCAAGGGGACCAGCCTTTCTCGGTTGCGTTTTTGTTCCGGTGGGTGCGCGCGAGCGCACCCGCCGGGTGTAGCCCCCGAGGCCTCGGAGGAGTGGTTTGACTCCTTCGAGGTCTTAACGCCTCGCGCAATGCTTCGGCTGGTCTGGTCGTTCCCTCATGCGAGTTGGCCGTAGCCCGGGTGTACGGTCGGGTCTCAAGTTCTCGGGCTGGTATGTTGACGCTGTCAACGGTTTGGCCGGAGCCGGGTTTGCGAGAGCAGCCCCCGAGCCTCTGCACTGGGCGAGAGGGCGATCAGGGACAGACTCAACTTCTTTATATACGCCCCTGCGTCGCCTTTCCGCAAGGAGGAGGGGGGGAGAGCGCCATGTTGCCCTCGGTGGGCGCCGAACATGGTGTCTCCGGTGAGCTGCAAGCGGGTGATCCGAGCGGACGCCTGTGCCCCATTCGTTAGGGGTCGGCTAGGGGCCCAGAGGCGCGCCCAAAAGTACCTGCGGGTGATTTGCCAGACCCGGTCCCCTGGTGACGGGGTCCGAGGGCTCGATGCCTCCCTCTGATGGGATTCTGTTACAAGATCGTTCCCGCTGGTCTCGGAAATGTCCTAGGGTACCTCGGGAGCGCAGCCCGAGCCTTGGTTATGTATCGAACGTACCCATGGTCATCCCTCGCTCTGTGTCTGAGGCGGTTGTGAACCCTTCGGGGGCCAGCCTTTGAACCCCTGATCAGTAGTGGGCGCGGAGCCCGAGTAGCCTGAGGCGGCCGTTGAACCCTTCCGAGGGGCCGGCCTTTGAACCTCTGACCTGTAGTGGGTGTGGAGCCCACGTGCTCTGAGGTGGCTGTTGAACCCTTCCGAGGGGCCAGCCTTCGAACCTCTGATCAGTAGGGAGGCTCGGAGCCTGGTTCCTTCACAGGGAAGGATCCTTTCCGGGGTATCCCCCTTTCCCGGTCCCTTTTGCAAGAGAGAGAAAGAGGAAATAAGGAAAAGGATACGAAATCGAACGACGCGGTGTACCTTTTTTGACGCGGTTATTGTGGCGAAGGTGAAGCGTCGCTTGCTTCTCCTGCCAGAGGCGTCGCCTGTCCCGCCGCGGAGTTAATGCGACGGGGCGAGTGGTTCGCAGGGCAGCCGTTGCGCGTGCGCGAGCCGTTCGTGGAACGGAATACGGGCGCGTTGTCTTCACGCCGTGAGAGAGGGTTCCCTTGCTGCCCCCGGATGGGACGTAAGCTTGGCTGATGACGTGACCGCTGCTCCTGCCCGCCTGCCACCGCCATTACTGCCGGCCCGTCTTCGGCCGCATTGACCGTCGCGCCAGGCTAGAGCCGCTGGGTCGTGCGCTGGGTTGCCTCGAGTCGCGGTATTGGTTCCGCAGTCGAGGAGGTGAGGTGGTGGCGCAGGTGGCGGTGCAGTTACTCACACGTAGCAACCGGCGCACCGGTTGCATGACGCGTGGGCCTGGTCCTCCAGGCTGGGCGCGTTGGAAGTTGGAGAGGTGCGCCCACTTGGTGCGGTTGCATGCCGCCTGCATGGCTGCCCGCCCTTTCGCCCGCTGGTCTGGGCAAAAGTGGTGAGCCGCTTGTAACCGCCGGGCGGTTGCACGCACCGCGCGCGGCGGTTTGGCTTCTTCTGCTCTAGACCGGCTTGCGTGACGCGTGGGACCCAGCCCCCGCACCGTAGGGGGATGACCTTGGAGCGTGTTGGAGAAGACTTAGCCCACGACGGCTGGGGACGCAAGTAGGGAGAGTCGCCTTTAAAAGGAGGGTGACCTTCTTGGAAGGCGACTGTGTCTTCGCGCTCCCTTATGCATCGTGTCTTTCCATCTTCCAAGCCCCCGGATGGGGGATATCCGCCGTCTTTCCGCTTCGTCGTTGGAGGAACGCAACTCCGCGGGAGTTGGTACCTTTCAGCCATCGTTCGGCTTCAAGGATTTTCATCATGCAGCCCGGCTGCACCCCTCCGTCGGCGGTCACCCAAGACGGCGACCTCCAGTTCGATGGAGGGGGAAAGCGAGCCGGGCTGCGGCCTCTGCCCCTCCCTCAGCCTCAAGGATTTTCATCACCAAGGCTGGGGAGGGGAGTGAGGCGAGGCGGGAGGCCGCCTCCGCGTGGGTCGGTAACCCTTTTCTTCCCCCGGCGTCTGGGGGAGAAAGGCATCTCCCAGTACCGCGGAGGCTTCCCCCAGGCATGCCGGGGTAGGCGGACCGCCCCTGCTCGGCCAGGGTGCAGCATTCCGTCCTCCGTCCGGACGATGGCTGCGCCGCGTGCGGGCCGGCCATGTCCAGGCCTTCCTCATGCCGATAGCCGCATCAGTGGGTCGCCCAGCACGTCGTGTGCCGCGAGGGCGGCGCTTATGTTCTGGGCGGTTCCGGCGAGGGCGAGGACCTGCCGGTGCGCTTTGAGGCGTCTGGCGCCCGCTGGCGCAGTGCTGGGGTGGTGGCAGCCGGAGAAGGCTTCTCTGTCAATGAGATTGCCAACTCCGCCCGCACCCCTGGGCCTCCGTCTTCCGGCCTGAATGGCTGGTTCTTGTCCTCGGTGAACGAGAGACCCCATGCCGTAGCGCCCGCCCGGAAGTCGCTGCTGAAGCTGCTTCGCCGCCCAGGGCGAAGGTCGTTGTTGCTGCTGCCGGAACGGGCGACGGCGAGCCACCCGTCGGCCTTCTGTTGCTCCGCAGGCCCCCCAACCGCGTGGGGTTGTTCGTACCTGCGGAGGTGGAACCGGAGTTCCATTTGTAATGGCACCTTGGATGCCAGTGTTTTCGTTCATTGCGGCTGTCGAGGCCTGAACATGTATGTATTTTCGGCGCGGAGCCATGTTCTTTCTTCATTTTCGAGCACTAAGGCTCGCCTGTTGGTTGTCTGAACCGCTTTACCAAGCGTGAGTCGCCCCGTGTAAAGGTGACGAGTGAGGTATCCGTATCCTGGAGGCGTAGGAGTCCCTCGGCTCGGTCAGCCTTGTTGTCCGAGGCTTCCCTTGCTTAGTTAGAAGAAACCCTCGGCCACTCTTCGATGAGCCGAGGCCAGGGGTAGCGGTGCCAGCGCGAACAGAGGCAGAGTTGGCTCGAAAAGAAGACCAGGTCAGCCGGAGCCTGGCCAGGTCGTCCGTTGGCGGGACCGACGTCGGGATTGGCCTGCTGAAGCCTTGGGCCGGGATGATGTCCTTGGGGGACAGCTAGCCGAGGCCCTGGGGTGACCGGCCGAGCCGCCTGCTCGGGCTGGATTCTTGGAGAAGACCCTAGCGGCGATGGCCCGGGCTTGGCGATGACGTTGTCCTTCAGAGTGGAGACCCTTGGACCGCGTCGCCGTCCGAGGCTAGGTCGGACCTCGCCAAAGGTGTTGTCGATGCCGAGGGTGCTGCCGCTCCCTTTAGCCGCCAAGATCCGAGCCTGTAGGATCGGATTATCCTGTAGCGTGTGTTTTCCGCGGCCGCCGAGGCCGAAACACACCCTCGCCGTATTGTAAAGCCGCGTCTCCTTTCCTCTTGTTTCGAGTATCTGGACTTTTTGGTCGGTAACAGGACTGTTTGTGCGGGCGAGAGTTGCTTCTCACGGAAGGTGATGAGTGAGGTATCCGTATCCCGGAGGCATAGGAATCCCTCGGCTCGGTCGCCCTTGCCGCTTACGCGCGCTCTTACCCGTCCATGGGGTTCTGTCACCGATGCAGCCGAGAAGGCTCGAAGAACCGCTCCAGCAGAAGAGCTTCCGAACGTGAAGACTTGTTCGGTCCACGGAATCACTTATCCGAACGTGAGTTACTCATGGCAGAAGGTGATGAGTGAGGTATCCGTATCCCGGAGGCGTAGGAGTCCCTCGGCTCGGTCAGCCTTGGCTGCTTACGTGTACTCCGTCGTTTTCAGGATCCACTTTCGAAGTTGGTCGAAAAGCTCGAAAGATATTCCGGCAGAGAAGATCTTTTTTCGAGGAAAATTTCGACGCAGAGGGGGTTCCCCCCTTTTAGCCCCCGAGGGAGGGTCGGGCTTCGCCGAGGCAAGGCTGACCCTTCCTTGATGACTAAACTTTGTGTGAGAGCGAGGTATATGAACAACTTGAAAACATCTTAAGGGTAGAAGTGACGTAGCTGTTGGATGTTCTAAGCGTTGCTGTAGACCTCGCCTTGACTGTTGGCCAGCTTGTTTGTTCCGGGCTTCAGAACTTTGGCGATGACAAGCGGCCTTTCCCAGGGGAGCGTGTAGCCCCCGGGTGTCTTCAACAAGGGCCCGGGGTGCGGAGGTGGAGCTCCATCCCATCCTCCAGCAAGACGAACGACTTGGCGCGCCGCGCCAACCGCCGAGCTCTAGCTCGGTCGAGGGGTAGCTCTCCTCGGTGGAGATATTGTAGGTACGGGGTCTGCCAGCTTTGATTAGGCGTGACCCCACTTCGCTCCTCCTCGACGCGCAGCGTCTCGCCCTCGGGGGGCGAGGGTGCCTCGGGCCTAGCTGAGGGTGCCTCAGACTGGGCCGAGGGTGCCTCGGGCTCGGGCGTGTCGTCGATTTTGAAGGAGGGTTGATGCAGGTCTCAGGAGCAGGCTTCCGAGGGGAACGTTATTCGCCCCGAGGCGGTACAGAGGCAGGCCCCTTTTGCCGAGGTGCGGGATGAAAGGGCTGAGGGCCGCGAGACATCCCATGACCCTCTGTACGCTTTTCAAGTCCGCGATGCGCCCCATGTTGGTGATGGCTGCGATCTTCTCTGGGTTGGCTTCGATGCCCCGCTCGGAGACGATGAACCCCAAGTGCATGCCTCGGGGCACTCCGAAGACACACTTTTCGGGATTGAGCTCGACACCTTTCGCCTTGAGACATCGGAATGTCACTTCAAGGTCGGAAAGGAGGGCGGAGGCTTTCCTTGTCTTGACTACGATGTCATTGACGTAGGCCTCGACCGTGCGGCCAATGTGCTCGCCGAACTCATGGTTCATACACCGCTGGTACGTCGCGCCCGCATTCCTCAAGCCGAACGGCATGGTGACATAGCAGTACATGCCGAAGGGCGTGATGAAAGGAGTCATGAGCCTGTCGGACTCTTTCATCCTGATTTGGCGATACCCTGAGTAGGCATCGAGGGAAGGCAGGGTTTCACACCCAGCAGTGGAATCCATGATCTGATCGATGCGAGGCAGAGGGTAGGGAACCTTCGGACATGCTCTGTTTAGACCAGTGTAGTCTACACACATCCGCCATTTCCCCCCTTTCTTTCTCACAAGCACAGGGTTGGCAAGCCATTCGGGATGGAATACCTCTTTGATGAACCCTGCCGCCATTAGCTTGCGGATCTCCTCGCCTATGGCTCTGCGCTTCTCCTCGTCGAATCGGCACAGAGGCTGCTTGACGGGTCGGGCTCCGGCTCGGATGTCCAGTGAGTGCTCGGCGACATCCCTCGGTATGTCGAGCATGCCCGAGGGACTCCACGCGAAGACGTCGGCGTTCGCGCGGAGAAAGTCGAAGAGCACCGCTTCCTATTTGGGATTGAGCCCGAAGCCGATCCGGACTTGCTCGGAGGCGTCGCTGCTGGGGTCGAGGGGGACGGACTTAACCGTCTCCACTGGCTCGAAGTTGCCGGCATGACGCTTCACGTCTGGCACCTCCTTAGAGAGGCTCTCCAGGTCGGCGATGAGGGCCTCGGACTCGGCGAGGGCCTCGGCGTACTCCACGCACTCCACGTCGCATTCGAACGCGTGTTTGTACGTGGGGTCGACGGTAATGACCCCGTTGGGGCCCGACATCTTGAGCTTGAGGTAGGTGTAATTGGGGACAGCCATGAACTTCGCGTAGCAGGGCCTCCCCAATACCGCGTGGTAGGTTCCTCGGAACCCGACCACCTCGAACGTCAGGGTCTCCCTTCAGAAGTTGGAGGGTGTTCCGAAGCAGACGGGAAGATCGAGTTGTCCGAGGGGCTGGACGCGCTTCCCAGGGATGATCCCATGGAAAGGCGCAGCGCCCGCCCGAACCGAGGACAGATCGATACGCAGAAGCCCGAGGGTCTCGGCGTAGATGATGTTGAGGCTGCTGCCTCCATCCATGAGGACCTTGGTGAGCCTGACGTCGCCGATGACGGGGTCGACGACGAGTGGGTATTTCCCCAGGCTCAGCACATGGCCGGGGTGGTCGGCCTGGTCGAAGGTGATGGGCTTGTCGGACCAGTCCAGGTAGACGGGCGCCGCCACCTTCACCGAACAGACCTCCCGGCGGTGCCGAGCCGAGGCGTTCGCCGCTTGCCCGCCGTAGATCATGAAGCAGTCGTGGACCTCGGGGAACTCTCCTGCCTGGTGATCTTCCTTCTTGTCGTCGTCGCGAGCCCTGCCACCCTCCGCGGGTGGCCCGGCCCTGTGGAAGTGGCGCCGAAGCATGACGCACTCCTCAAGGGTGTGCTTGACGGGCCCCTGATGATAGGGGCACGGCTCCTTGAGCATCTTGTCGAAGAGGTTGGGACCTCCTGGGGGTTTCCGAGGGTTCTTGTACTCGGCGGCGGCGACAAGGTCCGCGTCGGCGGCGTCGCGTTTTGCTTGCGACTTCTTCTTGCCCTTCTTGGGGCCGCGCTGAGTTGACGCCTCGGGAGCATCTTCCGGTGGGTGGCCTTGGGGCTGCTTGTCCTTCCGGAAGATAGCCTCGACCGCTTCCTGGCCGGAGGCGAACTTGGTGGCGATGTCCATCAGCTCGCTCGCCCTGGTGGGGGTCTTGCGACCCAGCTTGCTCACCAGGTCGCGGCAGGTGGTGCCGGCGAGGAACGCGCCGATGACGTCCGAGTCGGTGATGTTGGGTAGCTCGGTGCGCTGCTTCGAGAATCACCGGATGTAGTCCCGGAGAGACTCTCCCGGCTGCTGTTGGCAGCTTCGGAGGTCCCAGGAATTCCCGGGGCACACGTACGTGCCCTGGAAATTGCCGGCGAAAGCTTGGACTAGGTCGTCCCAGTTGGAGATCTGCCCCGGAGGCAGGTGCTCCAACCAGGCGCGAGCGGTGTCGGAGAGGAACAAGGAAAGGTTGCGGATGATGAGGTTGTCATCGTCCGTTCCACCCAGTTGGCAGGCCAGACGGTAGTCCGCGAGCCACAGTTCCGGTCTCGTCTCCCCCGAGTACTTTGTGATAGTAGTCGGGGGTCGGAACCGGGTCGGGAATGGCGCCCGTCGTATGGCCCGGCTGAAGGCCTGCGGACCAGGTGGTTCGGGCGAGGGACTCCGATCCTCCCCGCTGTCGTAGCGTCCCCCATGCTTGGGGTGGTAGCCTCGGCGCGCCCTCTCGTCGAGGTGGGCCCGACGATCGCGGTGATGGTGCTCGTTGCCGAGGCGACCCGGGGCTGCAGGCGCTGTGTTGCGCGTGCGCCCGGTGCAGACCGAGGCTTCCCGCATGAATCGGGAAGTCGCGGCATGATGTTCCGAGGGGTACCCCTGCCTTCGGGAGGCGGAGCTCTCGGCCCGCCAGACCGCGGCGCCTTCCAGGAGTTCCTTGAGCTATCCCTGGATTCGCCGCCCCTCGGTGGTTGATGGCTCCGGCATCGCGCAGAGGAGCATTGCTGCTGCAGCCAGGTTCTAGCCGACCCCACTGGATGCGGGTGGCGGCCTGACCCTGACATCGTCGTCGACGCGATGCTGGAAGCCCTGGGGTAGATGACGTATTTCTCCGGCTGGAGGTTGGCCCGCCCATGCCTGCCCGACGTCCCGGCGGATTGGCTCAAGCGCTCATGCTCCCTCGTCGAGCCTGGCCTGCACCCCGCGGATTTGCTCGAGTTGTGGGTCGCGACCCCCCGCCGGAACGGGGACCACGGCTAGCTCCCGCGGGATGTCGACGCGAGGCACCTGCCTAGGGAGATCACCGTCCTCCGGCATGCCGAGATGGTTGCCTTCGAGGGGACCCCCTAGATCGACGTGGAAACATTCGCGGCTCGGGCCGCAGTCGTCGTCGCCGAGGCTACGGCTACCGTCGGAACAGTCGGAGAGGCAGTAGTCGCACGCAGTCATGAAGCCCCACATGGCACTGGGGTTGCCAAGTCCGGAAAAATCCCAATGGAAGCTGGGTTCGTCGTCTTCCTCGGACCCGGAGGGCCCGTAGGTCGAGACGTCCGCCAGCCGGTCCCAAGGTGACCGCATACGAAACCCTAGAGGGTTCGGATTCGTCTCTACGAGAGCGTCCGCCAAAGCAGAGCCGCTAGGCGGGTCGAGGCTAAATCTGAAAGGCGTGGGATGGGAATCGGTCGGTACCTCTTGGTCGACGGTCGGTGATGAGGTCACGTCGGGGGCTGACTGCACCATCGTCTCAGGTACGAGGGCGACACCTAGCAAGCCTTTCGCGAGCGTGCTGGCGTCGTCTGTTTGCCCAAGGTTGACGTGTCGCGGGGAGATAGCGCTCGTCTTCGTCTCAAGCGCGAGGCCGATGCCCGGCGCGCTCCCCGTTGGAGTGCTGGCGTTGTCGACTCGCTCGACGGCCGACGAGGCGCCGCCTCCTGCTTGGCCTTGGTTGCCCCGCCTCCGTCTCCTCCGCCGACAGGGAAGAAGACGGGGCGAGCTCGAAGGTTGTTCTTCCGCCACGCAGGGAAGACGTCGTCGATTCCGCCGTCGGAGGGCGGACTGTCGGCCGCCATTGTCGCTGACGCCCGACGGTGGAAGGAGTATCATGTCGTAGCCGCCGTCGAGGGACATGAACTCAAGGCTCCCGAAACGAAGTACCGTCCCGGGCCGGAGAGGTTGCTGGAGACTACCCATCTGGAGCTTGACGGGAAGCTGTTCGTCAACACGCAGCAGGCCCCTACCTGGCGCGCCAACTATCGGCGTTTCGAGACAGGGGGGTCCCTGAGCCGACGAGTGAAGTGTCGCCACGTGCCCCAGCCCAGATGGGTCGACGCGAGGCCGAGCGCGAAGGGGGGAGAGCGAGGAGCCCGGAGATGGGCGAGAGAGAGAGAGGTGGAAATCCCGCGGCCTTCATGTTCGTCCCGCGCCCAGGTCGGGTGCGCTTGCAGTAGGGGATTACAAGCGTCCACCCGGGGGAAGGAGCGAGCGGCCTTATGCGAGCGGCCGTCTCGTCCTCGTCCCCGAGCGGCCAACCCCCTCTAAGAGGGCCCTGGCCCTTCCTTTTATAGGCGTAAGGAGAGGGTCCAGGTGTACAATGGGGGGTGTAGCAGAGTGCTACATGTCTAGCGGAGGAGAGCTAGTGCCCTAAGTACACGCCGTCGTGGCGGCCGGAGAGATCTTGGCACCCGATTTGTGTGATGTCGTGGCCGTCGGAGGAGTGCTGGAGCCTGGCGGAGAGACAGCTGTCGGGGCCGTCGAGTCCTTGCTGACGTCCTCTTGCTTTCGTAAGGGGCCGAGAGCCGCCATCGTCAGGGAACGTGCGGGGCGCCATCATCGCCTATCTGGCGGAGCGAGCCAGATGGGACGCCGGTCTTGTTCCCCGTAGCCTGAGTCAGCTTGGAGTAGGGTAATGATGGCGCCTCCTGTTGACGTAACCGGTCCGCGCCCTAGGTTGGGCGATGTGGAGGCTTCTCCGAGGTCGAGGTCGAGTCCGTCTTTCGTGGCCGAGGCCGAGTCCGAGCCCCCGGGTCAGGCGAGGCGGAGTTCGTCGTCTTCTGGGGCTGAGCCCAAGTCCGAGCCCTGGGTTGGGTGGAGCGGAGTACGTCGTCTTCCGGGGCTTAGCCCGAGTCCGAGCCCTGGGTTGGGCGGAGCGGAGTTCGCCGTCTTCCGGGGCTTAGCCCGAGTCCGAGCCCTGGGTCGGGCGGAGCGGAGTTCGCCGTCTTTCGGGCTTAGCCCGAGTCCGAGCCCTGGGTCGGGCGAAGCGGAGTTTCCTATGGCGCGCGGCCGGGCCTGACTGCCTGTCAGCCTCACTCTGTCAAGTGGCACTGCAGTCGGAGCGGCGCAGGCGGCGCTGTCTTTCTGTCAGACCAGTTGGCGGAGCGGCGAAGTGACGGCGGTCACTTCGGCTCTGTCAGCTAAGGGGCGCGCGTCGGGATAAAGGTGTCAGGCCACCTTTGCATTAAATGCTCCTGCGATTTGGTCGGGGTTGCTTCTTGGCGAAGACAGGGCCTCGGGCGAGCCGGGAACGCATTCGCCGCTGAAGGGGGGCCTCAGGCGAGGCGGAGATCCTCCGGGGTCGGCTGCCCTTGTCCGAGGCTAGGCTCGGGCGAGGTGTGATCGAGTCCTTCGAATGGACTGATCCCTGACTTGATCGCACCCATCAGGCCTTCGCAGCTTTATGCTGATGGGGGTTACCAGCTGAGAATTAGGAGCCTTGAGGGTACCCCTAATTATGGTCCCCGACAGTACCGATCTTATTTTATTTTAGATCTGTGATCTAGTAGTATCTAAAATTTATAAAATTCTGTACATAAGTTGGCAATCAGAAGTTATTTTGCCTTAATTTTTATAGAGTTTTAGAAGTAGCAGATTAATTACTAAAAATAAAACCTACATGAAAATAATTTAATCTTTTTTGCTTCACATTCATTTTTTATCTTATAAGGCTAAAACTTTTGTTAAAAATAACTAATACTATTATTGAACTACTGAAATTTTGGTTGATTTTATAAAGCAATTTAAGTAGTCTTTCTTCTAATTACTATCTAAATTAATTTTTTATTTATTTTTTAAAACACTTAGCAAACAATAATAAAATAATCTCCAATTTTTGAACAGTCTTCGTGTCAGCTAAAATAACTTACAAATATTTTTAAAATTTTATGGGAACTTTAAATGTGGACCTATATAAAGTCATCTAAAATATTTGTGTAATTTATAGATCCATATTTAAAGTGCTTAGAATTTTTTGTAAATGTTTGTATAAGTTATTTTACCAGAGAAGAGGGACATATAGAAATTTGAGGTCTTTTTATTATTGTTTTCCAAGTGTTTCCAAAAACAATTGTAACATTGATTTAGTTAGTAATCAGAAAAATACTACTTAAATTGCTTAATAAAATCAACCAAAATTTCAGTAGTTTAGTAATTGTATTAGTTACCTATAATAAAAGTTTTAGCCTCAGAAGATAAGAAATTAAAATGGAACAAAAATATTAAGCTCTTTTAATATAGTTTTTTATTTTTAGTAATTAAGCTGCTACTCCTAAAATTTTATCGAAAAATGAGGATAAATATAATACGTGATTACCAACTTGTGTGCAAAATTATATAAATTTTGGATACAACTAGATTACAGAACTAAAATTGACTGTAATGCCCTGAATTTGGGGGTAGAATTTTTTCTTCTTTTTACTCACCAAATTCAGGCGTTACTCTCTTTTCTCTTCCCGTTTCGCTCCTTCTTCCCAATTTCAAACCAGTATAGTGACAAGTGTTCGTGTCATGTACAAACAAAACCTAAGTGTCATGGGTGTTGCATCATGCCGAAGCGCATTTCTTTGTCTGATGTCGCGTGTTCGTCTCGTCCCGTTTCGAATTATTGGTTCGCGATCGGATTCCGTTTAGTGGTCGTGCGTGTCGTGGGTTTCGGTCCGTGATGTGTCCCATCCCGGCCCAGCCCAGCCCGGTCTGGCCCACGTGCCCCCGGCGTCCCCTGCCCTCCCTATGCGCGCCCCCCTCCCCCTAATCCCTTTGTCTCATTTGATTTCTCCCGCGCAGTAACCTCTCTCCCTCTTCCACCTCTCTCTCTCCCCGTGGTGCCCTAGGGTTTGGAGACGTGATCGCCGGAGTTTGGATCCCCGGAAGTGAGTTTTTCCCCTCCCCTTCCCTCTCTCTCTCCCGCCCCACCCTTTCTTCCTCCCTGCGTGGCCCCTGCCGCGCGCCCTCCCCTCCCCTGCTCTCGCGCTCTCCCCCCCCCCCCCCCGCGCGCCCTCGGCGAGCCCCCTCCCCGCGCCGAGCCCCTCCCCGGCGGCCGTGCCCTCCCCTCCGCGCTCGGCCCCGCGTTGCCGTGCCCCTCCCCTCCCCGTTGCGCGCCCCCGGCGGCGGCTCGACCGCCCCCCCCCCCCCCGCCCCGCGCCCCGCGGCGGCTCGGCCCTTGCCCTGCGCCCCGCGTCCCGTGCTCGCGTGCCCTCGGCACGCGCAGCGTGCTTTCGCGCGTGCGACCGTAGTCGTGCGGCGTTCAGCCCCCGTCTTAATTCATTTTAATTTTAGTTTAGTCGATGTGCTGCGTCGCATCTTCGCCGCGCGACGGTTCATTCTAATTTCATCTTTATTAATGTGTTGTGTCGTGCGCTTCGTCGCGCGACGATCCTTTTAATTTATATTTATTAATGTGTTGTGTCGCGCGCTTCGCGGCGCGACGATTCGTTTTTAAATGTAGTTCTGTTGACGTAAGCCGTCGTGCGTTTCATCGCGCAACGCTTAACGTTTATCTATAATTAATGCAAGAATCTCGTTGCGCGCTCTATCGCGCGGCGAGTCGTTCAGTTCTTAATTCAATTTAAATGCTATGTCGCGCGTCTCGCCGTGCGACCACTCTCTTTCATTCATCTTTATTTATTTATAATGATTAAATGTGGAACATGACTTTACTTTATGCTAAACGCAGTATTGATACCCTTCTGTTTAAACGAGTGGTTTAATTTATAATTATGTAACGTGATCGCTTCTCGACCGTAGACTCAACTGTCATTTCCTCTTTCTCTCTTAACCGTAATTGCGAGCCCCGCGTGGAACGTCTGTTTATTTATTGCATTCTATTGTATGGTGTATTGTTCCTTTGTATTAAATGTGTGGATGTATGTATGTTTGCGCTCGTATAGAGAACGATCTGGTTGAAGAGCCCGAGGAACTCACAGGAGAAGCCCCTGAGCAGCAGCTGGTTGGTGGAGGCAAGTGTCCCTTAACCTATCTTTATCCTATCCATTCTATAATTCACTTCCCACATTTACACAGTTATACCTAAGGATTGACTAGCTTTTATTATCCATGTCCTTGATTACCTATTTGGGTTGGATTATTATTGGTTAGCTTTATGCTATTGCTTAACATTAATCAATGAACATGATGAGAATTATATATGATACGATGTTTTCCCTCTTATTTATGATGTTATACTTGTGGCATTCAAGGGGGCTCGAGCGGTTTCTCGAGTGCCTCCCCGTAAGGACCTGTTCGTTGGATGACCGCCCGAGATAACAGTGCAACCATGAGGGTGGAGTGGGACGCCCTTAGCTGAATAATTAGAGGAACCGGGATGTAGTTCGCTTAGCTGTCGTGCCGTCAATGGGGCTCAGTGTATGCGGCTCGCTCTGCCAAGGTTGATTTGTCCCTTGGGGAGGAGTGCGGTACATTTAGGAAACCTAACGGGCGGCTACAGCTCCGGAGAATCTTTGTAAAGGCTACGTAGTGATACCCTGCTGGGTCACCTTGGTAGTGATCAATGGAGAGTCATGATCTCCGAGCAGAAAGAGAAATCACGGTGTAAGGAAAATGGACCCCGGGCCATTTGGCAAATTGAGTTTTGGTGTTTGATGAACGACACAATCCGTGAACTAATAAGTTTTCTAGTATTTGTGTTTGTAGTTCACAGGATGCGAAGAGAATTGGACCAAGGCAATGAGGATGCAACACCTCAAAAGAAGACATAAAAAGATGCATAGGAGTCCAATACTCAAGAACAAAGAAGCCCGAAGAAATCAGCGAAGAAATCCAAACATAAGGGCTGTCAGCCAGCGCCTGGTGGCGCACCGGACTGTCCGGTGAGGTACCGGACAGTCTGCGTAGAGAGGCCGCAGACAGGCGCTCTCTGGCTATAGCACCGGACTGTCCGGTGTACACCGGACTGTCCGGTGTGGCAACGGGCAGACGGCAACGGTCGAATCCAACGGTCGGATCCAACGGTCGACTGCTACAGGCGCCAACGGTCGTCTGACGTGGCAAGCACCGGACACTGAACAGTAGATGTCCGGTGTGCACCGGACTGTCCGGTGCACCCGACGACAGAAAGCTGCTGCTTTCTGTCCAACGGCTAGTTGGGGGCTTGGAGGCTATAAATACCACCCCAACCGGCCATTCTCAAGAGTGAGAGCCCAAGCAACATACCAAGACACATAGTGCATATTTCCAAGTGCTCAAACACCCAAGTGCTTAATAGAATCACTCGGTGATTAGCGTAGGTGCTTTGCGAAGTGCTTAGGTTAGTTAGACCGCTTTAGCGCTTGCTCTAGGTGAATCCTAGTTAGTTGAGTGAGTTTTGTAAAACCACACAACCCCTCGGCTCTTGCGCGAGCCGTTGTAACTGTACCGAGTGGGGCGATAGTCTTGCGAGACCATGACAACCGCGTTTGTGTCACGGCCGCCACCGTGTACCGGAGGGAACGAGGCCCGCGGTGTTTCGGCCGGAAGCTCGATAGTGGAGACGGCGGGGAGCGTCCGAGAGGAGCCGGAAGCGGAGCACCACTTGCTCGTGGAGAAGGCCCGCGGCTCTCTACGGAGTTACTCAACCGTGGTGCTTGGCCCTCGCGTGGGCTTCCCTTTGCGTAGGGGCACCAACGAGGATTAGTCGGGACCTTGCGCGGTTCCGGATACCTCGGTAAAAATACCGGCGTCATCCACGAGAGTTTGCTTCTCTACTTAGCTCTTTACATTCCGCATTTACATTAAGCATTTAAGTTTCAATCTTGTAATCATACTTATTTAGTGTAGATTGAAACTTAGCCTTTGCGGAAGAGATAGCATCACTTAGACAAAACCTAGTTTGCACATTCTAGTTTTGATTATTTGCATAGGTTTTGCTCTAGGGATTTATTTGTGGCCTAGTTTAGTAAAAGTTTTAGAAGTCCTAATTCACCCCCCCCCCTCTTAGGCGTCACCCGTTTCCTACAAGTGGTATCAGAGCCCGGTTTGGCTCATTTGAAACGCTTTAGCTTCATCGCTAAAAGAGCCGACGCTTTTTAGAGGAAGGGATGGATACCCATAGGCCACCACACTTCGACGGCACTAACTTCCCATATTATAGTGCTAGAATGGCTTGTTACCTAGAGGCCGTTGATCTAGGTGTTTGGAGAGTCACTCGTGACGGGATGAAACCCCTCAAGAATCCCGAGAAACCCACCACGAGTGAGGAAAAAGAAATTCATTTAAATGCTAGAGCCAAAAATTGCTTGTATGAATCTCTTAGCATGGATATTTTTAATCAAGTATTTACCTTGAAAACAGCTAATGAGATTTGGCTAAAATTGCATGAGCTCCATGACGGCACATCCAATGTCCGTGAGCAAAAACATTGCCTAGTCTTAAATGAGTATAATTCTTTTGCCATGAAAGATGATGAGCTTGTTAGAGACATGTATTCTCGTTTGAATCTAATAATCAATGAGCTCAATTCTATTGGCATTAATAAGCTAGGTGATGCGGACATTGTGAGGAAGATTATCTCCCTGCTACCACAACAAAGATATGGGAGCATCATCACCATCCTTCACAACATGGAGGATTTGAGCAACATGACCCCGACCATTGTGATTGGGAAAATCGCGGCCTTTGAGATGTCACGAAAAATGAGTCGGGGAGAGGAGCCAACTTCCTCAAGACCATATGCTTTTGCATGTGATGAAAGGAAGGGCAAAAAGAAGGCTTCCACTCCAATTTCCTCAAGCGAAGAAGAGGAAGAAGAAGAAGAAAGTGATGATGATGAAGATAATCAACCATGCACATCATCCTCCAAGGACGAAGAAACAATCCGACGCGTCGGAAAGGTAATGAGGATGATCCACAAGATTAATCTAATGGGTGTGCCCCTGCAGGTCGAGGATCTTCTCTTTAACATTGACAGGAAAAAGCAAAGGAAGAGAGGATGCTTCGCATGTGGGGAAAAGGGCCACTTCAGGGACAACTGTCCAAATATGGCCAAACCCAAAAAGGAGAGGAGCAAAGGCAAGGCGCTCACAAGTGTTAGAACTTGGGATGATTCTTCAAGTGAAGATGAACCTCCAAGGACGCGCAGCCACCGGTCCTCGTCACGATCATCACGGTCATCACACAAATGCCTTATGGCAAGAGGTAACAAAAGCATTCCATCCTCTAGTGATGAAAGTAGTAGTGATGATGAAGGCGAGGGAAAGGCCTCTCTAGAAGATCTTGCGGAAGCCGTAAAATTTTTCCAGGATGTTTGCACTAAGCAAAAAGCTCAACTTAAAACTTTGAAAAATAAGTTGGTTAGCTCTCAAAATGATTACAAAGGTTTGCTAGAAAAATTTGAAACTTTTGCAAACTTAAATAGTGAGCTGTCAACTAAAATTGAGCTATTAGAATCTAGTGCTCCATCCACTGCTACCGATGATAGCCTCATTAAAAAGAATGAAAAACTTAAGGCTAAGTTAGCTAGCTCCCAAGAAGCTATTGAAAATTTGCTAGAGAAAATGGAAATTCTTAGCATACACAATAATGAGCTAACTACTAAGCTAGAAAACATTGGTAGCACCCCAGCAGCATCTTTAATTGAAATGCCTAAAATAATTAAGAAAGATGCTTCTACTTCCTGCTTTGATTTAATTGATGATTCTAACCCCTGCAACCAAGTCGTTGTTGAGAATATTGTTGTAGAGACATGTACGGATGAGGTTGCAAAGGAAAATGAACAATTAAAGCAAGAAGTGGCTCGCCTTGGCAAGGCTTTGTATGACAAGAAAGGCAAAGCCAAACAAATCCGACCTCCACAGGATAACACCACTGTGGGAGTGAACAAGCCTGTAGAGGGAGAAACTGTGATTTGTAGGCTATGCCACAAGGAAGGCCACAAGTCTTTCCAATGCAAGGCGATGACCGGGGATAAACAAAGGCAAAAGCTCGAGCAAAAGCCATCAAGCAAAATCTCCAACACCTACATCAAAAAGGTGAACAAAAAGGATGCTACACCATATTTGATCAAGAAGAAAAAGAACGGAAAGGTGATAGCAATCAAGGCCAACAAGCAAGCCAACAAAGGAAAAGGGGCCAAACGCATCTGGGTGCCAAAAGAGATAATTTCAACCATGAAAAGCACCAAGAAGGTTTGGATCCCGAAAGGGAAGTGAGTGGACCGAAGGTCCACGGGAAATTTGGAGACTTGGCAAAATTGGGATGTATATCATGGGATACATCATATTGGATCAAGGTTATTGCCAAGTGGGTTAGTGAAAATTTCGGACCCAAATTTCCCACCCATGACTAAGGTAACTAGTTTTATTGCATTTCTCGTTTTAGATATGCGTATCTATTTTACCTTGTATCTAGTTTACCTTTCTTGCCTAGTATTACATTTGTTATGTACTTTTGTTTAAAATCATGCATACTAGGTAAATCATATGGTAGGATTGCTTGTTCTTAATTCATATACTTAAGCAAACCTACATGGCTTAAAATGTTTAGTTAAAGCACGGCACATAGCTTCTATATCACTCCATAGTAAATGATGCATAAATTGAAAATTTTGATTTCTACAAAGTGTATCATTTAACTTATATGTGCCAAAGTTTGGATTATGGATAATTTGCCCCTCTTGATATCAAATCAAAGTGCATGTCTCCTACAAGTATTCAAAACTTGTATGCACACCTTTAGGGGGAGGTTACTCTATAATCTAACACTTTGAGACTAACACCTTTTCAAGTCTATTTCATGTGATAGTCTCATTGTAAGGAAAATAAGGTCCCCGGAGAAAGACAACAATCTTCCACTGCAAAATCTCCAAGAACTCTCATGTCTCTCAAGCTCACCATTGATCTCCAATTGGTATCTTTTGAGACTACATTAAGTATCATTTACATGTCTTCTCCAATATTTGATTAGACTATATTACATATCATATGCTTCCATGTTGCTAAAATGCATAAGTAGTTAACTCATATTCTGTTACCTATGCATAAGGGAAGTTAGTCTTTTCAAATCATGTCTTGCACCTCTAATTTTCACATGCTTTTTCCTAAGTAGAGGATCTCTGTCAGGGGGAGTATTTCTTCATCTCTAAAAAGGGGGAGAAAACTTCTTTCTAAAGAGACAACTCATTTAGGGGGAGTAATCTTTTGAGGACTCCTTCAAGTGGTATCATTCATGGCTTAATATCCTTCTAGTGATATCATTTGATACAATTCTTGATGAGGGCAAGCTCTTATTTACTTCCTACATGCTTTTAATGTCTTCCTTTTCGGTGGTTGATGCCAAAGGGGGAGAAGTTTAGGGACCAAAGCAATGAAAACTATATCAAACACCAAACACCACAAATTTAAAATTTCATATCTTCAAATAAGTTCTACAAGTGGTTTTGGTTATTTGGTCCAAAAATAGGAAGTAAGTGAATTATGGAGTTAGGGGGAGGCTTAAGTCCATAATATCACATTGTGGGGACAATCATGCATCTTAGCAAGTAGATTGCATATTTTCACTCAAATACTTGTATTATTTGCTTGCTTTGGTTGTGTTGTCATCAATCACCAAAAAGGGGGAGATTGTAAGGAAAATGGACCCTGGGCCATTTGGCAAATTGAGTTTTGGTGTTTGATGAACGACACAATCCGTGAACTAATAAGTTTTCTAGTATTTGTGTTTGTAGTTTACAGGATGCGAAGAGAATTGGACCAAGGCAATGAGGATGCAACACCTCAAAAGAAGACATAAAAAGATGCATAGGAGTCCAATACTCAAGAACAAAGAAGCCCGAAGAAATCAGCGAAGAAATCCAAACATAAGGGCTATCAGCCAGCGCCTGGTGGCGCACCGGACATTGGTGTCCGGTGTGCACCGGACTGTCCGGTGAGGTACCGGACAGTCTGCGCAGAGAGGCCGCAGACAGGCGCTCTCTGGCTGTAGCACCGGACTGTCCGGTGTACACCGGACTGTCCGGTGTGCCAACGGGCAGACGACAACGGTCGAATCCAACGGTCGGATCCAACGGTCGACTGCTACAGGCGCCAACGGTCGGCTGACGTGGCAAGCACCGGACACTGAACAGTAGATGTCCGGTGTGCACCGGACTGTCCGGTGCACCCGACGACAGAAAGCTGCTGCTTTCTGTCCAACGGCTAGTTGGGGGCTTGGAGGCTATAAATACCACCCCAACCGGCCATTCTCAAGAGTGAGAGCCCAAGCAACATACCAAGACACATAGTGCATATTTCCAAGTGCTCAAACACCCAAGTGCTTAATAGAATCACTCGGTGATTAGCGTAGGTGCTTTGCGAAGTGCTTAGGTTAGTTAGACCGCTTGCTCTAGGTGAATCCTAGTTAGTTGAGTGAGTTTTGTAAAACCACACAACCCCTCGGCTCTTGCGCGAGCCGTTGTAACTGTACCGAGTGGGGCGATAGTCTTGCGAGACCGTGACAACCGCGTTTGTGTCACGGCCGCCACCGTGTACCGGAGGGAACGAGGCCCGCGGCGTTTCGGCCGGAAGCTCGATAGTGGAGACGGCGGGGAGCGTCCGAGAGGAGCCGGAAGCGGAGCACCACTTGCGCGTGGAGAAGGCCCGTGGCTCTCTACGGAGTTACTCGACCGTGGTGCTTGGCCCTCGCGTGGGCTTCCCTTTGCGTAGGGGCAACAACGAGGATTAGTCGGGACCTTGCGCGGTTCCGGATACCTCGGTAAAAATACCGGCGTCATCCACGAGAGTTTGCTTCTCTACTTAGCTCTTTACATTCCGCATTTACATTAAGCATTTAAGTTTCAATCTTGTAATCATACTTATTTAGTGTAGATTGAAACTTAGCCTTTGCGGTAGAGATAGCATCACTTAGACAAAACCTAGTTTGCACATTCTAGTTTTGATTATTTGCATAGGTTTTGCTCTAGGGATTTATTTGTGGCCTAGTTTAGTAAAAGTTTTAGAAGTCCTAATTCACCCCCCCCCTCTTAGGCGTCACCCGTTTCCTACACACGGCTTGTGGGTAAAGTGCGCAACCTCTGCAGAGTGTATGAAAACTGATATATCAGTCGTGCTCGCGGTTATGAGCGGCCAAGGGAGCTCCAGTGATTAGTGGTACTTGATCAGAGATGTTCGGATTACAGGTGGCAATGAGATTGATGGTTTTGGTATTGATTATGGTAATGGTAAGTGGTATTCTTTCTGTTTGGAAAGAGTACGTTTGGGTTAATAACGTGGGTTAATTCTAAAACTTGGCTTTCTCTACTAGTAATAATAATCTGACCAATTAAAAGCAACTGCTTGACTTACCCCCACATAAAGCTAGTCCACTATAGCTAAACAGGACACTTGCTGAGTATGTTGATGTGTACTCACCCTTGCTCTACACACCAACCCCCCCCCAGGTTGTCCGTATTGCAACCACTGCTCAGGAGAAGATGAAGCCGTGGAAGGAGACTTTCAGGAATTCCAAGATTACGACGAGTTCTAGGCGTGGATTAGTGGCAACCCCCAGTTGGCTGCCTGTGAAGGCCGCGTGTATCTACGTTTCTTTTCCGCACTTTGATTATTGTAAAGACTATGTGGATGTCTCAGACATATGATGTAATCGACTATTATTACCCTTTTATGTTATTATTTGAGCACTGTGTGATGATGTCCAGTTATGTAACTGCTGTGTACGTGAATTGCTGATCCTGGCACGTACATGGTTCGCATTTGGTTTGCCTTCTAAAACTGGGTGTGACATTGACAAAACTAGTGTCATGGCAATGCCACGTCAGCAAAACCACTCACTAAAATCGTCTAGAATGTTATTTGCTCAGTTTTGTAAAGTTGATAGGGTTAAACAACTATTTTTAAAGGTGAGGAGGTGAAGTAGACTACCCTCTAAAATGAAAAGGTTATGTAGACTTTTTTATTAAAAATAAAAATAATGTTGTGTTTGTTGATTTGAATATCTGTTTGACAACTAAATCATATACAAACCCTTGAAAAAAGTGAGTGGATGACAATTATATAGCTCGAGTTGGACCAAACCAAACTAGCTCGATATCTCATACCACTTTGGAATACTCTCCTAACTATTAGGACCGTTAAAGTTATCATACTGACAGTAAGGTATATATAATAGTTGGGAACATATCAGATACAAACCGTGCAAACCAACACATTGGTGAGGTGGAAGTCATTTTTAAAAATCATGACTGCTTGCATGGTTTGCACTAAGTGGTTAGTTTGCACATGGTATGTTCCCATAATAGATATGTTTTATAGTAATACTCGTTTGATATGAGAATATAATTACACTTCTAAAATTCTTAATTAAGTTATGCAATTTTATTTAAAAAATAGTTACACTTGTATATTTTACAATAGAGGGTCGTCTTCCAAAGCAGTAGTGGACCTAGCCTAAAAACATAGTAGGGCAAACTTAGGCTATAAATTTTGGCTAAAAAGGTGATGACCTACTTAGAAAGTCAAAAAAGATTCAATATGTTACTTATGGCCTTGACTTGAGCTAGGGTGAGGACTAAGGGAATATATCTAGTGCACATGGCCCTTTGGTATGCACATTTGAGTCATGCTCATCCATTTCAGATCCAATGTCCCTTACCATCCTATATATTTTTGTAGGAGGAGGGTGTTATTTGTAAAATATATAGAATAACAAGGTATATTAGATCTGATATTGTTGGTCACTTGTTGTCAAATGTTGTGAATCAAGAATAAGGCAACACAATTGTTAAGTATTAGAGACCTTCATCTTCCAAACCATTATCCCTTCGTGGACATAATGATCATCAGAAGAAGGTTATAAAGGACATGTCTTCATCATCTTATAGTTAAACAAGAATGCAGAGAGACGAAAACAGCAAGTGTATCCCTTCAATTTATTCGTATTTGTAATCAATAGAACATGAATGTTAACAAAATGTATATTACAATGATACCTTCGGCTTGCTCAAAGGTGTTGATGCGAGGACGATTACAAATCCGCGTGAACAGTCGTTCATCTATTTATAGGCACGGGACGTAGCCCGGGTAAAAGTACATTTATGTCCTCGACATTCACCTATGATCGTAATACAAGTCATTAATGACTAAGTAGTCTTTTTTCCCCTTCGGTCAGCATCATCATCACACTTCATCTCCATTGCAAGCCGAAGCTGTCAATCTGGCGATAGCTTCGACGCTTATTCTAATCATCCTTAGATTATATCTTCATCTCGTATGCCTTCATCATGAGGAAAAGACTTGCACCCTAAGGACAAAGCTCCCTGTAATAGCTTATGCTGAAAACAAATGGTTAATTATGTTTTTGAGGACCTTCAGAAGAGTAAGGCCCCCAACAGTAGCCCCTCGCAGTATTAATTTGTTTCTATGTAATAAATCCAGACTGCGACGTGAACGAAGACATTTAGCCGAAGGTCTAAAAAACATCTTCCCTTCGCTAGAATAGCGAATCATCATGAACCGAGGGACCCACCTAACTGTGGGGCTCTGAGTATATATATATATATATATATATATATATATATATATATAGGAGGTTGTGTCGCGAATATTTTTCGTGCCATCTAGCTTTCGTGCTGCAGCTGTCATTTTAGTTTTCCTGCTTTCCTGCTCTGTGAATGCAATTGTTTGTGAGCTTCAGCTTTCTACCATAACCATCACTGATGAGGATAAGAAAAGCGTTGATCCCACACTCGCTGGCTTCTATGAAGCCATGGAAAGGACCAACGTAGAGAAGATCACCAACAAAATGTTAGCTGGACTATTTGGTGATTCAAGCAATAGTGAAAGCTTCGATATTGAGAGTGAGAATGAAAATGTCGAAGATCGGCCGTGGAGACCAAGCCACGTTGTTTTTGGAAAGTCCACAATTAGACAAGGTCAAATTGAAGCAATGAAAGGCAAATATTTTTATGATGTTTCTATAGTGAGGGCTAGAGGAGAAGACATTGTTCCCTTGCCAGAAGAGAGTGAAGTGGTAGTCTTCTGGAGCTTCATGAAAGCTGGGCTTCGCTTTCCGCTCCACAAGATGCTGGTCGAAGTTTTAAAGACGTTTGAAATATACCTTCATCCGATTACCCCCGAAGCTCTTATTAGAGTGGGAATTTTATATAGGCCATGAGGAGCCAAGGACTGGAACCAGATGCGAGATGCTTCTGCAATTTTCATGAGCTGTCCTATCAGACGAAGGCAACCGGAAAGGAACAATATCATAACAATTTTGGTTGTTACAACTTCGTGCCTCGGTCTGAGGCGAATTACCATGTGCCCACGTTTTGGAATAAGTGGCCAGACTCTTGGATGAAGGAATGGTTTTACGTGAAGAATGACCTGAGTCAGAGGGAAGATGTGAAGGGCGTTATCTAGCGTCCTATATGGTCACGCTTTGGCATTAGAAGGCCATCCAGTGCACTTGGAAATGACGTGCAAGCGTGCCAAGCTACTTTCAACACAGTGTTCACCTATATTGGCACAAGAGATTTAGTTCAAGAGCATATTGCTTACAGAGTATGGCCTCTTGCAAGCGAATGGGAAATGCCGAAGGAAGCCACCGCTGGCTCCAGCCAGGTTGGCTTGGTTTATCTTAAGTATACTTTTCGGTTCAGAAACCAGTTTGATGAACGAATTGATGATTGGCTAGAGGCTATAGAGGCAATAAGTGATGAACTACTTGGAGCATACTCGAGGGCAGAGGATGAAGCTATGACGGCTGCCTTCGGTGCTCGCGGCAAAAAGAGGTTGAATAGAGTGTTTGATATTATTGGGTTCGTTTACGAGACTACTGCTATCCCATCCAATAACAAGGGAAGAAAAGGAAAGTCGCTGCTTCGACATCTACTAGTGCGTCAAAGACAAAGAAAATCAAGGTTTTGACACGCAGACCGAGGCGCATCGAGACGGCCGATGTGCTGAAGTTAATTGAAAGGGCGGAAACTTCCCCTTTAGCCATAGAGACTGCTCCTGCTATGCCTGTTGAAACTATTGCAAACCTGGCCAGAGAGCCGGAATCGGAAAAGGTAGCGAAACAGGCTAAGATGATGGTGACAGCGCTGTCGAAGCTATTAGTTACTACAGGAACTCCAAAGAAGAGGAGGATGGCTAGTGTTTTGGAAGCTGTTTTGGAATCTATGAAAACACCGCCTCATTCTTCTGTCGAAGTTGCTGGCGGCAATACTGAAGATGTCACAGAGATGATTACTGCCAGTACTTCTGCTCATGCCGAGGCGGGACCTTCAGAAATTGCACCAGAAAATCTTGTGGAAGAGAGCCTTCTAGAGAAAACCTCGGCACCTGTTCCCGAAGCACCTTCCAAGAGTAATTTGAACTTTATTGTTCTACACGCTTCAGGAAAACAACTATCAACAAAGCAAGTCGCCGAAACCGAGCATTATGATAAAGAGCTGAAGTACCCCAGGGATCCTTGGTATATGAAGGAGATAACGATGATGATTTCTTTTACTGTCTACCTGACGGTAGGAGATCAATGTTTTCCATGAAATGATGGATAACATGGGGTATCCAAAGCTTGAACTCGGCTTGTTTGCGATGACCAAATATCAACTTGTAGATAGCCTTGCCTACAACAGCCTGAAGATGTGTATATTTTGATTTGTCATTTTGCAATTTGTGTTACGATAAACTATTTTTGTGGTATTTCTTATCGTCGTTACGTGTTCACTCTTTGTTTTCCAGGGCTTGATTTTAAGCAAGGCTTTGAAAGCCCAGAAAGATGCAGAGGATGAGAGCTGCCGAATAGCGCTTGGAAACCTTCGCTCAGAGGTTACTACATTAAGAAATGAAGCTCTTAAGAAGGATAAGATCCTACTCTCTTTAGTGGAAAGATTGAAATCTAGCGAAGCCAGGCTTACTGCTCAAGCCGAAGCTCATGAAGCTGAAGTGCAAGAGCTAAAGAAGGAAGTTGCCGAAGCAACTGAGAACTTTAATGTTAAAGCGGTGAAGCACAAAATATGTGAAATTTAAAGATCAAGAGCACAGAAGAATGTCGATGAGCTTCGTGCCGCCAAGGAAAAATGCTAAGAGATATCCATGGAATGTGCTAAAAATCTAAAGAACAGCTTTTCCAAAGTTGGAGCATACTCCTCTGAGCAAAAATTTATTCATGGAAATCCTGATGACGTCATTCAGTGGATAACAACGAGGTTGAAGCTTTCGAGAAAGTTCTTAGCGACAGAGGGGACTTTTGTGCCTTCGCTGGTGCCCATGGGGCTATGTCCATCTTGGAGAAGGTTAGTTGCAATCATGCTAAGGTTGTAGCTCAGCCAGACTTCACCTTCTCACCTAATGATATTAGAAACCCTTCAGCCGAAGCTACTACCCTAGGTGGGAAATTTTATTCCGAAGTATGGCTAAAGGGTGGACGAGAAATTGCTGATGAAGCTATCAAAAGAAATGAGAAAGAATCTCATGATGCTTTAGAAGAAGCAAAAAGAGCTGAGGAAGCTGCCGAGCGGGATAGACTTACAGGTATGCACTTTTTAACTCATCTTCGTAAGTTTTTCAGCTTCGACTCATGGATATTTGTGTTTTAATGCAACTAAGCTTTCTCCACCTCCCGAACCATATAACCCTGAAGCTGACCCATCCGTCAAAGAGCGCGCTTGACATAATTAAAATTGCTAATGACGCTATTGACGAAGTTGTCGACAGGCTTTTTGAACAAAGCTGCTGACAAAGTCCTTAGGGAAGACTAAAACTTTGTATTTTTGCTAGTTTAATGTCCTTGGACATGATTCTTGGTTTTTGTAAGAAACACTTGTAAACAATCTGTATGTATGTTGTTGTAATATATTTCTTTATGAAGCGTGGAACCTTCGTACATACCGTTTTTGAGCCGGCGGCGAAAAAACACCTTCCCTTCTTTTCACGCTTCAAAAAGGAATCCCCTTTCTTCGCCGAAGCTACTATATGATGTTTGATTCTTGTTGTAGACATTGCATAGAAATAGTATTGTTGGAAGCACAAACTTCGCATGGCAGTACTGTCACAAGCATGAACCATGCATCTTTAATACTCTTTCATGAGTCTTTGTCGAAGCTAAAGGAGGAATCCTCGTTTTTTCACTATTTTTGTTGATGCAAAATGATGTATGATGCAATGTCATGATGCAATATGATGTGATGGCGTGATGCAAATGATGTTGGCGCACAAAACATAAAAGATAACACTATGCATCCCCTTAGGAACGACTTTGGAGTCTCTTTACCTTTTTCTTAGGTGGTATTTCAGCTTTGCATTCCCTTAGGAACGACTTCAGAGCTAAGCTCTGCATCCCCTTAGGAACGACTTTGGAGATTCTTCACCTTTGACTTAGGTGGCATTTAAGCTCTACATCCCCTTAGGAACGACTTTGGAGCTTCTTCACCTTTCACTTAGGTGGTAACTTAGCTATGCATTCCCTTAGGAACGATTTTGGAGCTTCTTGATCCTTTTTTGTTACACTCGATGGTGTAACCACAGACTTATTACATCAAGCTGAAGGTTAAACCTCCTTGTATTGTCTTTTGTGGAGAAAGTATAAAGGCAAAAAGGAAAAAAAATACAATGGATTAGAACATTCTCTAGTCGAAGCATTGTGGTACCTTCAGTAGATGTGCCTTGACTAGGGCACAGTGATGTTGACTGTGCGAGCTTCGGACTCCTCCCGAGTATCGCGCTATTGCTGCGCCTGGTGATGCCCTTCTGGCTGTTGGTTATGGACCAAGGTAGGCACCAGTGGTGGTGGTGGTGGTGGCAACTGAGCCCAGGAAGCTTGGAAATGACTCGCCGAAGCAACAGACGTCGTAGGTTGCTGATTGCCCACATATTCAGGGATATATGGGGAATAGCACGAAGCAGTATGCAAGACCTGCATCAGTTGATTCTGTCGTGCTTCGGCTTTAGCGATCTCCTTCTGCTTTTGGATAGTGACTTGGCACTTCCTTGTCGTGTGTCCCTTATCCTCCCCACAGAATAAGCAGAACAATCTCCTAGGTTGAGTACCAAACCTTCCTCCGAAGTTCCTCCCCCCTCTGCCTCTTGGGGCTGGTGGCCTGTAGGAAGTTTGTTGCATTCCCGAAGATTGTGAGCTTTGCTGGCTGCTCTGGGTATAATTTGCCCTATCATTATTTGTGTTGGGATTGTGGATCATGCTGACATGCCTGGGGTGGAGTCTTCCTCCGAAGCCCCTAGTCATTTCAGAATACCTGTAAGCTTCCTCCCTTCTCCGGTAGAAATCATTATCAGCTCGGATGTACTAATCCATCTTCTGGAGAAGCTTCTCCAAGGTTTATGGTAGCTTCCTTGAAAAATATTGTGTTGTCGGTCCTAGTCGGAGCCCCTTGATCATGGCTTCGATGACAATTTCATTAGGCACCATTGGCACCTGGGCTCTTAATCGCAAGAACCTTCAGACATATGCCTACAAGTACTCCTCATGGTATTGCGTGCACTGAAATAGAGCTTGGGTGGTCACTACCACGATGTAATTGTTACCGGCCGAAGAGAAGAAACCAAGTCTGAGCCACACTCCTGACTGCCATGACGAAGGACTTTGCCATGATAGCAGTGTTGCCACCATATGATGATATGGTTGCTTCGTAGCTCATGAGAAATTGCTTCGAGTAGGAGTGCCCATCATACATGGGTAGGGATGGCAATCGGGTGGGTAGTACGCGGATATATAGTTCACGAATCCATACCCACAAGACAAAACTAAACCCATACTCGTACCCATAAACATTCATGGGTATGGATCTCTACCCATACCCATACCCGCCGGGTATCTGCTATCCGGTGGATACCTGTTACCCGCCCGCCCACTACAATTTTAGCATTCAAGATCAAACAACAATTTTATCACATTTCAAAAACAATTATCATTCCAGTAGCATCAAATGATAATTCCAGCACCAAACAACATGTCATGGATAAAAATTGAAAAAATGAGAATTTAGGATAATATATTAAATCCAAATGGCCCACATATCAGATATCCATTGGGTAATGGGTATGGATACTGGATATCCATACCCGCAAAAACATTATCCGTGGATACCTTATTATATCCATAACCGTACCCGTGGATACTAAATTCCACCATACCCATATCCAATGGATAATTATTCGTGATTATTTACCCATACTCGTACCCATTGACATCCCTATACATGGGGAGCTGTGGCGGCTTGTATGAAGGTGGCCATGGGGTAGCCTGCAACTCTGCTGCTAGGGAAGATGCATTATCAAAAGCAAAATTACCATGGTATAGATCATCATACCATCCATCATCGTTGATTGGAGTTTCTTGATGAAGCTCTCTGTGTTGAGGCCCTCGCCCTTGATCGTCCTGCGTGATGTGGCGCATTTCTTCAGCTGCTTCATCGATCTTCCTTTGAAGTTTGGCTAGGCGAAGCATCTTTTCCCTTTTCCTTTGTACCTGATGATGTATAGCTTCTAAGTCTCTGATTTCCTGATCCAGCTCCTCCTGAGGTGTTGGGCTGGTAGCCTTTCACTTCTGGCTCCTAGCTTCTCTCAGTGAAAGTGTCTCCTGATTGATGTTCAGTGGTGTCTTCTTCGGCGACATGATGAAGGCGAACGTTTGCCAAAGATTGTGGAAGTGAGTTCACCGGAGGTGGGCGCCAATGTTGGTCACTTATTCTCAAATGTTGTGAATCAAGACGAAGCTTGTTAATTATTAGAGACCTTCGTCTTCTGAACCATTATCCCTTCGTGGACATAATGATCATCAGACGAAGGTCATAAAGGACATGCCTTCATCATCTTATAGTTAAACAAGAATGCAGAGAGACAAAAACAGCAAGTCTATCCCTTCAATTTATCCATATTTGTATTCAACAGAACATGTATGAATGTTAACAAAATTTATATTACAATGATACCTTCGGCTTGCTCGAAGGTGTTGATGCGAGGACGATTACAAATCCACGTGAACAATATGATGCTATTGTTCATCTATTTATAGGCACAGGACGCAACCCGAGTAAAAGTACATTTATGTCCTCGACATTCACCTATGATCGTAATACAAGTCATTAAGGACTAAGTAGTCTTTTCCCCTTCGGTCAGCATCATCATCACACTTCATCTCCATTGCAAGCCGAAGCTGTCAATCTGGCGATAGCTTCGACGCTTATCCTTATCATCCTTAGATTATATCTTCATCGCGTATGCCTTCATCATGAGGAAAAGACTTGCACCCTGAGGACGAAGCTCCCTATAATAGCTTATGTTGAAAACAAATGGTTAATTATGTTTTTTGAGGACCTTCGGAAGAGGAAGGCCCCCAACAGATATAGATGAACATTATTGGGGAGAAGGATTTGTCGAAGGTCTATAAATAACGAGACATGTTGCTTTAAATCTGATATAAAGTATGGCCCACGCCATACCTCAGCTTGGCCCACTAAAGGAGTAAAACCTAAGTATTGCAGCAGCTAGGTCCATCGGTGGTGGATCTAAAGGATTATGGGGAGGCTACACTAGCGCAAAACAAAATTTTCGACTCCATAAAACTAGGAACTACTGTTGTTATAAATCATAGAATTACCACTAGACGCGTAGGGCAGCGAAAGACATCTCGATGTAGACAAACGCGTCGAGCAGTGTTGTGCAGTCGTCTGCGACCTTCACGTCCTCACACGGTTCGTCCTAGTGCTCCAGATGCAGCACCTTCGAGGTATCCACACGTACAGGGAGGAAGCGCCACGTTTTGAACTATTAGGTTAGCGACGACGGCTAGGCGAGAGCGAGGGGCAGGCGACTTCTCATTTACTGGTGGCAAATTAGGGTTCACTTAACCGCGCCACTTCCCCTCATTATATAGGCGTTCTGGTGGGCTTCTAACTCCAAGGTCCATCAGTAACCCTAAAGCCCTGTCTAATTTTAGATCTAATCTGAGTTAGGCTTCCTTCCCCTTAAGTGTGTGACCCTATAGGTTCATGTACATATAGACATGGCCCAAGTACTCTTACTTGGCCCAATAATTGACAGCGGCCTCTGGCAAGACATGTCAACTCCTATGCGCACGTAAAGATCATATCAGACGAACCATTGCAACATTACATACATGTTGTTCCCTTTGTCTCACGATATTTGGTCTGGCTCTAAACTGACCTCTCTTTCTTCATTAGTTAACACTTAACCCTAGCACGACTATGCATTTCTTGATCCAATCACTCGAGGGGCCCATAAATATCTCTCTCAAGAAGAGAGGAACAAATTCTATCTTGACTTACCGTTCCTCACAACATGCTTCCTGACAAACCCAAAACTACCTTTGTAACTACCTAGTTACGGAGTAGCGTTTGATAGTCTCTAAGTAAGTCAGTTCACATCTTAAGAACATGCGACAATCTCAGGTCTAAGGATACAGTATACATGTTGCAAAAAGAGAACTATACTACAATATCTCACGTTGGGTCGATCCAGCCTCATGTCATACGTGCGCCCACATTATTAGTTTAACAACTCCATGTCCATGACTTGTGAAATGTAGTCATCAACTAATACATGTGCTAGTAATTGACTCTGACTAGGGACATCATTTAGAATAACCATACAAGTAAAGAATCTCACAAACAATTCACATAATTGCTAATCAATACAATATGCCTTTTTCATGGATATTCAATTAAGCAATATATATATACATACATATATATACATATACTAGGTTCATGCCCGTGCGTTGCTACGGGAGTAAAAAAATTATGTAAAACATAAATACGGAACGACAAACATCACTATGACATGCAAAATCAGTGTGGCAAACATTATCGATATCACTTTAAATTATTTCTAAAGAGTCATGTTGACCTAAAACACAAGCAACACAAATTGCCTCAAACAACACAGAGCAGGTACACCAACTTGTGATGCTGTTAGTTTTGTGTCTATAACCACGCAACAACACAATGCTAATTTGATAAAAAAAGGCATACAGACACATAACTGGAACTGATCTCCAATTCTTAGATAAATTTCACAACAAAGCATCAGCATAGGTTACACTCATAGCAATGTTCATACATCATAAGTTCACAACCAAATAGCGATGTGCCACTGAATCCAAGGCATTGGCTTCCTCGGCGACGACACTGCCCACTCGTTGCTACAAGATAAAACCATGAGAATAAATAACGAAGTACCTATAAATAAGCAGTACAATAGGACCACCAGTTGCTCATCAACAGGGGATTTCTGCGAAATCAATGAACACAAAATGACATGGACTACAAAATCATTATCACAAAAAGGATAATAGAAGAAGGTATCTAGGTGCAGTCCCATCATCAAGCAAAATTCTTATTTAAAAACATAATATTAAGGAAATTATATCCTAAATCAAATATTTTCTCAACTCCGACAAGGGAAAAAGTTAATGTGTATCTGTCTTTGCTACCCGTTCACTTCCAGCAAGGTCAATTAGCCATAATTTGCTCTTTGTACATTCTTCATTCATCGAGTTTTATCCTTTGATCATTACACAGTGAATACTGAAGTTGAACAAAAATGGATGGTTGCAGCATTTCTTCAATTAAACAACAATGTTCAAAAGTGATACCTGCATATTCCATGATCAAGTCAGTTTGGTAGCCAATGGCCAAGTGTTGCCTTGTGGCCTTGCCCATGCTCCAGTTTGATAGGTAATGCACAGTGAGGTGAGGAACTGCTTGCGCTAGCAATAGCAGGTGAGAAAGAATAGTAACATTGTTCCAAGCAATATAATCCTAGCAAACACCACATCTTTTAGCAAGAAAAACGGTCCTAGACTACCAGCAACAGTATATATTCATGTATGAACATAAGGGTCAACTTGCTACATACTGAAACAACCAAATTACATTCAATTCCAAGGTAAAAAATAGAGGTAGACCGGTAGCTAACAAAAAATGCGCCCATTTAAATAACTAAAACTAAAGCCTAGACTTGAATATAAAAGACAACATACTGTGTTATCCCTGTCCGAAAAGGACCCTGTCCTGAAAACATGGAAATATAACCAGCAAGAAAGTGCATGACATGTTTTCCTAGGGTTTCTCTCTGTTGGCGCATCTGCATTGCCCACACAATAGGAGAATGTACATTACCATTTCACTTCAAAACAATAAAATAGAAGCATTAATGTTAAACCAACATAAGCAAAATCTAGAAAGTGCATGAATTATCATTACCCGGACAGTTCCAAATTTTTTGAATGCTTCTTTTAGATCCTCCCTTGATATTTGGTTCTTCACATTCACATTGCCAAAAATGATTTTGCCTTCCATGCTCAATGGTCCACTATCACCATGTTTATCACATTCTATGGGGACATCACCAATACACTTCTCAGATTCTGTAGCTTCCCTAGTGTTTAGATCTTTCTCTTTGGTCATGTCTTCTAAGGACATCCCTTGCTTAATAACATCGCTCTCAAGGATAGACTCCTGTGGCCCCTGGCCTGAAGGTTTTTCCATGGAACTGGAAACATCTAATTTCGTAGCAGAGTCATTCTCTTTATCTATGTTATTTTGCTGCACTACAGTATCATTTCCTGTATTCGTACAACCAGCTTCAATGGCTTCTAGGAAGCAGGCCAGGTTCGTATTCCGTACTGGAAGTTGTCCACCGGTGAGAGCTCCAAATGAACTAACAGCCTGCAAAATTGTGTGGATTTTCATAAAGTGTCTTAACGCCAGTAGTATTATACTAATAACTTATAATGCAATCACAAAAGACTGCATACATGCCACTGCGAGGGTGCCAAAAGCACTCGAGGCCTAATGGATCGTACATGATCCAAAGCTGCTTCAGGGGTCATGTTCCTGTATTTAATCTGCAACACAAGGATTATCAGGAAATTGAACAGGAGCATGCGTACTGAGTTGCAACTACAAATACAGTTCATCCTACCAAGTAGCACAATACATTAGTGGTGCTTCGTCCTCTTCCAGCTTTACAATGAACATATGTAGTACCGCCTTGTATCAAGTCAAATGAGAAGAAAATGAATATGAAACAACACATTCATACATATGTAATTTTTGGCAGACATGGATTGATTTTTCATAGAACAAGTATATGTTTGATCATACTGTTCATATTGATAGATAGCTGAATACAGAAATATGACATGAGAAGAAATGGATTAAATCAGTAACTGGTTCAGAAGTCACATAAATATAAGTCTTTTCACATTTATAAAGACAAGAAACCATAAATAATGATTCAATCCCTTGAATTGAATAGTTGAGAACTTGTAAAATAAAAAAGGCCCAGAATACAAGGTGGTAAATTAGTTTTACAAAACACATTAAGTCCAGACTCACCCTTCCATAGCTCGGTGGAGGAATGCTTGATTACCGGGATCAAGTGGATACCTTCTCAGTGCACTTAAAGAAGCATATTGCAAATTACCACGTATAATAGACTGCAAAAATAAAATAAATTGTCACAAGTTTGAGTTCAGAACATAAGACTCACAATTTTTAGATCAAATAAACTAAGTTGGCCCATCATCTTAGCCAGGTAATAATGAGCTGCAAGTTTAAGTGCACTGTAGCAATTGTTGCTTTTTCAATGATGTTTGATCGTACTGTTCATCTTGATAGATAGCTGAATACAGAAATATGACATGAAAAGAAATGGATTAAATCAGTAACTGGTTCAGAAGTCACATCAATATAAGTCTTTTCACATTTATAAAGACAAGGAACAATAAATAATGATTCAATGCCTTGAATTGAATAGTGATTTATGTCATAAAATAAGTGAACAAAACATCTTTGGACAAAGGTACCCACCAGTGAGATCGACTACTATGCTACCCTTCTCCAACTTATCTTACTTCTAGTCTGTAAAAAAGGTACATTGTCATAACAAAATTAATATTACTAATACAATAAATATAGCGCACAAGTTGAATGGTACTCTTTTGTTGTCTGGGTCACAATTTCCTCCGCCATCGCTACTCCCCTCGCCCCCCTCTTCCCCCGCTCATATAAGGTGCAGTCCACAATTACAAGAGAGCACAGTCACACTAACAGAACTATGAAACTTTAAAGATCCATTAGTATATACAGATGTATTAATAGATGTTTTCAAAGAACACAGAAAACTTTGAAATAATATATAGCTAGTTGTCTTTAGAATAGTAAGTAAGGGTCTAATAGAAAAAAATGGAATTACAGACCAACATTTTCATCTCACTAACAAATAAGAAACAGAGAACTAAGTAATAACGTAACTGAAACAATTACAAACACACTATAATCAGAATTTGCAACAGAGTTGAACCGAAACAGGTTGTTTAGATTTTGAGCACAGATCAATTGTTTGTTTAGATTTTCAGCATTGAACTGAAACTGTTTTCAGTTGTTTGATCACATTTTCATGTTTTCAGCACATATCAACTAAAAGTATTATATTTTAGACAAATATAAATAAGCTCATAGACAGAAACAAGCACACAAATGAATCAAAGTGAAGTCTGTGTCCTAACTGAAATAAGCTCACAAAAATTTCCAGCGTGGCCATGTGGATCTGCTCCACCTCCTCATAGAATTCGCAGCAGAGTTGAACTGAAATAGGTTGTTTAGATTTTGAGCACAGAATAATTGTTTGTTTAGATTTTTCAGCATTGAACTGAAACTGTTTTCAGTTGTTTGATCACATTTTCAAGTTTTCAGCACAGGTAAACTAAAAGTATTATATTTTAAGCAAATAGAAATAAGCTCACAGACAGAAACAAGCACACAAATGAATCAAAGTGAAGTCTGTGTCGTAACTGAAATAAGCTCACAAAAGTTTCCAACGCGGCCATGTGGATCTGCTCCACGTCTTCGGCGCCCACGTCCTCATACCATTCTTCATCGTCCTCGTCGGTGAAGGACAACAGGTCGATGCCATGGGACTGGAGGCAAGAGTGGTAGGAGGCGGTGAGGTCGGAAAGCGATGCGAGCTGCTCCTGGATCTCCGCTCCCTGTCTTCATGGCCCTCGGCGAGTTAGCGTAGCTCTTGATCTGTCGGGCCTCCATCTTTGCTGTGGCCTTCTCTCGTTGCAGGCGCTCAATCATGAGTATGGCATCGGTGGCCGCCATCTCCATGGAGGCCCGCACGGCGTCGAGCTCCACCTACAGCCCCCATGCGGCATCCCCCGTGACCTCCTTTACCCCGCGCTGTCGCGGATTCGCAGCATAGTTGAACTGAAACAGGTTGTTTAGATTTTGAGTACAGATCAATTGTTTGTTTAGATTTTCAGCATTGAACTAAAACTGTTTTCAGTTGTTTGATCACATTTTCATGTTTTCAGCATGGATCAACTAAAAGTATTATATTTTAGGCAAATAGAAATAAGCTCATAGACAGAAACAAGCACACAAATGAATCAAAGTGAAGTCTGTGTCCTAACTGAAATAAGCTCACAAAAGTTTCCAGCGCGGCCATGTGGATCTGCTCGAAGTCTGTGTCCTGTAGGTTATGCAATAGTCACATATATAATAACAAAATAATATTCTAGTATAGAATATGCAGGAATGAGTAGGGAGAAATCAAGATAATAAAATTTCATTAGAGCAAAAGTTGAGCACAGTAGCCCAATTATTTAACATTTGGTTCAGATTCGGGATTACTTATGCTGCACTTAGCACCAAAATACCGACATGTGTGAAACCGACAAAATTAAGAATTTTTTAATATGGTTGACAAGAGAGTATAGGGGAATACCTTAACAGCAATGAACATATTAATAGATCAGGCATGTGAGGTAGTTATGTTAAGTATTAGCATTACATAACACAGTTCATTACTATAGTATGCACAGTATCACAATGCCTACATACTAAATCAAATAATCAGCTATATCAGTGTGAATTTATCAGATTGTTCATTCCATCCATAAACAAATTTAAAATCATGTAGCACACTAAAGCACAAAATTAGATACGTGATTTCTAAATTGTTAATATAGTTAAGCCACATTTCATTATGTCTAAATTTAACCTCAATTTGTCAAGCCTTTCCTCCTTACAAGTATATACTATACCCTATGAGGTTATAACACTGAAGTTTGGCAAGATTTTTCAACATGCAATTCTTTCGAAAGGTGTTTAGGATGCCCATTTTTCACATCTCTCTGTACTCTGTAGACCGCCCACACCAAATCCCGTAATGTGTATTTTGAAGACGTGAAAACCATATTCATCTAAATCTAAACGTTCGATCAGAAAAGGAAAAACAAAGTAATTAAGAATAGAGGTGCTAGCCACTGTCAGGCACGTGCACACCGATCTGCAGCGCAAGACTGGGATGTCGACTGGCCGGGCGAGCAGAGCACGGGGAGCTCAAATCCTTCATGCACACCACTGCCGAACATTTAGGAGCAGGGCTGGCTTCAAACTGATCAAGGTATTCTAGAGAAGGGGAAAAAGATAAACATTTATAAGAGGGATAAGGAACAGGAAACTTGGAGGATCATGAAAATGTTGTTAAAAAAGAAGCCATGTGAATACAATCAGTATTTTCTTTAGATTTGCATCTTACCACTTAGAATGTGTGCTCTTTTGGGTCATCATCACCATAGAACCAGATCCTAGCGTTGCTTGGATGATAATACTTACTATTAAACTCCTGCAAACAAGCAAGACATACAAGCACAGAATGAAATACTAAATTAAGTAATTAACAACAAACTAAGCAACCAATATTAGTATAGTGCTACTCCAAAATATACAGATAGTTTTTGGTGGTGCTAGAATGAAATTTGGTGAGGTGATATAGCACTTGTTTTTTATACATCACAATGAATACGACCAACTTTTTAAATTAACTCTAGAAGTGTTAAGGGCCCAAGCAATAGCTAAAAGCTCAAAGCAAAGGACATCATTTAGCACTGCATTTAGAACAGTAGCATCGTCTTGGTCACCATGTTGATGCTACAATCAGCAAGTTAAATATCTAGAGAGAAGCTAAAGTCTGCAAGTTAAAGCAGATCAGGGAGTTTGAACTAATGACTTTGCACATATTTCTATTTATTAGCATTACCTGATCATCAAGCAACTTTGAGCCTTTAGAACCTGATGACGATCTTTCTCACCCTGCTGGAGCTGCTGGCCATATTGAACTACAAGTCAGCATGACTCGATCTTTCATCACCACGTTATCAATTTGAAAAGAACGTAAGCCACTGAATGATTTGGAATTTGTTGTTATTTAGAGAACCCATAGCTTTACAGTAATATAGATTGGTTCACTGTAAACAAAATCTTGCACAAATGTGAACAGTACTCTTTCCATTCTGGATTTTGATCTGCCATCATTTTTTTCTGGCGGCGAACGCAAAAGGTACGACTGCACGGACTACTCCATCTGTAACTCCTCGACGATGCAGCCGGACGCGCACACAACTTGTTGTCACACGCGCCGCGGTGGTCGAAGGACAAGGGGGTCCAGCTAGCGATGTGGTGCACGACGACGACGATGGAGTCATGGAGAGCTGCTCTGGCACGTTGAGGAGGGAGAAGGTGATGCAGACCACCGGGTGCGCGCCGTCGATGGAGACGTGGAGTGGGGATTGACCGGCGCCATAGGCCCATAGCTGCTCCTCATTGACAGCGGCCGACGAGGAGGTGGTGGATCCGCGTAGATAGCGCATCCGCCCGCCGCCCCTCTGGCTCTGGCCCTGGTGGTCCCCGACGCCGACGTACCTCCTCGAGCCGAGCTCGTACTTGTACGTCGGTGCGAACTCCAGGACGCCCTCCATCTACCCGTCGAACGCCCGCCCCTTCCTCAGCTCCCGCTACAGCTGGTCCGTCTCGGCCAGCTCACGCCAGCTTCCCGCCGAGATCAGCTCGTGCGCTCGCTCATACGACGCGTCCAGCCAGTAGTTCAGAACGCCCAGCCAGAAGATCCGGCTGCAGAAACAAATCACCGTCAGATTCCTGGACGGACGGATGGATGCTGATGATGCGATGCCATGAACGTGTCGTGTACTCACTCGTGGTCGTGGATGTTTCTGGGCAGCTGCAGGTCGCCCGAGGCAGCGAAGCGCGTGCGGCGGTGGATCTTGCGGTGGTGGACGGAGAGGTGGGCGAATCGGGTGGTGGGGGTGGAAATCCGTGCAACCCGGATCGAACACCGACCGCATCTTGAGCCCCCATCCGCGGATCCAAAACCCAATTCCCAGCGAGCAAGCGAGCACGGTCGTGGGGAAGCAGAGTGCTCACCTCGGACGGCCACCGCGCGCGCCACCTCCACCGGCCGAGCGAGCAAGCGAGCCCGGTCATGGGGAAGCGGAGTGCTCACCTCGGACAGCCACCGCGCGCGCCACCTCCACCGGTTGCTGCTCCTCCGGCCCCCGCGATTCCTCTCGCGCCTCCCCCGCGCGAGGTTTTCTTCTTCCCCGTCTCCTCTTTGTTAGGAGAGAGAGACGTGGTGTGGTGGCCCGGTGCCCGGTGGGGCACTATGGCTGGCTGGCCTGGAGAAAATATGCTGCTGGGGCCACGGCGAGGGAAGGACGAGATCCGCTGGCGGGCGAGATCCATGGCGGAATCGCGGGGGTGGGGTGAGGATAGCAGGGGCGGGGCCGGCCGCAGGGACAACCTAGAATGGCGTTCGTCGAAGCTTGGATATCGGGGCAGAGGCACGAATCAAGAAGGCTAGGGGCACGGCAGGGGAATGGCGAGATCCGCTGGCGTATGGGCGAGATCCATGGCGGAGAAGGAGCACGGTGGAGGTGTGCGGCGGGGGCAGACAGGGGCAGGCGGGAATCGCGGGATCCATCAGCGGCCGCTGCGCTCTGGCATGGCGAAACCTACGGCGGGTGCGGGGGAGGAAGGTGACGGGCTGCGGGGGAGAGGAAGGAGTGCGGCGGGGGAGAGGAAGGAGTGCGGCGGCGTCGGCGTCTGGTGCGACCGCCGCGGCGCGGGGGTGGGCGCGATGAGGTGGAGCAGGAGCGAGTCGAGCGGGACCGAGGAGCGGTTGCCAGCGCGCGGAGGAGAACTGCGAACGGGAGGGGGCTGAGGGAGCTAGGTTGCTCGCGCGACGGGGAAGGGGCGGACGAACGACGCACGAAAAACATGATGTGGGATGGACGGTGGAGATTGAGGGACGGCAGAACGGCAGAACGGCAGAACGTAGGGGAGGCAGACTACTCTTACCTTCTTAATAAGTAGTATAGATATATATATATATCATGGATACAAAGAAATATGCTCATCTCTATGATTATCTCTAGGGCATATTTCTAACAGGATCCACCCCACACACTAAGTCAACAATAGCGGACAACCCAACACGCCTCCAAAACCGCACCCTAGGCTCCTTGCACTGCAGCCACTGCCAGCCATTACCAACTACCATTAGCTTCACGCCCCGCTACGCCAGTCACAAGCTCTGTGCCTGACATACCATAACCCTTTAGCCCCACGTGCGCGCATAGCTCTTACCCACCGGTCACCCCAAGCTCGTATGTTGGGCCGCGTGGCCACACTTTGCTAGTCATCACGAGCCCAAAACCTTGCTTCCCTTGCTCGCCGCCCGAGCTCGTACCATCGTTCGTGGGTAGTGGTCGGACGACAGTCGCCCGAGCTAAGTCGTTCCTCGCTGGTCATCGAGGCAACACAACAACACCTCCCCCGCGTGGTCCCTTGGGCCTCAGCTTTGGACTTCTAGCTGACGTCTTGTCCCCTAATTGAAGTTGAAGCAGACAAACAATGATGAAGATTAGATATTAGAAATCTAGAGGAAGTCCTAGAAATGGAAGTGAAGAATAGAGAAAGTATTTAGATTTTTAAATCAACAACAATGGATTCAGGCTCAACGAGAATGGTAAAAAGAAAGGCGCTAGGAAGAGGTAGGGTGTGTTATGTGTAACAACATTGTCTATACATTTTAGTTATTCGTGGGATTGGGACTAATTAAGTTTAACAGACAGATTTGAAGTGGAGTTGGTCATGACGCATTAGATGGGGAGGAGGTGGTGCAAACTCGTTTGGGGAATACTCAGATATCAGAGGAGGATGTTGTAGGCCAAGAAGATATTGTACCCATGCTGGATGAAAATGTTCAAGGTCGAGGAGAGGAAGATATAAATGATCAAGGTATAATAACTGAGTTCGTCCCAGATCATATTATCTCCGTTCTGAGTCTTCACATTCCAATTGATCATTTTGGTCCTGATATTAGAGACTAAGTTAAAAAGGGCTTTCATGGAAAAAGGTCCAACTCAACCTATTGGTCATAAATTTCCTAAAACACTAGATAAAAGAAGTTTTCAAAAAGATTTGTCTAAGCAATATAATTGGTTGGAATATAGTTTGGTATAGGATAGGTCTTATTGATGTTGTTGTTATATTCCGTGTTGATATCTTCTATGCAACTACAAATGCTATTACAACAGAGTTTGATCATCGCTTCAATGAGGTATCCACAGAGAGTCATTTTCTAAGTTTGATGTCAATAAGCTTGCCCGCCTCACGGAGATATATTTGGATGATTTTTCCCTTGATGATCGAAAAGCAATAAAAAGATCAATTAGCAACCTTCGTTATTCATGTAAGAAGACTTGAGGAGTTTAGAGTTCGTAATGACCTTGGAAGCCTAGCAATAAAAATGGTTAAACTTAAGAGGCATACAGTGTTTCCATTGGTTTATCGCCTAATCGAATGGGAGTTGCTACTACCGGCAGCAACCACATCAGTTGAAAAGAGCTTTTTTGACCATGAAGATTATTAAAACAGAGATGTGGACACAAGTTGTCCGATGGTTGGTTTAATGATTTAATGGTGGTGTATATCGATTATTGAGAGGGATACATTCAAAAGAATTGATCTTGAATGTATTAAGAATGTGTTTCAAAAGAAGAAGGACATGAATATGCAATTGCCAAAGTCTCCTAGACGTACCGATACGACACAAAGTCATTAGACTCTACTTGTATATCGTGTATTAAAATTAGCTCTATATTTTAGTGCTAATTTATGCTTCCTCTTTGTTTGACAACTTATACTTGGTGAAATTGCCGATTTGGTGTATACTCTCCAACGAATTCTTCATTTAAGGTACTTCTAAATGATGTTTTTTGTACTAAACTTTTATTTTAACGCTATATATGTCTTGTCCATTGCCATACCTTATTTTGGGTTGTACTCCACCACTGCGAATCTCTATACATATTGTCTCTTAACTATATTTATGATCAAGGAGTAAAGAGTTATATTATGCAGTCTCTTAATTGTCTATTGTACTTAAAAAACCAATCCAAAAACTTAGGGGTCGTACATGCTCTAACAACCAGTAGAGTAACTTATTATCTGAAACAAAGAGAGTAGTTAGCTAAAAAAACCAGTTGAAAATTGAAAAAAAAATGTATATCTATTAGTCCTTTTATGTTGACATTATTTTTAAACTGACTCCCGCTGGCGTGCCGGATGCCGACAGATAGCAGAAGCACGCGCCGCCAGCGAAGCGGAGAACCGCGCATCCTTCCTCGCTGCCAGGGCGGGCGGACGGACGCAACCATCCAGTCAGTCAACCTAGCGAGCGACGCCACCTGGTGGCTGTCACGCGGCTGTCATCGTCAGTTGATCAGTTCTGCACTGCACTTGTGTGCTAGCACAACAAGGAGCCCCGTTGAAAACGTGTGCTTCGGGGGAAGGGAAGCACAGCAGTTGCGCTGGCATGGCATGGACATGGTTGTGTGGCGCGGGCTCGGCGCACGTTGCCCCGAGGAGGGGCCATGGCCAGGGCCAGGGCCAGAGCCAGAGGACCTCGCGCCGGCGGGTTGGTTGGTGCGGTCTAGGTGAGAGTTGGTTGGCTGATACCCGTCTGCCTCCGTGCATATTCGCTGCCGTCTGCTCGGGAGACTCGCGTTTGCGTATACAACTCTACTATCACCTATCGCAAGTATGCAAGCTACTACTAGTACTCGCAGAGGCCAGATCGGTTGGCTTGGCTTGGCTTTTATACAGGGGAGACGAGAGAGAGAAGGTGACCTAGCTAGACTCTAGAAGAAAAAAAAAAGCCATTTTCTTTGAGGGAAAAAAAAGTTAAACGCGACTAATGATGAGAAGTAGAAGAAGAAAAAAAAACTCGTCCTCAATGCCCGCACGTGCCCAGATCAGATTCCACTCCACGTATATTGGCCGGGCGTGTGGCGCGAGTGCAACCACGGGTTGCTCTATCTGCTGTGTGGTAGGCTGGTAGCCAGCCCCTGCGCCTGGCTACCTAGCGTTGGCATGGGCGCAGCGTTCACAGCATAAATGCTGACCGGTTTCATTTGATTTGCTGCCGCTCATAAATTCGCAACCTGCTTCGCTGAAAAATACACGCGTGCCGTCAATCAGTCAGTCAATCAGTCAGTCAGAGAACAGTCGTGGCCTCAGGAGCCAAAGATGGCTTTGTTTTCTTCTACAAGCACAGAGCAGCTGATAGCCCCTGCTTCCAATTTCTCGTCTGGTTGCTTCGACAAATACAGGGCCGGCCGAGGGAGGGAAAAAAAACAGCAGCAGCAGCGGGAGCATCCGTTGGCTGGCTTTCACGATCACACGCGCGGCGCGCCTGGCCGGACGCGTTTAATCGCTGGGCTCGTTCCTTCGCTTTCCTCCCATCCTCGCCCCGTCGCCCGTCCGTCCCAGCGACCCGTAACCACTCGCAAAATACGGCAAACGATGCACCGGTATCGCGCATCGCATCTGAACATGACATGCATGACGCGCGCCGATCACAGCAACGTCAGACAGAGCAAAACACATCGTCGTCATCCATCTGGATCGATCTCGTCTCGTGCTGCTGCTTAGTTAGTACGTCCACGCACGTATATCGCATCTCGCGGGAGACGAGACAGGACGGGACGGGACGGTCCCCGAACAGGAACGCGCGTGAGGGTCGCGCCCGCCGCTTCGTACTAGTAGTAGTAATTGAGGCGGCACCGGTACCCGTTGCTTTTTCAGCGCTCGGTCGCCCCACCGATCCATCGTGTGTACAGTGTCAGGTCGTTGAGGAGCAAACGGATGACACCGCGTAACGTGACGTGATGTGCCCATTCACTCAAGGTTGGGTGGTGGTTGTGGTAATTTCATTTGTCGCCGCCCAGCCAGTCCTCGCTCCTCGCGCGTGGGCTTCGGCTTCCTTCTCTCGCCTCTTCCCGCTGTCCCGCGCTTGTGAACTCATTACTTGTCCTAATCCTTGGTTACGGAGGACATGTCTGCGACCTAAAACAAAAAAAAGGAGACCAGCGATTAAGCTTCGAACGCACTTCGGTTCTTCGCCTTCTTCTTAGCTTAGCTTCCTTACGCTTGCTGCAGGAAGAAGATCAATGTTATTCATCGCCACCAAAAATAAAAAGGTGTGACAAGAGAATTTCGAGGATGCAAAGTTCTGAGAAACAAACCTTGTAATCCGTGTGTAAGCTTCAGCCTCGAATAGCTTCTTCGAGGTTCCAAGATTCTCAACGAAGCTCAACAATTGCTTCTTCTTGCCCCCGACATCTTTTTTATACACTGTTTGTTGGGGTCTTATTCTTCTGAATATCCTCAAATCTATAAGATAATAACAGTTTGCGCTTTTGAGAGTGTGTTAGTTCCAATAAGCATATCTGGGCATATAATATTTTGTGTTAGCTGTTTTAGTGGTTATAACCTTACTTTTTTCTTTATTATTTCTGGCCGACTCACGGAAGGTTATTAGCCCTTCATTATTACCATTAACCATTAATGATGGCAAGTGTTGTGTCTATTTTAATGATGTCACCAACTGTTGTCCTTTTTATTTCCTTTGAACACGCCCCCTTTCTGTCCCTGCCTCGCGGGCCCGTCTCGTCAGTGCGATGAGCCGTTTTCCCCACACGCCCGCTCCCTCTGCACTGTGGGACCACTATGTTAGCTCCGCCTCCCCTGCGAACCGTCGTGGACCAGCGCGCACACACGTCGCCTGCCCACGCACCCCAGCTCTCTTTTGAGCACCGCCCACCCTCGCACTCTCTCCCCTGCCTCACTTCGTGCAAGCTCACCCTCTCTCGCCGCTCGCGCTCGCCGAAGTTCCATGCCCGTCGTGCCGGCCATCCAGCCCGTCGGAAGCCGCGCCAAGCCACCCCGAGCTCCGTCCCGAGGTGAGAAACCCGTTCTCGTGCTTGGTTTTCCTTATTCGCGCCTGACCTTAGCCAATTTGGCCTCGCCAGAATTTGGCCGCGCTTGCTCGCCGCGCCTCGCGCGGTGTCCGGCCAACTCAGCCCCGTCTCATGCCCCGGTGTTGGCCCATAGCACTCCCCTACCCTCGCCGGAGCTAGACCGAGCCCTATCACACCCGATCGCCCCTCCCCGCGGCCGGGATTCTTCGCCGGAGTTACCCCAACCTGCCCAGAGCTCTCCCCTCCGCCGTTCTTCCATCTCTGGCCTCGGTCTCGTGGCCATAACCCCACCGGTGAGTTTGCCAGGTTCTTCCCGCCAATCCTGGCCAACCCCGGTTGAAAGTCGCCTAGAGGAGGGGTGAATAGGCGTAATATAAAATTTACAACTTAAAACACAATCTACAAGCCGGGGTTAGCGTTAGGATAAAATCCGAGTCCAAGAGAGGACGAAAACAAATCAACCAAGAAATAAAGCGGATGACACGGTGATTTGTTTTACCGAGGTTCGGTTCTTGAGAACCTAGTCCCCATTGAGGTGGTCACAAAGACCGGGTCTCTTTCAACCCTTTCCCTCTCTCAAACGGTCACCTAGACCGAGTGAGCTTTCTCCTTAATCAAATGGGTCACTTAGACCCCACAAGGACCACCACACAATTGGTGTCTCTTGCTTTGATTACAAGTTGCTTGAAGAACAAGAATGAGGAAGAAGAAAGCTATCCAAGAACAAGAGCTCAAAGAACACGAGCAAAACACTCTCTCTGGTCACTAGTAGTTTGGAGTGAATTTGGGACTTGGAGAGGCTTTGATTCTTTTGAATTGTGTCTTGTATTGATTGCACTAGCTCTTGTATTGAATGGGATGTATGAAAAACTTGGATGCTTGGAGTGGTGGTGGTTGGTGGTATTTATAGCCCTCAACGACCACATAGCCGTTGGGGAGGCTTCTGTCGATGGGCGCACCGGACAGTCCGGTGCCACGTCACCTAACCGTTAGGGTTCTGAAGATTCAGACCGTTGGAGCGCTGACTTCATGTCGCACCAGACAGTCCGGTGCTGCACCGGACAGGTACTGTTCACTGTACGGTGCGCCTCTAACGCCTGCTCTGACTTCTGCGTGCACTGTTCACGCACCGTTCACACTTTTGCAGACGACCGTTGCGTTGTTAGCCGTTGCTCCGCTTGGTGCACCGGACAGTCCGGTGGCACACCGGACAGTCCAGTGAATTATAGCGGAGCGGCGCCTGAGAAACCTGAAGGTGAAGAGTTCATATTGTACGGCCCCTGGTGCACCGGACACTGTCCGGTGGCACACCGGACAGTTCGGTGCACCAGACCAGGGTTCTGTTCGGTTTCTTTTGCTCCTTTCTTTTGAACCCTAACTTGATCTTTTTATTGGTTTGTGTTGAACCTTTATGCACCTGTAGAATACATAATCTAGAGCAAACTAGTTAGTCCAATTATTTGTGTTGGGCATTCAACCACCAAAATCATTTATAGGAAAAGGTTTGACCCTATTTCCCTTTCAATCTCCCCCCTTTTTGGTGATTGATGCCAACACAAACCAAAGCAAATATATAAGTGCGGAATTGAACTAGTTTGCATAAGGTAAGTGCATAGGTTACTTAGAATTAAACCAATTTATAATTTCACTAGATATGCATGGATTGCTTTCTTTTATTTAAAATTTTGGACCACGCTTGCACCACTTGTTTTGTTTTTGCAAATTCTTTTGGAAATTCTTTTTCAAAGTTATTTGCAAATAGTCAAAGGTATATGAGTAAGATTGTAAGAAGAAATTTCAAGATTTTGAAATTTCTCCCCCTGTTTCAAATGCTATTCCTTTGACTACAACAAAACTCCCCCTGAATAAAATTCTCCCCTTAGTGTTCAAGAGGGTTTTTCCAATTTTTGAAAATACTAAAGACTTTCTCCCCCTTTTGAAAATATATTAAGATACCAATTTAAAAACTTCATTTTAAAATTTGGTGGTGGTGCGGTCCTTTTGCTTTGGGCTAGATCCTTTCTCCCCTTTTGGCATTAATCGCCAAAAACAGAGACTTTTGAGAGCCCTTTAACATTTTCTCCCCCTTTGGTAAATAGTATATGAGGGAAAGATTATACCAAATTGGAGTGAGGTGAAGTAATGACAAAGGGTAAATGATACCGATAGAGTAGAGTGGAAGCCTTGTCTTCGTCGAGTACTCCATTTCCCTTTCAATCTACGACTTAGCATGAAGATATACTTGGAAACACATTAGTCGTAGCAAATGAAAGAGATAAGATCAAAGGTATATAAATGAGCAATGTGTGCAATGTTTCAATCAAAATTCCGAGAATCAAGAATATTTAGCTCATTCCTAAGTTTGCTAAAGGTTTTCTCATCTAAAGGCTTGATAAAGATATCGGCTAATTGATCTTTGGTGTTAATATAGGCTATCTCGATATCCCCCCTTTATTGGTGATCCCTCAAAAAGTGATACCGAATGTCTATATGCTTAGTGCGGCTGTGTTCAACGGGATTCTCCGCCATGCGGATAGCACTCTCATTGTCACATAGGAGAGGGACTTTGCTCAATTTGTAGCCATAGTCCCTAAGGGTTTGCCTCATCCAAAGCAATTGCGCACGACAATGACCTGCGGCAATGTACTTAGCTTTGGCAGTAGAAAGAGCTACTGAGTTTTGTTTCTTTGAGGCCCAAGACACCAGGGATCTCCCCAGAAACTGACAAGTCTCTGATGTGCTCTTCCTATCAATTTTACACCCTACTCAATCGGCATCAGAATATTTTATTAAATCAAAGGTTGATCCCTTGGGGTACCAAAGCCCAAACTTAGGAGTGTAAACTAAGTATCTCATGATTCTCTTCACGGCCCTAAGGTGAACTTCCTTAGGATCGGCTTGGAACCTTGCACACATGCATATGAAAAGCATAACATCCGGTCGTGAAGCACATAAATAGAGTAAGGATCCTATCATCGACCGGTATACCTTTTGATCTATGGATTTACCTCCCGTGTCGAGGTCGAGATGCCCATTTGTTCCCATGGGTGTCTTGATGGGCTTGACATCCTTCATTCCAAACTTCTTAAGAATGTCTTGAATGTATTTGGTTTGGCTGATGAAGGTGCCCTCTTGGAGTTGCTTGATTTGGAATCCTAAGAAATATCTCAACTCCCCCATCATTGACATCTCGAATTTGTGAATCATGATCCTACCAAACTCTTCACAAGTAGATTTGTTAGTAGACCCAAATATAATATCATCAACATAAATTTGGCATACAAACAAATCATTTGCAATTGTTTTAGTAAAGAGTGTAGGATCGGCTTTTCTGACTTTGAAGCCATTAGTGATAAGAAAATCTCGCAGGCATTCATACCATGCTCTTGGTGCTTGCTTGAGCCCGTAAAGCGCCTTTGAGAGCTTATAGACATGGTTAGGGTACTCACTATCTTCAAAGCCGGGAGGTTGCTCAACATAGACCTCTTCCTTGATTGGTCCATTGAGGAAGGCACTTTTCACGTCCATTTGATAAAGCTTAAAGCCATGGTAAGTAGCATAGGCAAGTAATATGCAAATTGACTCAAGCCTAGCTACGGGTGCATAAGTTTCATCGAAATCCAAACCTTCGACTTGTGAATAACCCTTAGCCACAAGTCAGGCTTTGTTCCTTATCATCACCCCATGCTCATCTTGCTTGTTGCAGAATACCCACTTGGTACCTACAACATTTTGATTAGGACGTGAAACTAAATATCATACCTCATTTCTTGTGAAGTTGTTGAGCTCCTCTTGCATTGCCAACACTCAATCTGAATCTTTTAGTGCATCCTCTACCCTGTATGGCTCAATAGAGGAGACAAAAGAGTAATGCTCACAGAAATGTGCAACACAAGATCTAGTGGTTACCCCCTTATGAATGTCGCCGAGGATGGAGTTCACGGGGTGATCTCATTGGATTGCTTGGTGGACTCTTGGGTGTGGCGGTCTTTGACCCTGAATTTCTTGATTATCTTCCTTGTCTTGATCAACTTCATCTCCCCCTTGATCCTTGTCCTCCTCTTGAGGTGGCTCATCTTCTTGATCTTCTTCCTCATCTTGAGTTGGTGGAGATGCTTGATTTGAAGATGATGGTTGATCTTGTGCTTGTGGAGGCTCTTCGGATTCCTTAGGACACACATCCCCAATGGACATGTTCCTTAGCGCCACGCACGGAGCCTCTTCATCATCTAGCTCATCAAGATCAACTTGCTCCACTTGGGAGCCATTAGTCTCATCAAACACAATGTCACAAGAAACTTCAACTAGTCCAGTGGACTTGTTAAAGACTCTATATGCCCTTGTGTTTGAGTCATATCCTAGTAAAAAGCCTTCTACAGCCTTAGGAGCAAATTTAGATTTTCTACCTCTTTTAACAAGAATGAAACATTTGCTACCAAAGACTCTAAAATATGAAACATTAGGCTTTTTACCGGTAAGGAGTTCATATGATGTCTTCTTGAGGATTCGGTGAAGATATAACCGGTTGATGGATTAGCAGGCGGTGTTAATCGCCTCGGCCTAAAACCGGTCCGGTGTCTTGTACTCATCAATCATGGTCCTTGCCATGTCCAGTAGAGTTCTATTCTTCATCTCTACTACACCATTTTGTTGAGGTGTGTAGGGAGAAGAGAACTCATGCTTGATGCCCTCCTCCTCAAGGAAGCCTTCAATTTATGAATTCTTGAACTCCGTCACATTGTCGCTTCTAATCTTTGATCCTTAAGCCGAACTCATTTTGAGCTCGTCTCAAGAATCCCTTTAAGGTCTCTTGGGTTTGTGATTTATCCTGCAAAAAGAATACCCAAGTGAAGCGAGAATAATCATCCACAATAACTAGACAGTACTTACTCCCGTCGATGCTTATGTAAGCGATCGGGTCGAATAGATCCATGTGGAGTAGCTCGAGCGGCCTGTCAGTTGTCATGATGTTTTTGTGTGGATGGTGGGCGCCAACTTGCTTTCCTGCTTGACATGCGCTACAAACCCTGTCTTTCTCAAAATGAACATTTGTTAGTCTCAAAATGTGTTCTCCCTTTAGAAGCTTGTGAAGATTCTTCATTCCAACATGAGCTAGTCGGCGATGCCAAAGACAATCCATATTAGTCTTAACAATTAAGCAAGTGTCGAGTTCAGCTCTATTGAAATCAACTAAGTATAGCTGACCCTCTAACACTCCCTTAAATGCTACTGAATTATCACTTCTTCTAAAGACAGTAACAGCTACATCTGTAAAAAGACAGTTGTAACCCATTTTGCATAATTGAGATACAGAAAGCAAATTGTAATCTAAAGAATCTACAAGAAAAACATTGAAAATAGAATGGTCAGGTGATATAGCGATTTTACCAAGTCCTTTGACCAAACCTTGATTTCCATCCCCGAATGTGATAGTTCTTTGGGGATCTTGGTTTTTCTCATAGGAGAAGAACATCATTTTATCCCTAGTCATATGGTTTGTGCACCCGCTATCAATTATCCAGCTTGAGCCCCCGGATGCATAAACCTGCAAAACAATTTAGGCCTTGTTCTTAGGTACCCAAACAGTCTTGGATCCTTTGACGTTAGAAACAAGCACCTTAGGTACCCAAACACGAGCCTTTGAGCCCTTATGTTTGGCCCCAACATATTTAGCAACTACCTTGCCTGATTTGTTAGTAAGCACATAAGATGCATCAAAAGTCTTAAATAAAATGCTAGGTTCATTTGATGCAGTAGGAGATTTCTTTTTAGGCAATTTGACATGGATTGATTGCCTAGAACTAGAAGGCTCATTTTTATACATAAAAGCATGGTAAGTAACATTATGAGGTTTCCTAGCATGAATTCTCCTAATTTTGTGCTCAGGATAACCAGCAGGATATAAAATGTAACCCTCGTTATCCTGTGCCATGGGAGCCTTGCCCTTAACAAAATTAGACAATCTTTTGGGGGCATTAATTTTGACATTGCTTCCCTGTTGGAAACCAATGCCATCCTTAATACCAGGGCGTCTCCCATTATAGAGCATGCTACGAGCAAATTTAAGTTTTTCATTTTCTAGTTCACGCTCGGCAATTTTAGCATCTAGTTTAGCTATATGATCATTTTGTTGTTTAATCATAGCAATGTGATCATGAATAGCATCAATATTAATATTTCTACATCTAGTACAAATAGTAACATGATCAACACTAGATGTAGAGGGTTTGCAAGCATTAAATTCATCAATCTTAGCATGTAAAATGGCATTCTCATTTTTAAGATTGGAAATAGAAACATTGCAAACATTTAAATCTTTAGCCTCAGAAACTAATTCATCATTCTTAATTTTAAGGCTAGAAAGTGATGCATTCAATTTATCAATCTTAGCAATTAAACTATCATTTTCATTTCTAAGACTGACAACTGAATCATTACAAGCATTTAATTTTTCCACCTTAGCAATTAAACTAGCATTCTCATTTCTAAGGTTGGAAATAGTGTCATGGCATATGCTAAGCTCATTAGTCAATTTTTCATATTTTTCTATTTCCTGAGCATAAGCATTCTTTACCTTAACATGCTTTTTATTTTCCTTAATAAGGAATTCCTCTTGGCTATCCAAGAGTTCATCCTTCTCATGAATAGAACCTATCAATTCATTCAATTTTTCTTTTTGTTGCATGTTAAGGTTGGCAAAAAGAGTAAGCAAATTATCTTCATCATCACTAGAGCTACCCTCATCACTAGATGTTGTATATTTAGTGGAGGCTTTAGATTTTACCTTCTTCTTTTTGTCGTCCTTTGCCATGAAGAATTTGTGACCGACGTTGGGGAAGAGGAGACCCTTGTTGACGGTGATGTTGGCGGCGTCCTCGTCGGAGGAAGAGTCGGTGGAGCTCTCATCGGAGTCCCATTCCCGACACACGTGGGCATCGCCGCCCTTCTTCTTGTAGTACCTCTTCTTCTCCTTCTTCTTTCCCCTCTTGTCATCGCCCCTGTCACTATCACTAGACATAGGACATTTTGCAATAAAATGACCGGGCTTACCATATTTGTAGCACACCCTTTTGGAACAGGGCTTGTAGTCCTTCCCCTTCCTTTGTTTGAGGATTTGACGGAAGCTCTTGATGATGAGTGTCATCTCCTCATTGTCAAGCTTGGAGGCGTCAATGGGGAGCCTACTTGATGTAGACTCTTCTTTCTTCTCCGTCGCTTTAAGTTGATCCAAGTTGATGATTTGTTTGGAGCCTTTGATCATCAATTCAAAGCTCACAAACTTTCCTATCACTTCCTCGGGAGACATTAGCTTGTATCTAGGATCACCACGAATTAATTGAACTTGCGTAGGATTACGAAAAACGAGTGATCTTAGAATAACCTTGACCATTTCATGGTCATCCCATTTGGTGCTCCCGAGGTTGCACACTTGGTCCACCAAGGCCTTGAGCCGGTTGTACATGGCTTGTGGCTCCTCTCCTTGGTTGAGGACGAACCGACCGAGCTCCCCCTCGATCGTCTCCTGCTTGGTGATCTTGGTCACCTCATCTCCTTCGTGCGCGGTTTTGAATACGTCCCAAATCTCCTTGGCACTCTTCAACCTTTGCACCTTATTATATTCCTCTCGACATAGAGAGGCGAGGAGTATAGTAGTTGTTTGGGAATCAAAGTGCTTGATTTGGGCGACCTCGTCTGAGTCGTAGCCCTCGTCCCCCCGCGATGGTACCTGCACTCCAAATTCAACAATGTCCCATATGCTTGCGTGGAGTGAGGTTAGGTGATGCCTCATTTTATCACTTCACATACAATAATCTTCACCATAAAAATTGGTGGTTTGCCTAGTGGGACGGAAAGTAAAGGAGTGCGCCTAGAAATATGGGGATATTGAAGGGGCATCTTACTATACTTCTTGCGCTCATGGCACTTAGAAGTGACGGACAGTGCGTCGGAGCCGGAGGTGGATGGCAACAAAGAGCCGGTCTCGTAGTAGACCACCTTCTTCATCTTCTTTTTCTTGTCGCCACTCTGATGCGACTTGTGAGGAGGTGATCCCTCCTTTAGCTTATTACCGGACTCCCTTGATGGAGCCTTCCTGTGGCTTGTGGAGTTGTCGCCGGTCACGATCTCCCTCTTGGCGTGATCTCCCGACATCACTTTGAGTGGTTAGACTCTAATAAAGTACCGAGCTTTGATACCAATTGAAAGTCGCCTAGAGGGGGGTGAATAAGCATAATCTGAAATTTACAACTTAAAACACAATCTACAAGCCAGGGTTAGCGTTACAATAAAATCCGAGTCCGAGAGAGGACAAAAACAAATCAACCAAGAAATAAAGCGGATGACACGGTGATTTGTTTTACCGAGGTTCAGTTCTTGAGAACCTAGTCCCCGTTGAGGTGGTCACAAAGACCGGGTCTCTTTCAACCCTTTCCCTCTCTCAAACGGTCACCTAGACCGAGTGAGCTTTCTCCTTAATCAAATGGGTCACTTAGACCCACAAGGACCACCACACAATTGGTGTCTCTTGCTTTGATTACAAGTTGCTTGAAGAACAAGAATGAGGAAGAAGAAAGCTATCCAAGAACAAGAGCTCAAAGAACACGAGCAAAACACTCTCTCTAGTCACTAGTAGTTTGGAGTGAATTTGGGACTTGGAGAGGCTTTGATTCTTTTAAAGTGTGTCTTGTATTGATTGCACTAGCTCTTGTATTGAATAGGATGTCTGAAAAACTTGGATGCTTGGAGTGGTGGTGGTTGGGGGGTATTTATAGCCCTCAACCACCACATAGCCGTTGGGGAGGCTGTCTGTCGATGGGCGCACCGGATAGTCCGGTGCGCCACCGGACACTGTCCGTTGCGCCAGCCACGTCACCCAACCGTTAGGGTTCTGAAGATTCTGACCGTTGGAGCGCTGACTTTATGTCGCACCGAACAGTCTGGTGCTACACTGGACATGTATTGTTCATTGTTCGATGCGCCTCCGACGCCTGCTCTGACTTCTACGTGCACTGTTCACGCACTGTTCACACTTTTGCAGACGACCATTGCGTTGTTAGCCGTTGCTCCGCTTGGTGCACCGGACAGTCCGGTGGCACACCGGACAGTCTGGTGGCACACCGGATAGTCCGGTGAATTATAGCGGAGCGGCGCCTGAGAAACCCGAAGGTGAAGAGTTCAGACTGTACGGCTCATGGTGCATCGAACACTGTCCGGTGGTGCACCGGACACTGTCCGGTGGTGCACTGGACAGTCCGGTGCGCCAGACCAGGGTTCTCTTCGGTTTCTTTTGCTCCTTTCTTTTGAACCCTAACTTGATCTTTTTATTGGTTTGTGTTGAACCTTTATGCACCTGTAGAATACATAATCTAGAGCAAACTAGTTAGTCCAATTATTTGTGTTGGGCATTCAACCACCAAAATCATTTATAGGAAAAGGTTTGACCCTATTTCCCTTTCACCAGTGATCTCAGAACCCCTGTAGCTCACACCCGCCCCAGCTCCGGTGACTTCACCGCCGAGGAGCAGGAGCGGCGCCGCCCGCAGCCGCAAACCTCCCCGGCGTTGATCTCAACCGTCCGTTCTCGATCGCACGACCCAGATCTCGGGATACCGCTTCGCGCATGCGCGCTCAACGCCTGGACCCATCTGTCGGCCGCTTGTACCCTGGCATTGGGCCCGACCGGTCAATCCGCTTCCCTGCCCTCGATCGCTGACCGCCCTGGTCTGCTAGTCAGTGCACGCCCACGCGCTCGCCCGTGGATCTGTTCTCGGCCGTTGATCTAAGATCTGATGGCCGACAGAGCCCGATACCCCTTCGCATGGTAAATTGTTAAAGAGACCCCTGGTTTGTTTGAAATCAACCCGCCGTCCCTAGTTTTCGCGTGCAGGCCCCTGTAATCTTGCGGATTGAACCCTAGACTTTTGTTTAATCACAGATTTAGGCCTAATTTTGTATTTTAAACTTTAAAACTTGTTTATTTCATATCTTTTGCATATGAACTCCAAATAGAGTGATTCAAATTGCAAAATATTCATATGATTATTGTCTATCCATATAAATTATGATCATTCACTGTCTGGGTATTCTAATTTTATTCCTAGACTACAAGTTAGTTTATGTAATAATTTATTTATTTAATAAGATAAGTAAAAAGGAAACCCTAGTGGTAAATAGATGTTTAATCTTGTGAGATTAATAATATGTAATGTATGGACTTATCTCTTGGTTTAACTTTTATGTCTCATTAAGATAAGTGGAATTAGATTATATAATCATGGAGAATAGACAACACTTAGAGAATAACAAACTACTAAATGTGATTAGTTCACCCTATAACCTAAACTCCTTTTTGAGTTTATACTTTTCCTTTTGAGATGTGTTCAATTGTTTGTACATGATTGGTGTGTTGTTCATTTTTCATTATCCAAATGTATTGATTGCATGATCGCTTTATTTAGACGACGAGCAGCCTGTGGTTCCTGAGTGTGTTGCCGAAGATCTTCCTGAGCAACAACCTAATGAAGGCAAGTGTCCTCTGACCTATTATGTCCTACTTACTTTATAATTCATCGTCCCACATTACTTTATGGAAACCTAAGGATTGACTAGTTTGTATTTACCTTATCCTTGTTTACCTTTTAGGGTATTATGGTTAGTTTATGCTATTGCTTTAACTTAATCAATGAACATGATGTGAACATTTATGATACGATGATGTTATCCCGATGATGATCTTGTGATATTTTAGGGGACTCAAGCCATTTTCCTGAGTACCTCTCCGTAAGGACCTGTTCGTTGAGTGACCACCCGGGATAACAGTGCAACCATGAGGGTGGAATGGGACGCCCTTAGCTGAAGCGCCCCAATCCTCTGGGACTCAAATGTGATACAATTACTAGTCCCAGGAGGCTAGTAAACACATTTATACAACAGATGATTTCAGATCTGCTTAAACGAGACAAACCTATAAAGGTGGCGATCAACTTTAAGAGTTGGTCCACAACTCGGGACATATCATCAGAGTGGGGCTGAAGCAGCCTGATATACGCAGCGAAGCAAATCAGCGGTCTAACAGCCACATGCAAGGTTGGGAACAGTCATAACTCTTACCCGGTCTCCTTTTTCTGAAAAACAACAAATAAGCAAGGGTGAGTACAAACGTACTCAGCAGCCCACCTTCACCCACGGAATGGGGAAATCAGATATAATGCATGGAATATGTGGAGCTTAGGATATTTTGCAGAAACAGCAATATTTTATGCAGAATTGTTTTGTAAAACATTTTGTATTTTTTCAAAGCGCATCCTCTCCCAAAGGAGCAGGAAGTTTTTCAGTATAGAACGAAATCCCCTGGACTAAACCATCCAGGTATCTTAGCAGTTTCCCACTGGTTTTCATTTTCAAAAACAGCTACTGGACTTCCCGTCCACCATAGCTCACGGCTAAACTGCCGGACCTTTTAAAAACCATTTTTCTCAAGCGCACCCTTTTTTTGAAAACAAAACACTAATTGCCATACCACACCAGACTCGTCCATACCAGTGGACACGGACTATTCGAATAGGTTTTCAAACTCTACGCAGAGGGGTACACTTTACCCACTAGTCCGGTTTCTGCGATCTCACCGTCGTGAGACCCGAAGGCCGAATCTCTTTCTTTCCTTGCACGTCCTAACCTTAACGGTTATACCGGAAGGAGTCAGGCCACCGCCATGCCCAAACCGGACAAAACATTCCCCCTCCTTATCCTCCCGGTGCTCCCCAGCCTTCATAACCCTGGGGTTGGACCGTACGAGTTCAGATTGAGTGACTGCCCACACAGTCTCGAGTGGTTGTACTTATCATGAGTATAGGTAGTGAAGGATGACAAACCGGTCCTTATATGAGGGGACAATCCTTCTGCTCACGCCTAAACCAGCTGAGCCACCACCTTAGGCCCTCCCCTAATCCAGGGAGTCCCTGATCATCCCTACTCAAAGGTGATAAGGGTGAAAACCCTTCATCATACACATTTTGAAAAGCATTTTCTTTTGAAAACTCACACCTTTTCTCAAATTACTTGTAACAAATATATCAAGGATTGATTGCGGCAAGCGGCTGGGTGGCCATAATAACTTGTCTCAAAATCATATTATGCATAAAATAACAGGCTGAGGGTTGTGGTTGAAAAATCATAGGTAATTTATGCATCAAAGGGATCCAGTGAGCTTGCCGTGCTTATCCGGCGAAGGGGGAAGGGGAGCTCGTGGAACTGGCTTCTAGCTCCACCGCCTGGCGTAGACTTGCAGATCTAGCCTCCACGAGATGGCACGAACTCTCCGATAACTATGCAACATGAACAAGCAAACATACAAACCAGCAAGTATACCAACAAATATTTAGTATAGTGGTCAGAATAGCGATATATGGATGGGCAGAGTCTTGAGTAGAATCTGTGTCATGTGGTGTTGAGGTACTACTAGTGGTGGAGCGCAGGTGCTTACCAGGAGGGTGGACTGGAGGCGAAGCGACACTGTGCGTGTAGCCGGCAGAGCGGAGTAACTGAGTGGGTGGGGTGTTTGCCTTGGCTGAGGGTGTTGAGTGTGTGGAGTGGGAGAGGGTAGCTGGGTGTATTTATAGCTGGGTGTATGTGGTGTAGCTCAGTGAAGTTCACTATTGGTGAGAATAGTGACGAAAGAATCGTCTGACTTAGCATGGATAGGGGAGTTATAGGCAGAATATGGGACAAGAGTATTCTGGGAGTTTTCTGGAATATAAACCATGCTTAAGGGATGACATGGTTGGATAGGGAATAGTTTGACAAGAATTTTAGAAACAAGAATGACTGAAATCTGAGTTTGGATGGAGGAGTTTTGGATTTTATAATCATAGGGATAAAAAGAAAAGGAAAGGAATATTCTAGAATTTGAATATTGTCGGGGACCATAATTAGGGGTACCCTCAAGACGCCTAATTCTCAGCTGGTAACCCCCATCAGCATAAAGCTGCAGAGGCCTGATGGGTTTGATTAAGTCAGGGATCAGTCCATACGAGCGACTCGATCACGCCACGCCCGAGCCTAGCCTCGGGCAAGGGCAGCCGACCCTGAGGTGTTTCCGTCTCGCCCGAGGCCCCCTTTTTTACGGCAGACGCATCTCCGGCTCGCCCGAGGCCTTGCCTTCGTTAAGAAGCAACCCTGACTAAATCACCGCGCCGACCGACCAAGTCACTGGGGCATTTAACGCAAAGAGTGAGACTGACGGGCGGCCAGGCTTTGCCAAAGGCGTCATAGGAAGCTCCGCCCGACCCAGGGCTCGGACTCGGGCTAAGGCCCCGGAAGACGGCGAACTCCACTCCGCCCGACCCAGGGCTCGGACTTGGGCTAAGGCCTCGGAAGACGGCGAACTCCGCTCCGCCCGACCCAGGGCTCGGACTCGGGCTAAGGCCCCGGAAGACGGCGAACTCCGCTCCGCCCGACCCAGGGCTCGGACTCGGGCTAAGGCCCCGGAAGACGGCGAACTCCGCTCCGCCCGACCCAGGGCTCGGACTCGGGCTAAGGCCCCGGAAGACGGCGAACTCCGCTCCGCTCGACCCAGGGCTCGGACTCGGGCTAAGGCCCCGGAAGACGGCGAACTCCGCTCCGCCCGACCCAGGGCTCGGACTCGGGCTAAGGCCCCGGAAGACGACGAACTCCGCTTCGCCCGACCCAGGGCTCGGACTCCACCCTGGCCTCTGCCGAACGACCTCCGCCTCGCCCGACCCAGGAGCTCAGACTCGACCTCGGCCTCGGAGGAGCCTCCACGTCGCCCGACCTAGGGCACAAGTCCGCCACGTCAATAGGAAGCGCCATCATCACCCTGCCCCGAGCCGACTTGGGTCGTAGAGAACAAGACCGACGTCCCATCTGGCTAGCTCCGCCAGATAGGCAATGATGGCGCCCCGCTAGACCCATGACGACGACGGTTCTCGGCTCCCTTACGGAAGCAGGGAGACGTCAGCAAGAGCCCAACTGTTCCAACAGCTGTCCCTCCACCAGGCTCCGTTACTCCTCCGATAGCCACGACACCACACCGGCTGGGTGCCAAGTTCTCTCCGGCTGCCACATTAGCATGTACCCAGGGCGCTAGCTCTCCCCCGCTAGACACGTAGCACTCTGCTGCATCCCCATTGTACACCTGGATCCTCTCCTTGCGCCTATAAAAGGAAGGACCAGGGCCTTCTTAGAGAAGGTTGGCCTCGCGGGAACGAGGGCAGGGGCAGGCGCTCTCTTGGGGCCGCTCGCTCCCCTCACCCGCGCGGACGCTTGTAACCCCCTACTGCAAGCGCACCCGACCTGGGCGCGGGACGAACACGAAGGCCGCGGGATCTCCGCCTCCCTCACGACCCAGCTCCGGCCACCTCGCTCTCCCCCCTTCGCGCTCGCCCACGCGCTCGACCCATCTGGGCTGGGGCACACGGCACACTCACTCGTCGGCTCGGGGACCCCCCCGGTCTCGAAACGCCGACAGTTGGCGCGCCAGGTAGGGGCCTGCTGCGTGTTGACGAGCAGTTTCCCGTCAAGCTCCAGATGGGCAGTCTCCAACGACCTCTTCAACCCGGGACGGTGCTCCGTTTCGGGAGCCTCGAGTTCATGTCTTTCGACGGCAGCTACGACATGATACTCCTTCCACCGCCGCGCGACAGCGACAATGGTGGCGGACAGCCCGCCCGCCGGCGGCGGAATCGACGACGTCTTTCCCGCGTGGGGGAAGGACAACTTTCGAGCTCGCCCCATCCTCTCCCTCGCCATCGGAGGAGGAGGTGGGGCAACCAGGGCCGAGCGGGAGGCTGCGCTCAGTCGGCTGTCGAGCAAATCGACATCCCCAGTGCCCCAACGGAGGACGCGTCGGGCGTTACCCTCGCGTTTGAGGCGAAGGCGAGCGCCGTCCCCCCGCGACACGCCAACCTCGAGCAAGTGGACGACGCCAGCGCGCTCACGGAGGGCCTGCAGGACGTCGCACTCGTACCCAGGACGACGGCGCGATTAGCCCCCGATGTGACTTCGTCGCTCCTCGTCGACCAAAAGGTACCGGCTGATTCCCATCCTTTGTCATTTCAACTCGACCTCAACCCGCCTAGTGACCTCGCTCTGGCGGGCGCTCACGTTGGGGCGAGTGCAACCCCTTTCGGGTTTCGTGTGTGGTCGCCTTGGGACCGATTGACGGGCGTCTCGACCTACGGACCCTCTGGGTCCGAGGAAGATGACGACCCCAGCATCCGCTGGGATTTCTCTGGATCTGGCAACCCCAGTGCCATGCGGGACTTCATGACCGCATGCAACTACTGCCTCTCCGACTGTTCCGACGGCAGCCGCAGCCTTGACGACAAGGAATGCGGCCCGAGCCGCGAATGTTTCCACGTCGAGCTAGGGGATCCCTCCGGAGGCAGCTGTCTTGGCATGCCGGAGGATGGTGATCCCCCTAGGCCAGCGCCTCGCGCCGACATCCCGCGGGAGCTAGCTGTGGTCCCCGTTCCGGCGGGGGGTCACGACCCACAGCTCGAGCAAGTCCGCGGGGCGCAGGCCGGGCTCGATGAGGGAGCAGGAGCGCTCGAGGCAATCCGCCGGGACGTCGGGCAGGTATGGGCGGGCCAGCCCCCGGCCGGAGAAATACGTCACCTGCCCCAGGGTCTCCAGCACCGCATCGCCAATGATGCCAGGGACAGACCGCCACCCGCATCCGGCGGAACCGGTCAGGTCCTGGCAGCTGCAGCGATGCTCCTCCGCGCGATGCCGGAGTCATCAACCACCGAGGGTCGGCGAATCCAGGGAGAGCTCAAGCATCTCCTGGAAGGCGCTGCGGCCCGGCGGGCCGAGAGCTCTGCCTCCCGAAGGCAGGGGTACCCCTCGGAACCTTGTGCCGCGACTTCCCGACTCATGCGGGAAGCCTCGGTCTACACCGGGCGCACGCGCAACACCGCGCCTGCGGCCCCGGGCCACCTCGGCGACGAGCACCCTCATCGCGACCGTCGGGCCCGCCTCGACGAAAGGGTGCGCCGAGGTTATCACCCCAGGCGTGGGGGACGCTACGACAGCGGGGAGGATCGGAGTCCCTCGCCCGAACCACCCGGTCCGCAAGCCTTCAGCCGGGCCATTCGGCGGGCGCCGTTTCCGACCCGATTCCGACCCCCGACTACTATCACAAAGTACTCGGGGGAAACGAGACCGGAATTGTGGCTCGCGGACTACCGCCTGGCCTGTCAACTGGGTGGAACGGACGACGACAACCTCATCATCCGCAACCTCCCCCTGTTCCTCTCCGACACTGCTCGCGCTTGGTTGGAGCACCTGCCTCCGGGGCAGATTTCCAACTGGGAGGATCTGGTCCAAGCTTTCGCCGGCAACTTCCAGGGCACGTACGTGCGCCCCGGGAATTCCTGGGACCTCCGAAGCTGCCGGCAACAGCCGGGAGAGTCTCTTCGGGACTACATCCAGCGATTCTCGAAGCAGCGCACCGAGCTGCCCAACATCACCGACTCCGATGTCATCGGCGCGTTCCTTGCCGGCACCACCTGCCGTGACCTGGTGAGCAAGTTGGGTCGCAAGACCCCCACCAGGGCGAGCGAGCTGATGGACATCGCCACCAAGTTCGCCTCTGGTCAGGAGGCGGTCGAGGCCATCTTCCGAAAGGACAAGCAGCCCCAGGGCCGCCCGTCGGAAGATGCTCCCGAGGCGTCTACTCCGCTCGGCGCCAAGAAGAAAGGCAGGAGGAAGTCGCAAGCGAAACGCGACGCCGCCAGCACAGACCTTGTCGCCGCCGCCGAATACAAGAACCCTCGGAAGCCCCCCGGAGGTGCCAACCTCTTCGACAAGATGCTCAAGGAGACGTGCCCTTATCATCAGGGGCCCATCAAGCTCAATCCCGAGAAGTGCGTCTTCGGGGTGCCCCGAGGCATGCTCCTGGGATTCATCGTCTCCGAGCGGGGCATCGAAGCCAATCCGGAGAAGATCGCAGCCATCACAAGCATGGGGCCCATCAAGGACTTAAAAGGCGTACAGAGGGTCATGGGATGTCTCGCGGCCTTGAGCCGTTTCATCCCGCGCCTCGGCGAAAGAGGCCTGCCCCTGTACCGTCTCTTAAGGAAGGCCGAGTGCTTCACTTGGACTCCTGAGGCCGAGGAAGCTCTCGGGAACCTGAAGGCACTCCTCACCCAGGCGCCCGTCTTGGTACCCCCAGCTGATGGAGAAGCCCTCTTGGTCTACGTCGCCGCTACCACTCAGGTGGTCAGCGCCGTGATCGTGGTCGAAAGGCGGGAAGAGGGGCATGCTTTGCCCATTCAGAGGTCAGTTTACTTCGTCAGCGAGGTGCTGTCCGAGACCAAGATCCGCTACCCACAAGTCCAGAAGCTGCTGTATGCAGTGATCCTAACGAGGCGAAAGCTGCGACATTACTTCGAGTCTCATCCGGTGACTGTGGTGTCATCCTTCCCCCTGGGGGAGATCATCCAGTGCCGAGAAGCCTCGGGACGGATCGCAAAGTGGGCGGTGGAAATCATGGGCGAGACAATCTCGTTCGCCCTCGGAAGGCCATCAAGTCCCAGGTACTGGCGGACTTCGTAGCCGAATGGGTCGACACCCAGTTGCCGACGACTCCGATCCAACCGGAGCTCTGGACCATGTTTTTCGACGGGTCGCTGATGAAGACGGGAGCCGGCGTGGGCCTGCTCTTCGTCTCGCCCCTCGGGAAACACCTGCGCTACGTGCTCCGCCTCCATTTCCCGGCGTCCAACAATGTGGCTGAGTACGAGGCTCTGATCAACGGATTGCGAATCGCCATCGAGCTAGGGGTCCGACGCCTCGATGCTCGCGGCGACTCGCAGCTCGTCATCGACCAAGTCATGAAGAACTCCCACTGCCGCGACCCGAAGATGGAGGCCTACTGTGATGAGGTTTGACGCCTGGAAGACAAGTTCTACGGGCTCGAGCTTAACCACATCGCCCGGCGCTACAACGAGACTGCGGACGAGCTGGCAAAGATAGCCTCGGGGCGAACGACGGTTCCCCCGGACGTCTTCTCCCGGGATCTGCACCAACCCTCTGTCAAGATCGGCGACACGCCCGAGCCCGAGGCGCCCTCGGCCCCGTCCGAGGTGACCTCGGCCCAGCCCGAGCCATCCTCGGTTCAGCCCGAGGAACCCTCGACCCCCGAGGGCGAAGCACTGCGCATCGAGGAGGAGGAGCGGAGCGGGGTCACGCCAGATCAAGATTGGCAGACCCCGTACCTGCAATATCTCTGCCAAGGAGAACTGCCCCTCGACCGAGCCGAGGCTCGGCGGGTAGCGCGACGCGCCAAGTCGTTCGTCTTGCTGGGCGATGAGAAGGAGCTCTACCACCGTAGCCCCTCGGGCATCCTCCAGCGATGCATCTCCATCGCCGAAGGTCAGGAACTCCTGCAGGAAATACACTCGGGGGCTTGCAGCCATCATGCAGCACCTCGAACCCTCGTCGGGAACGCTTTCCGGCAAGGCTTCTACTGGCCGACGGCGGTGGCTGACGCCACTAGAATTGTCCGTGCCTGCGAAGGGTGCCAATTCTATGCGAAGCAGACCCACCTGCCCGCTCAGGCTCTGCAGACGATACCCATCACCTGGCCCTTCGCTGTGTGGGGTCTGGACCTCGTCGGCCCTCTGCAGAAGGCGCCCGGGGGCTACACGCACCTGCTGGTCGCCGTCGACAAATTCTCCAAGTGGATCGAGGTCCGACCCCTGAACAGCATCAGGTCCGAGCAGGCGGTGGCGTTCTTCACCAACATCATCCATCGCTTCGGGGTCCCGAACTCCATCATCACCGACAACGGCACCCAGTTCACCGGCAAAAAATTCTTGGATTTTTGCGAGGATCACAACATCCGGGTAGACTGGGCCGCCGTAGCTCATCCCATGTCGAATGGGCAAGTAGAGCGCACCAATGGCATGATTCTACAAGGGCTCAAGCCTCGGATTTACAATGACCTCAACAAGTTCGGCAAGCGATGGATGAAGGAACTCCCCTCGGTGGTCTGGAGCCTGAGGACGACGCCGAGCCGAGCCACGGGTTTTACACCGTTCTTCCTGGTCTACGGGGCCGAGGCCGTCTTGCCCACGGACCTGGAATACGGCTCCCCGAGGACGAGAGCCTACGACGATCAAAGCAACCAAGCTAGCCGAGAAGACTCGCTGGACCAGCTGGAAGAGGCTCGGGACAAGGCCTTACTACACTCGACGCGGTATCAGCAGTCCCTGCGACGCTACCACGCCCGAGGGGTCCGACCCCGAGACCTCCAGGTTGGCGACCTGGTGCTTCGGCTGCGGCAAGACGCCCGAGGGAGGCACAAGCTCACGCCCCCCTGGGAGGGGCCATTCGTCATCGCCAAAGTTCTGAAGCCCGGAACGTACAAGCTGGCAAACAGTCAAGGCGAGGTCTACGGCAACGCTTGGAACATCCAACAGCTACGTCGCTTCTACCCTTAAGATGTTTCCGAGTTGTTCATATACCTCGCACCCACGCAAAGTTTAGTCAACAAGGAAGGGTCGGCCTCGCCTCGGCAAAGCCCGACCCTCCCTCGGGGGCTAAAAGGGGGGAACCCCCTCTACGTCAAAATTTTCCTCGAAAAAAAAAATCTCTTTTACCAGAATGTCTTTCGTGCTTTTTGACTACTTCGAAAAGTGGGTCCCGGAAACGACGGGGTACACGTAAGCAGTCAAGGCTGACCGAGTCGAGGGACTCCTACGCCTCCGGGATACGGATACCTCACTCATCACCTTCTGCGATAAGTAACTCACGTTCGGATAAAGCGGCTCCACGGATTGAACAAGTCTTTACGTTCGGAAGCCCTTCTGCCGAAGAGATCTTTCGGGCCTTCTCGACCAAGTCGATGACGGGGCCTCATGGACAGGTGAAAGTACGCGTAAGCGGCAAGGCCGACCGAGCCGAGGGACTCCCACGCCTCCGGGATACGGATACCTCACTCATCACCTTCCGCGAGAAGCAACTCTCGCTCGCACTAACATCCCTGTTACCGACAAAAAGTCCAGATACTCGAAACAAGAGGAAAAGAGACGCAGCTTTACAACGCAGCAAGGGTGTGTGTTCTGGCCTCGACGGCCGCACAAGGCCCACGCCACAAGACAATCTGATCCTGCAGGCTCGGGTCTTGACGCTGGAAAGGGGCGGCGACACCCTCGGCATCGACGGCACCTTCGGCGAGGCCCGACCTAGCCTCGGACGGCGACGCGGTCCGAGGGCCTCCGCTCCGAAGAACGACGTCATCACCACGCCCGAGCGATCGCTGTCAGGGACTTCTCCGGGATCCGGCCCGAGCGGGCGGCTCGGCCGGCCACCTCCGGGGCCTCGGCCAACCACCTTCCGAGGGCACCAGCCCGGTCCGAAGCCTCGGCTGACCAACTCCGGCGTCGATCCTGCCAACGGACAACTCGGCTAGGCTCCGGCCAAACAGGTTTCATTTTCGAGCCAACTCCGCCTCTGCACATGCTGATATCGCTACCCCTGGCCTCGGCTCGTCGAAGAGCGGCCGAGGGGTCTCTTTAACTAAGCTAGAGGAGCCTCGGACCACAGGGCCGACCGAGCCGAGGGACTCCTACGCCTCCGGGATACGGATACCTCGCTCGTCACCTTGACACGGGGCGACTCATGCTTGGTGAAGCGGTTCAGATAATCAGCAGACGAGTCTTAGTGCTCGGAAATGAGGAAAAAAAATACGGCTCTGTGCCGACGTTACATACATGTTCAGGCCCCGACAGCCACAATGAACAGAAAACCCTGGCATTCGAAATGCCATTACAAACGGAACTCCGGTTCCGCCTCCGTAGGTACGAACAACCCCACTCGATAGGGGCGGGCCTGCGGGGTTACAGAAGGCTGACGGGCGGCCCGCCGCCGCCCGCTCTGACTACGACGACAACGGCCTCCACTCCGGATGGCCGAACTGCAGCAGCGCAGGCCTCAGGGTAGGCACTGTTGCGGTCTTGCCCTCGCCCACGCCGACGCTCGAGGGGCGAGGACAAGTACAAAGAGCCGGAGGCCCGAAGCGCGGATGGTGGCGGTGATCCCGTCGGTGACGGGGACTTCTCGAGCCGCCTCTGCCTCGGCACCGACGGCAGGAGCCATCAGCCCTCCGGCAGATCCCCACTCAAGTCCTCCCAGATGAGTGGGGCACCGGCCTCCGCGTAAAGGCGCCGCCCCGGTGCAAAGGCAGGACCACCCCAGAACACGAACGCCGCCCTAGCAGCGCGCGGCATCTAGGGTGGTCCTCCCGTGTACACGGCGCGGCAGCCGCCCCCTACAGAAGGGGCCGCCGCGAGCCGAGCCGACGAACCCGACACGCTGGAGGTGACGACGCCTGCCATCGATCCGCCCCGCGTTGTCGAAGTCCGGGCCGCCCGCAGGGCCAGTGAGCGCCTTCTCCCTCGAATACTGCGGGAGAGGATGACCCACGAACCCGTGCGAGAGGTAGAGCGCCGGCTCAGCCCGGCACCCACCCCAGCGAGGATGATGAACATCCTTGAAGCTGAGGGTGGGACCAAGATCGCAGCCCGGCTCGCTCCTCCCCACCCAGGAGCTGGTGGTCACCGTCTCGGGTGACCACCAGCGGAGGGAAGCAGCCGGGCTGCGTGATGAAAATCCTTGAAGCCGAACGATGGCTGAAAGGTACCCGCTCCCACGGAGTTGTGTCCTCCGACGATGAGGCGAGGAGACGGCGGTTTCCCCCATCCGGGGCTTGAAAGGTGGAAAAACGCGATGCATAAGGGAGGAAGAAGACATGGTCACCATACAAAAGGGGTCGCCCTCCTTTTAAAGGCGACTCTCCCTGCTTGCGCCCCCAACCGTCACGGGCTGAGTCTTCTCCAACACGCCTCCAAAGTCCTCCCCTGCGGCGCGGGGGCTGGGACCCACATGTCATGCAGACCGGCTCCGAGCAAAAGAAGCCGAACCGCCGCGCACGGCGCGCGCAACCACCCAGCGGTTACAAGTGACCCTCCACTTTTGCCCAGACCAACGGGCGAAAGGGGCGGGCAGCCATGCAGGCGGCATGCAACCGCGCCAAGTGGACGCGCTTCTCCGACTCCTGACCTGCCAGCACGGAGGCCCAAGCCCACGCGTCGCGCGACCGGCGCGCCGGATGCTGCATGCAAGCAACTGTACCACTTGCGCCACCACCGCATCTCCTCGATTGCGGAACCAATACCGCGACCCGAGGCGACCCAGCGCGCGACCCAGCAGCACCAGCCTGACGCAGCGGTCAAACACGGTCAAAAGTGGGCCGGCAGTAATGACGGTGGCAGGCGCGCGGGAGCAGCGGTCACGCCGTCAGCCAAGCTCACGTCCCATCCGGAGGCAGCGAGAGAACCCCCTCTCACGGTGTGAAGACGACGCGCCCGTGACCCGTTCCTTGAACGGCTCGCGCACGCGCAACGGCAGCCTCGCCAACTACTCGCCCCGGCGCATTAACTCCACGGCTGGACAGGCGACGCTTCTGGCAGGAGCAGCTGGCGACGCTTCGCCTTCGCCAAAACGACCACACCAAAAAAGGTACGCCACGTCGTTCAAATTCGTATCCTTTTTTCCCTTTTTTTCTCTTTCTCTATCTCTTGCAACAGGGACCGGGAAAGGGGATACCCCCAAAGGGATCCTTCCCCGTGAAGGAACTAGGCTCCGAGCCTCCTTACTGATCAGGGGTTCGAAGGCTGGCCCCCCGAAGGGTTCAACAGCCGCCTCAGATCGCGTGGGCCCGACACCCACTACTGGTCAGGGGTTCGAAGGTCGGCCTCCCGAAAGGTTCCACGACCGCCTCAGGCTACTCGGGCTCCGCGCCCATTACTGATCAGGGGTTCGAAGGCTGGCCCTCCGAAGGGTTCACAGTCGCCTCATACACCGAGCGAGGGATGACCAGGGGTACGTTCGATACATAACCAAGGCTCGGGCTGCGCTCCCGAGGTACCCTAGGACATTTCCGAGACCAGCGGGAACGATCCTGTAACGGAATCCCATCGGAGGGAGGCAACGAGCCCTCGGACCCCGTCGCCAGGGGACCGGGTCCGGCAGATCACCCGCAGGTACTTTTGGGCGTGCCTCCGAGCCCCTAGCCGACCCCCAACGAACGGGGCACGGACGTCCACTCGGATTACCCGCTTGCAGCTCACCGGAGACACCATGTTCGGTGCCCATCGAGGGTAACATGGCGCTCTCCCCCCCTCCTCCTTGCGAAAAGGCGACGTAGGGGCGTATGTAAAAAAGCCGAGTCTGTCCCTGACCGCCCTCTCGCCCTGTGCGGAGGCTCGGGGGCTGCTCTCGCAAATCCGGCTCCGACCAAACCGTTGACAACGTCAACGTACCAGCCCGAGAACTTGGGCCCCGACAGTGCACCCGGGCTACGGCCTGTTCGCATGAGGGAACCGCCAGACCAGCCGAAGCATTACGCAAGGCATTAAGACCTCGAAGGAGTGAAACCACTCCTCCGAGGCCTCGGGGGCTACACCCGGCGGGTGCGCTCGCGCGCACCCACCGGAACAAAGTGCAACCGAGAAAGGCTGGTCCCCTTGCAAAAAAGTGCGACGAAAGCCTCCAAGCGAGTGCTAACACTCCCTTCGAGGCTCGGGGGCTACTGTCGGGGACCATAATTAGGGGTACCCTCAAGACGCCTAATTCTCAGCTGGTAACCCCCATCAGCATAAAGCTGCAGAGGCCTGATGGGTTTGATTAAGTCAGGGATCAGTCCATACGAGCGACTCGATCACGCCACGCCGGAGCCTAGCCTCGGGCAAGGGCAGCCGACCCTGAGGTGTTTCCGTCTCGCCCGAGGCCCCCTTTTTTACGGCAGACGCATCTCCGGCTCGCCCGAGGCCTTGCCTTCGTTAAGAAGCAACCCTGACTAAATCACCGCGCCGACCGACCAAGTCACTGGGGCATTTAACGCAAAGAGTGAGACTGACGGGCAGCCAGGCTTTGCCAAAGGCGCCATAGGAAGCTCCGCCCGACCCAGGGCTCGGACTCGGGCTAAGGCCCCGAAAGACGGCGAACTCCACTCCGCCCGACCCAGGGCTCGGACTCGGGCTAAGGCCCCGGAAGACGGCGAACTCCGCTCCGCCCGACCCAGGGCTCGGACTCGGGCTAAGGCCCCGGAAGACGGCGAACTCCGCTCCGCCCGACCCAGGGCTCGGACTCGGGCTAAGGCCCCGGAAGACGGTGAACTCCGCTCCGCCCGACCCAGGGCTCGGACTCGGGCTAAGGCCCCGGAAGACGGCGAACTCCGCTCCGCCCGACCCAGGGCTCGGACTCGGGCTAAGGCCCCGGAAGACGACGAACTCCGCTTCGCCCGACCCAGGGCTCGGACTCCGCCCTGGCCTCTGCCGAACGACCTCTGCCTCGCCCGACCCAGGAGCTCAGACTCGACCTCGGCCTCGGAGGAGCCTCCACGTCGCCCGACCTAGGACACAAGTCCGCCACGTCAACAGGAAGCGCCATCATCACCCTGCCCCGAGCCGACTTGGGTCGCAGAGAACAAGACCGACGTCCCATCTGGCTAGCTCCGCCAGATAGGCAATGATGGCGCCCCGCTAGACCCATGACGACGGCGGTTCTCGGCTCCCTTACGGAAGCAGGGAGACGTCAGCAAGAGCCCAACTGTTCCAACAGCTGTCCCTCCACCAGGCTCCGTTACTCCTCCGACAGCCACGACACCACACCGGCTGGGTGCCAAGTTCTCTCCGGCTGCCACATTAGCATGTACCCAGGGCGCTAGCTCTCCCCCGCTAGACACGTAGCACTCTGCTGCATCCCCATTGTACACCTGGATCCTCTCCTTGCGCCTATAAAAGGAAGGACCAGGGCCTTCTTAGAGAAGGTTGGCCTCGCGGGAACGAGGGCAGGGGCAGGCGCTCTCTTGGGGCCGCTCGCTCCCCTCACCCGCGCGGACGCTTGTAACCCCCTACTGCAAGCGCACCCGACCTGGGCGCGGGACGAACACGAAGGCCGCGGGATCTCCGCCTCCCTCACGACCCGGCTCCGGCCACCTCGCTCTCCCCCCTTCGCGCTCGCCCACGCGCTCGACCCATCTGGGCTGGGGCACGCGGCACACTCACTCGTCGGCTCGGGGACCCCCCGGTCTCGAAATGCCGACAAATATTTAAAGATATTTAGAAAATCAAAAATACAAATGTATTTTTGAGCGGGGTGCGAGGAATTATTTTTTGGGCTTTTCTTGGGCAGAGGTTTATGTTGGTGGAAACTGTTCCTACCTACTGTGTCACATCAGACAACAGTAAGGCGGGACCCAAATGGCTGGAATGCTGTGGTATTCTGGTCCGAGGGTGCTGTGGTATCTTGGGCCAGGTTTTATAGGATTGAAGACGTATCCATACAAACATGGTTCGCTTTTCTTTTTGGAAGTCTGGCTTGAAAGAATCCCAAAGTTAAGCGTGCTCAACTTGGAGAAATCTGGGATGGGTGACCAGATGGGAAGTTCCCTACTGGAAGGAAATTACAGTCACCGGAGTTCGTATGACTGGAATATGGGTCTGGCTGGTCTTAGGTGGACTGGACAGCATGACGGATGAGTAGTTGAAATTTGGGGTAATCAGATGGTCGATGAATAGTAACGATGAATAGTAACGATGAATAGTGATGGTGAATAGTGATGGTGAATAGTTCGTATGAACGAACGATGAACGATGAATAGTGACGATGAACGATGAATAGGAACTATGAACGAACGATGAATGATCGAACGAACGATGAACGATCGGGATTTCGGCAGCATAATGGCAGGAAAAAGATTATTTGGACGGACGAACGGACGAACGATCGAACGAACGGACGAACGAACCATGAACGATCGGACGAACGATCGAACGAACAAACGAACAAACTAAGAACAGGTGGACGAACGATCGAAGAACGACCGAACGATCCTTGTGCTAGTGTGTGCTTGTGTGGGAAGTGGAGTGGGAGTGGGCGTGTGGGGGGGGGAGTTGCCATGAAATGGCTTGGGGTGGGATGAGAGGAGGCCCTTGCCCCTCTATTTATAGCCATGGTGGGGGGGATTAGGGGAAGGGATGAGGGGATTAGTGGGAGGATGAGAGGATTAGTGGGAGATTAGCATGGATTTGTCTTATATGAGTGTAATTAGCTTGTAGAGCTCACCGTATGACACCGGAGGCATACATATACGTATGAGCATGAGGAAAGTTATGGAGAAAATATTTGTAGGGACTTGAAAAATGATTCTGAAGGTATTTCTCATGAAGAAAATACTTGGACATATATCGGTGGAATATTTGGGCAGTATTTCTGAAAGAGTTTGAGGGTGATCAGTCGGGAAATATTTGTAGGATATTTTGAGGAGATTTTAGAGAGAATATAGACCACTATAATTTTATTTATTGATATCAACTCGCAAACAAACATTTTGAAATGAAATTTGAAATTCATTTTGAATTTAGAGCGAGTTTGAGAAAATTCCAAGATTTGAATTTTTGGGATGCTACATTAGCTGAATAATTAGATGAACCTGGGGTGTAGTTGGCTTTGCTGGAGGGCCGTCAATGGGGGCCGGGGCGTAGTGCTCGCTCTACCAAGGGGGGGTGCAGAGGTTCATTCGATTTGGTTTTGTTAGTCACCAACCTTGGAGAGGTGTACTGCGTTTGTACGACTGACGAAACTTAACGAGCAGCTATGCACCAGGGGAGTCTTTGTAAAGGCTACGTAGTGAAACCTTGGCGACTCACCTTGGTAGTGTTTGAGGGTTTAATCGAACCGAGGCAAAAAGGGATCATGACTCATGGGTAAAGTGTGCAACCTTTGCAGAGTGTTAGAAACAGGTATACCAGTCGTGCTCACGGTTAAGAGCAGCCTTGGGATCCTCTTTGATTAGAAGAACTTTGGATACTTTTATGATGATGTTTAATTAATGATGTTATGATTCTGATCTTTGACATTTCCTCTTGGAGGGAGTACTTTTGGGTAATAACTGGGGTTATTACTAAAATTTAGCTATACTATCAGTAATAAATAATTGACCAACTAAAAGCAACTGCTTGACCTTAACTCCACATACAACTAGTCCACTTTAGCCAAACAGGGCATTTGCTGAGTACGTTGATGTGTACTCACCCTTGCTTTAAAAACCACCCCACCCCAGGTTGTCCCCACTGTATTTAGTGCTCAGGAGGAGATGCAGGCAACATGGAGGACTTTGAGGAGTTTTAGGACTACGACGAGTTTTAGTCGTGTTAGTGGCAAACCCCCAGTCAGCTGTCTGTGAAGGCCTTATCTGCTACGTTTCGTATTCCGCACTTCGATAATGTTAATGACTATGTCATAGACTCTGTGGATGTCTTGGACATCTTGATGTAATAAATTACCCTTTCCGCTATTTATTTTGAGCAATGTGTGATGATGTCCAATTATGTAATCGATGTGTATGTGAGTTTCTGATCCTGACACGTACATGGTTCGCATTCGGTTTTCCTTCTAAAACTGGGTGTGACAACATACAAAGAAAATGACCATGGGACAACTCTACAAGTTTGGAGCAAAACAGACTTGCTGCAGTCAGTGGCGCACCGGACTATCCGATGTGCATCGGACAGTGTCCGGTGCCCTGGCTGGAGCATTCCGCGAACTGGCCGCTCTCGGGAATTCTCAGCGCTTGTCCACTAAAAATCACTAGACTGTCCGGCGAGCCCTCGGTGCAAGGTCAACTCCGCCAATGGTCGACTGCGGGAATGCGCCCGTAGTCTGAAGCGTCAGAAGTCAGAAGACAGTCTACGATGTCAGGTCGCACCGGACTGTCCGGTGCACCACGAGGATGGACGACTTCAATGATCAATAGCTCCAAAACCTAACGGTCGACCGGCGTGGCACTCACCAGATAGTGAACAGTGGAGTGTCCGATGCACCACCGGACTGTTCGGTGTGCCCATCGATAGAGCATTCAGCCAACGGCTAGAATAGTGGTTGGGGCTATAAATACCCCCAACCACCACCATTCAAGCCATCCAAGCTATCCACTCTTTACACTCAATATAAAGCAAAGAATACACTCCAAAGACACATTCAAAGCCTTCAATCCTCTCCAAGTTCCATAATCAAGTCAAGTGATCAAAAGTGTTTAGTGACTTGACAGAGAGTGATTTGTGTTTAAATTATTGCTCTTGTTGCTTGGTCGCTTTCTTCTACTCCTTCTAATCTTTCCAAGTGTTTTGTAAAGCAAGCAAGAGACACCTAATTGTGTGGTGATTCTTGCGGGGTCTTAGTGACCCGTGTGATTAAGAAGAAGCACTCGACCGATCTAGGTGACCGATTGAGAGAGGGAAAGGGTTGAAATAGACCCGGCCTTTGTGGTCTCCTCAACGGGGAGTAGGTTCTTTGCAACCGAACCTTGGAAAACAAATCAACGTGTCCACTTGTGTTGATCATCACCATTCGATTTGTTTCTTCCTTCTCCCCTCTCACTAAAAGTTCTCTTGCTCACATTGTTTTGAGTTAGCTCCCAAAGTTATCCACAATGATTGAGCAACTCATAGCAAGGAGAACTATCTTCCGCACTCTGAATTCACTATTATTTATTTCTAACCCTAACCCGGGTTGAAATGCGTGTTCAAAGTTTATAATTTTTAGGTTTTGTCTATTCACCTATTGTCTAGGCGACTTTCATGGAGTTAACCTGTCTAACACATGCTTGTTGTGCCCCCAGGCGAGGTGTGGTGGCATCCTGTAAGGGTATGATAGTATGCCCCCATATTTGATTTGAGACATATGGTATGGGCGTGTATGTATGAGGGTATGAAAATTGAGGTGGGTATGTCATTTGTGGATATTGGGGTGGAAGCGACCATGTTAGTGTTTGTGGTGTCAATCTCTACTAACTATTAAGGGTCAAATGTAGACTGCCCCCGCCATCCCCTGTCTCCCTACACACTCGGCCGCTCACCCCAACCACGTCGCGATTCCGCCGGCGTCGCGCTGCATCCGCGGATCCCGCGCGCGCTCGGCCGCTCCAACCACGCCGCGATTCCCAGCGTGCGCGACGTGCCTCCCGCGGATCCGCCGCGCGCGTGGCCTACCTCCACCCCGCCGCGCGCTCGCGATTCCGCCGGCGTCGCGCTGCATCCGCGGATCCCGCGCGCGCTCGGCCGCTCCAACCACGCCTCGATTCCCGGCGTGCGCGACGTGCCTCCCGCGGATCCCCCGCGCGCGTGGCCTACCTCCACCCCGCCGCGCGCTCGGCCGCTCACCCACACCCCGGCGCGTGCTCGGCCGCCCACCACCACCTCCCGCGGATCCCGCGCTCGGCCGCACACCACCACCTCCTGCGGATCCCGCGCTCGTCGCCGCGATTCCGCCGGGGTGCGCGACGTGCGGCTCCCGATCCCTGCCCCCGCGCGCTACCTCCCACGGATCCCGCGGAATCCCGCGCGCGCACGCCCCGCCTCCGGGGATCCCGCCGCCATGACGCTCACTACGCGCACGCTCGCCGCCCATCCCAAGACCTCTCCGCGAACAGCCACCGCAAACGCCCGCACACCCGCGCGCTATTCGCCCCGAGCTATCCGCCAACAACTGCCCGCATCAATCCGCCGTCATCAATTAGTTCATCCCTGCTCAAATCCCTGCCCCCTTCATTCCCCCACCCTGCCCCCTTCATTCCCTCGCCACACCCCCTTCATTCGCGCGCCAGTGTGCCGCTGGAGAGGAAGAACGACGGAAAGGATCTTGCCCCCGCCATCCGGAGAGGAACGATATCAGCCGCGCAGGCCTCAACCAAGGTATGCAATTATACTATGCATTGTTTTGCTTGATTCTGAGAACTTAGTTCTCATGTGAATTGCATTTCGGAATAATACAGACACGGTAAAACAACCTCTGCAAATACCAGTAGGCTACCCTTGTATGGGATTCTCACTATCCTAGGTGTTCTGTTAATCAGTCATGCAAACTAATGAACCAAAGCAACAAAGGATCATAGTTGAAGTCTAAAGTCCTCTAAATTGCCTAGACATCCGTTTAAAGGAACCTAATATTTCCTGGTCACTGGATAGTGAATTGCTCAAGCACACTTAGTATAGTATGCGCACAATCAGAGCTGATTGAACTTGTGCGATATAGTTCGTTTCAGTACTCCATGGTTATGATGTTATTGACCACTATTGAGCTGAAGCTAATAAATTTCGAGTATAGGTCATAGGTGGATTTGACCCTAAAGCTGAAGCTAGGTTTCGTATAGGTGAAAGCCTTAATCGGTCAGAAGGTAGCAGCCCCAAATGTAGGCCTTGTTCGGTTATTAGTATGTCCTATGGATTGGATAAAGGATTGGAAAATAGTTAGTACATATGTTGACTTGCTCTGAATTTAAAACTACCAAATCTCCTCCAATCCACATGGATGGGAGTAAAACAGACCTGTAGTGGGTACCCAAGGGATCACTTCTTGCTGGACGGATTTGTTCTTTTTTGCAATACAATCTGTGGCAAAAGATTATGATGCAGCAGCAACCACTGCTGAAGCTTGGCAGTAGGGATGAGACTAGGAATCCATTTAAATAAAGGTGTTTTGTGCTAGAAATATTTAAAGGAACCTAAAATTTTATCGTTTTAATAACCATTCAATATTTCTATATACATGCTGAGCACAAGATATATTACTGCCATATGGTTGGACCAACTTAAAACCTTCTATGGCAGTGTGGCTAAAATTTTCTTGCCTCAAAACACCTCGATTGTCATCTTCATTTTGAATGACACATATTTGGTCGGTCCAAAATAGAATGCCCCAAAGTGAAAAAAATTTACCTGCAGACTTAACTTCTCTGACCAACTCTGCAATAGAACAGGGTTTTTGTGCATCTCAGGCTCATCTAGTAGAGCCTTCTCTAATTCATCTATTTGCTCATTATTCATAAGGGTACGCTTCCTTCTCTTAGGTTGCCTTTCGTCATACATACTACTCTCTCCTATCCCATCCTCCTGGAGACCATGTTCTTTTGTAAGTTCTGGTGTTTTGAAATTATCCATGCCGGTGGATGCTGGATCAAGATTCATTCTGTTGTGCTGCTGTCCAGTGCTAACACCGCAAGCGACAGCTGAAGGGCCACCACTTGCTGAGACCATGATGACAAAAGGTGTACTTTTAGCACTAAAAACAGGCAATAGTGTTACTTCAGAATTCAGAACACATATAAGCCCTGATGGGTGCTCTTAATAGCATGAAAACCAGAAACAACTCATTACTATAGAATACCTGGGAGTTTTGAAAAATGTTTATTATATAGCAATTAAAGTCAGTACCATGTATTACTCCAGAACACAAAAAAGCTGAGACCATGATTTACATGTATAAAGAAGCATACATCAAACTTCCATTTATTAGACTCTGGCGTTTGAGTTAATCGCCATAATAACAGGGATTCTGCAGCTACCTGTCCACTAGCCGAAACTCCTTTGTCAGTTCTTCCACACCTCGAGTAGCATGATTCTTTCCTATTGCCAACCATCAGTTTTGCTCTTTCCAGTGCTTTAAATATCTCAGACTAACAAAACAAGAAGATAGAGCTTCTTGAGAAAAATTACTTTGGAAATAGTGAAGCAAACAGCTCAACAAGGTAATCACCTCAACTGTTGGTTTAATGTTACCTTCAGAAGAAAAACCATAGAATCTGCACAAGGACAAGCAGAATCATGTGAAGGGGGAGAAAAGACAGATCACAAGTACAAGTTGCATAAGAACCAGCATGAACATATCACATTAGCAGAAGTCAATAGAAGGTCAAACATTTTAAGGAAAAATAAAACATGTTATATAATTTAAGAAGCACGGTTTTTTAAGATATGTATATTTTTTATTTGTTTGGGATCAAATGTAAGCAGTTTAGTAAATACATTGAATAACAACAGTTGTTTTTGGTACTGACATGAGTACATGACTTGATCAACAAAGACATTCAGTTTAAGGGGGAAAAATCTTGACATGCAGCACTATAGTAGTTTGTTTCCACTGGATCAGAGAGTATTAGGGTTCCAATGAAAATATTCGCCAGAAACTGCTGGGCCTGTTTGGATCACCTTTCAGTTATAGTAATAATCTCTAGGTCATTTTTAAATAAAAACTCTAAGTGATCCAAACACCCTAGATTATGGTTGAATTATAACCATAATATTACTGGAATCCTAAAATCCATCTCAAACCTGCTAATACAAGATTATAGGTGGTAGGTGCTCAAAAGACCAAATCCTATAATCTAGCACCTATAATCCAAGGATCCAAACAACCCAGATTATTTTAACCAATAACCAATAATCCAGATTATTATAATCCCATTCACAATCCGGATTTTGAAAATCCAAAGGTGATCCACATAGCCACTAATAACCGACTGTCAATTCAAAAATTATAAATAGAAGAATTCACTATTCAGAGGATAACACACCTCTGGCCGAAATACATGACTTTGAGAGCATTATTCAGTTTTACAGGAACTGATTGGTGTCAATGAACGAGGGGAGAGATTTCTGTCCTGTGTACTCCTTTATGGGAACATTATGTTATAAGGACTGATTAAGGTAATTTAGTTAACTGCACTACTATGTCAGCAGGTCAAATTGCACTGGTCCTCGCATTGTATGTAACATCAACATAACCCATCTTGTTCTGGGAATCTGGGTAACTACTATAATTACATGGTTTATGTACTGGATGACACATCATACTGATTCACTACTTAGCAGGAATATCTCCATGACCTGAAGCCTCTTCTTCATGTGGATGCGATTCCACATGTGGTTTTCCACTGCACTTTTCTTGAATATTGCCACAATGTCATTGCTGGTTGTCTGTTCCCTAGCTTTTGGATGTGACCACAATCACCCTGCAAAATCTTGCAAACTTGTTTCCACTGCACTTGGATTGGATAAAGGATTGGATAAATGTTGACTTGCTCTGAATTTAATCAGAAGGGTTGGATCAATGCCGAAATATTAAGATCTTTGATGACAGACATTATAGCACAGCTGGCCTAAACATGATAGGTTCACAATAAAATACACATGAACAAGGCCATAGTCCATATTCACCTTCAAGAACGATAAGCATTATTTCGGCTTCCCTATTGTTGGATCAAGGCCATATTCCATATTCACCTTCAAAAGAACAATGAACTCTACATTTGACCCTTAATAGTTAGTAGAGATATGGTAAGCTGCCAAATTCATCACTTGTAGCACTGGTTTACACAGAAACCTTCCATTTTCCTGTCACACAAAGTGCAAAAAATCGAAGGTTGTGTACCATTGCAATTAGCTAAAACCTCCAACACATGCATGAGCATAAGCTTTGGCACACCTTACCTCATCAGCCATGTCTTTGCGTTCCCCTTATGCATCGCTTTCAATTCAAGAGTTCACCCTTATCCAGTAAAGCTAGAATGAACATGCATATGGGCACATAACTTGGTCCATACAAAATATCTGTAGCAGCTCAACAAATGGAAGTGAAATAAGGTTTGTGGCTTGGGTCATACAAAGCTATGCCAGCAATAAGAAATAAGATGTAAATGCATCATCAAACAGCCTGTACAAATGTGTAGCTGAATACACTAAAAATGGAGGTACCACTGCTGTTGGTTGGGATGAACTCAGCTTGCAACGAACCTTGAAAAAAAATGCCACTTGGAGTTACTGACCCCTGTTTTGAGTAACTCACGACTCAAGTAAATGTAACCACATAACCTGGTCAACAGCTCGTTCACTAAAATTGAGCTTAAGTCATATGATAATACCACTGCAAAAAGTGCTAGAAAATAAAAATAGTGCCCCCTCTGTGTTCGATACATATCGCTATCCTAATCATATGGTGAATGTTCCACACTAACATCAAATAGTGCTTCAAAGTTTTTATTACAAAAAGGGTTCCCAAAATGTAGATGAACTACTACCTGTCCATGGCCACGCCCATCTGCCCCAGGTTGTTCATCACGGCCAGCCCTATGCCGGTTGCGCCGATTTTCACGTGGGCTGGGCGCGCGATAGCAGGAGGAGTTTGGTAGCGGCGGGGGCAGTATACACTCCCCTCTTAATGCCAGCAATAAGAAATAAGATGTAAATGCATCATCAAACAGCCTGTACAAATGTGTAGCTGAATACACTAAAAATGGAGGTACCACTGCTGTTGGTTGGGATGAACTCAGCTTGCAACGAACCTTGAAAAAAAATGCCACTTGGAGTTACTGACCCCTGTTTTGAGTAACTCACGACTCAAGTAAATGTAACCACATAACCTGGTCAACAGCTCGTTCACTAAAACTGAGCTTAAGTCATATGATAATACCACTGCAAAAAGTGCCAGAAAATAAAAATAGTGCCCCCTCTGTGTTCGATACATATCACTATCCTAATCATATGGTGAATGTTCCACACTAACATCAAATAGTGCTTCAAAGTTTTTATTACAAAAAGGGTTCCCAAAATGTAGATGAACTACTACCTGTCCATGGCCACGCCCATCTGCCCCAGGTTGTTCATCACGGCCAGCCCTATGCCGGTTGCGCCGATTTTCGCGTGGGCTGGGCGCGCGATAGCAGGAGGAGTTTGGTAGCGGCGGGGGCAGTATACACTCCCCTCTTAATAGTTGTAGAGAAGATATGCAAAAGTATAATTAGGTGGCAGAGGTAATATACTCATTGCAGTTTAGTCTTCACAGTCCATCCTCCAAACTATATTCCCTCATTACAGCTACATGTATTACAGATGTTAAAATTTACATTCTTATTCCCTTATTACAGCTACATATATTACAGATCTTAAAATTTACATTCTTATTCCCTCATTGCAAGCTACATATAACCAAGCAAGAATGGCTGACTGCTTGCTTGGTTTTCCCTTTTCCATACCCCACTAATGTGGGAGTCTCCTGCACTGGGACTGCCCTTTTCTGATTTGCACTCATCTGCTTTTGTATATATACTACCTTCTATCATTAGGCTGATTATTCTGCATTTGTTCATTGGCTATGTTGCATGCTACACCATAGTATTGGATTGTCGTTGCAGAGTTATTTTCAATGAATTTGTGCGATTTCTGGTACATTTCAGACTGTGTGGATTTGGTAAAGGGAGCCAAGGACAAGCATTTGAGGGTTAAGGGACCTGTCAGGATCCCTACTAAGGTTATCCACATCACCACTCGCGTGCCCCCTTGCGGTGCAGGTATCAAGTTGTCTGGTAGTTGGTTTTGTTTAATTTTACTGATTGAGTTTTTAGTGCTTTCATTAATAGGAATACGTAATACATTGATCTGTTCACTCTTCACTAATTTATACATGTGTTAAGCATTAAAGTGCTCGCAGTTCACAAAATATTATGCTATTGTTAATTTTATTTTGGATTCCATTTATTTCTTAAAAAGATTTTTCTTACTACTGTAACATGTAAAACTACTGTATCTATCCTGCACCATGGGAGGTGATTTTTGTTATTTACGTTATTATCTACTCCATGTGTTCCTGTGTTCCTAATTATTGGTCACTTTGGCTTTTCTATAGTATAAATATTCCAAACTTGTGTGTATTTCGGGTATTTATTGGGAACTGTAAAGTTTATATATGCATACTTCCTGTATATAGAGGTTGATGCTATTTAACTAATGATAGTGGTAAGGCTTAGCTAATAGTATGATTTGTGTACGGTGAGTTGCATCCGTTCACAATTCTCTTTCTCACATGCTTCTCTTCCTTCTATTTTGGATCTGCCATTAAGTACAAGAATAAACACCATTTACTGCTCAAATAGAAAACACCATCTAACTATCAAATTTTTTCTTCAATAAAATTCACCTCCAACGTTTGCGCCACGTACTATGACACTAAACTTCGAGTAGTCGAGGACATCCTCAAACGGAGCTCAATCTCATCGCTGATAATGACGGGAACACAGTGACTGACTATGTAGTCAAAGAGGCGGTTGGAGGATGGAGTGTCACCTGCAATGTTGAGGCAGAACTTGGATGACCGCATCCCTTGTGTTGCTTGCTCGATCCCATTACCGGCTACGCTGAGCAAATGAGAAATGCACATCTTTTTGTCTTTCAGAAGGTAATACAGTTCTTGCCGGATGAGCTGCATACTAGCGACCACTTCCACCAATTTGGCAATTCTTTTTTTCTCGAACCACGCAGGAGAGCTGTGTGTCAATTCATAAAGAAGAAAAAAATGCCCCCCACACAGATTATACACCCGGGGGTGTTGAATACAACTCACACTTCTACACTGACTTCCAGAAACGAACCAAAGTGGTCCAGCTTAAGGACCAAGTCATGCAGGGCAGAAGCCCCAGCCAGGCACCAAATCTGTCTCTCAGTCATTATAGCAAGCACAACTTTTTGGACAGCAGGCCTTATACCCTGAAAAACACAAGCATTCTTATGTTTTCAAAAGCTCCCAAGCAACTAATACCACTAGGGAATCGGACCCTTCCTTCTCGTCTTTAGATAAACCTGCAGACGCTCGGCACCACCATGAGTTATACATCGACTGTTCATGTTTGGCGGTCTGACAGCCGGAATGACTCCCTGAAGCACAAAACTCTACATGAGCTGCATACTTGTGAACTACAAGCCTTAATCACAGTCACACCTACAGTCCAAAATAAGTGTTCAACCAACCAACCCACACTGCTCCTATGTCGTGCTATATCAATGCATTGGACTATTTTACAATTTAGTTTAAAATATTTTCAAATGATAATAGGTTTTTGATGGAGCCAGCCGTATTGAACCGTGAAAGAGTTGCATTGGACAAGAAAAATAGGATGCCTGTGTAAGTTATATTATAAACAATAGTTAACACAAGATTTCGCTATCAAATTTATGAACTTTATTTAGTCGCATGTTTAATATAGTTTCAGGTTGTTCGACGACTATAGCGATGACGATTTTTATGGGGTACAACGGAAGTATAGTATTGTCGCTCGAGTTGAAGTTAAATTCCCGATTGAACCACGTTATCGTGACAGGCAACATTATATTTTGTCTGACATCAATGTAAGACAACTCATCTTTAGGTTTCATTTACATAACTATATATAATGTTCGTACCACAATCTATTTTGTGCTGAAATCAAATTAGGGAGCCAAGATCGAGGCCATTGCAAATCGGTATGAGATAGTCAAATACTTCAACAGTTTGCTCCATGAAAAGCATGTCTACAAGATGCACAACGTATGGTTTGGTCTTAATCCGGGTGCATTTAATTTTCGACATCTAAATGGTACCATGGAGTTGTATTTCACCCACCAAACTATCGTAGAGCCATACGCTGTCCCAGTTCAAATGCCACCATTTCCAAAACATATATTCTTGAACCTTGATGATATTGTCGAGCTGCCAAACATGACTTTAGTTGGTAAGAATATATCGATCTACTAACCCTATTAAAAATTCCTTTACACAAAATTGAGTATTAATCCATATTTAATTGTGCTTTTTGTAGACATTATGGCTATTGTAGTCCACTTGGATACAATCCATCGCACAATGTGGGGTACATTCAGGAAGATTGTTATAATGAATGCTAGGTACATTCCATTAATATATTACCGATATGATGTTAAATCTATTAGTACTGATCTATTCTTCACAAAATCAATGTCATAAGGTGGTCTTTACATACCATTAAAGTTTGGGGCGATTTACTAAATATAAATGCACTTCGCTGGGCGTTGGCTAATGAGAATTATAGCATCATAATTGGGACCATGTTTCGGCGGTTCAGAAAACAAGGTACAACAAATGTTTACGCCTTGCAAACACATTATTCACTAATTTTATTTTATAATGATTAATATTGAATATTTAAATTTGCTATTCTAGAGTGTCTCGAATCAACTGACCATACAACAATACACTTCATACCGTTCCATCACAACACCCATTATTTTGAACGTAAGTATTTTATAAGATTACCTACATCAAAATTATGTTCTTGTTTTCTTTATATTGTGAACTGAGTATACATGTGATTAAATGTTGCACTCATTGCAGCAATTCAAAAGGCTTTGGTGGCACGGAACGATCGTCAGTTTGCCGTTAGATATCTTGACGACCAAAGGAGTAGATAGAGTCTGTAACTTTTGCAAATCTGAATTTTATGATGGAATACATGTACTGTTATTGATGCAACTTACATGTGTCAAGGTTTGTAAAACATTTTGTTCTACTGGGACATATCAATGAATAAGTGGAACATCAAATCGTTTAGCCCGTACGTTTTCCATTTAGAACACTATATTGGTTTAATGTTGTGTCATGTTTGACATTAAATTCGTAACTTCTATCGTGAAATTACATCAAATATATAGATCAAATCCGGAACAAATTTAATGTACATTCGGTATACCGAAGCCCATCTATAGGAGCTAGGCGTGCTCCAGAAATGATATTCCACATCACCAGAGTTATGAAAACAATTACTTAGCGCGTCACCCATATCCATCTACGCAGTTCAAACTTGGAATATAATACAATATCTTATACGGACACCAAAATTGTTCTCCTATCACCTCTCTCTCTAGGTCTTATCTCTTTACTCTCGGTTATGATGCTTGTTTCTATAACCTCTATTACCAAGGGCATCTTTTTTGATCTTCTATTAGCTTGGTTTATTGCAGTCATATCATTTCACCCTTGGTTCTTGCAGTATTATTTTTATGCTCATGTTTTCTCGGGTACTGTTCTTGTTATAGATCAGATGGGACATAATGCCGGTCGCAAACCATTCACAGACATCTCTACCAATATCATTAGAGGTAAAGGTCAATATACAAACTGACCATACATCATCGAAACGTAGTAAGTAGGGAACACTAATACACTAACTTACATTATAGGTGATCAAAATGAATTGCTCGGACCAATGGTCGATGCTAAGGAGCGTAAGAGGAAAAGGGATAGGGAAAGATATGCAGCGATGTCCGTTGAACAAAAAAACGAGAAGAATAGGAAGCGTCGTGAAGCACGTCAACGAAACAAGGGACACAATGTGATGCCCAATGTGTCAGGAGGTGATGAAAAACGTCAAATTTTAATTAATAAATTTGCGCATAAACCTACAATTGGAAAGTAATTGTGTCCATATTTTATAGGTGACCAAAATGAACAGCTTAGGTTGTATAATCAGACACCAAGGCGGAAAGAGGGAAAGTTAGAGTACATAAGAAAACGTAGAGCACTGCAAGCTAGCACTTTGAATCAGGGGTCCATCGCCATGGAGGTCCCAACATATACCTCTGAGGTTCTACACCCTACAGCATATGTATCGGAACCTGATTCATCCTCTGATAACGCATGCGACTGGGTTATCCCTAAATACACCAGTACACCTTTCATGCCAGCTTCAACACAAACTGAGGATGTCGGTTCACCCGATATGTCTACTGAGCCACTAAGACGTAAACATCATGTTCTGCGTGGTGAAAGACAAGCTATCTTAGCCCGTCAAAATAAGAAATTTGAAGCAAACGTTACACGTAACGTGGCTACTTTGACTGAGGATACTATCAGTGACGTCGGACAAATGGATGATTCGACACAACCCGGTTCAACTATAGAGATCAACAACACTGGTAATTATACTAACCAGTTTTAAATGGATCTTGCACGACGACGATACAATGTAGTCCAACTAAACGCGTGTTTCCATCAGTACAATATAGGAATACACGCCAAAGTGCGATCGTGGCAACAAATGGGAGTGCAAACATGGTCGAACAACAAAGTGGGTTGGAGCAAAGCCAGTCGGTCCTAAGGTTCATTTCCAATGGTAATTGTTAAAAATCTTTATTGAGGTTATATATTTTCTCAACCCTGAATGCCCTGTCCTTTACTTGGATTGTATTTTCACGATCCAGTTGATGACGATGATGAGGGTGTCATATTCGGAGAGGATAATGATGAGAACGAGGGATATATATTCGCTCGTAAATGTACTTATGTCAATTTCTACTACAATACCAATGCGTATCTAAATTCAAATGTCTTAATCGTTCTTTTCCAAAAAAATATCAGATGAGGACACTAACGAGGACTTCGAGATAGATGGTACTCAAGATCAATCTGTTGTCACTGGTGTGCCTGACCCGTACGACAAGGTCTACAGTAACATCCCTGAAGAAACACATATGTTGAAGCACGTTCCCGACTGTGGTTATTGCACTGCGAAGAAGTTTGAGTATGAGCCGCCTGGGTTTTGCTGTCGAGGTGGGAAGGTTGAGCTAGCCCCACTAGAGACCCCTCCCCAGCTCAGGAGGTTGGGGGATAGTGCAGACTCTGATGCTAGGCACTTTCGTGATAACATCAGGTTTTTTAATGGCCATTTTTCTTTCACTTCCCTGTACTTTTGCCTCGACAGTATGACAACTAATATGAGGGATTCTGGTATATACACATTCCGTGCACAAGGCATGATGTACCATAATATCAAGTCATTCGGTAGTGAATGTGGGGTAGAGCATAAACACCTAGAGCTTTACTTTTACGATGATGATCCCAGTCTCGAGCATCGATTCCATAAGTGCCGTGAAGATCAGATTCAGAAAGACCAAGAGGTTATTAAACAGATAGTTGGCATACTTCGTGGAAATCCGTACTCTGAGCACCTTAGGAGCATGGGTCATGTTGAGAACCTTGCTGACTATCACATCGCATTGAACCTTGACCAGACGTTGAATCAGAAGACATATAACACACCTCTCACTTCGGAGGTGGCCGCTGTCTAGATCGAGGGGAGCGAACGGCGAGGCTAGTTCAGCAAGAGTGTTATGCTACATGGGAAGGATAGGTCAAGCCATGGCATCCGCTCATACCATGGATGCTACGATGCGCTATCATATCCACTGTTCTTCCCTAGAGGTGAACTTGGATGGCATGCAAATATCCCAAAGGTTGGTGTATCCATGGACGAAGTGGATGCATACCGGGCGACGCATAGGGCAAGTAATGCAAATGACGAAGATGCGGGTTAGTTGTTTCTTTGTAATTTCTAAGTTGTTCACATTCTTAAATATGTTTTCGGCATCACTAAATAATCGAGTCTTGTGTATGCAGAACCTCCTACCCATCTATGTGTGTCCGTGCGTGATTACTACTGCTACAAATTCCAGATACGTCCAGGGGTATTCAATCCAATACTTCATGGTAAACGACTTTTCCAGCAGTTCGCGGTCGACACATACATTAAGATTGAGAGCTCCCGTTTAGATTTCATACGTAAGAACCAGGATCGGTTAAGGGCAGATCTATACCAGGGCTTGGTGGATAGCATGTTAGATGGAGATGTTAGAGGAGAGAAGGTTGGAAAGCGAACTGTGTTGTCACCGTCGTTTATTGGCGGTCCTCGTGACATGAGACGTCGATATATGGATGCTATGGCTCTGGTGCGGAAGTTTGGTAAACCAGACATCTTTCTTACCATGACATGTAACCCTAACTGGGATGAGATAAGGAGAGAGCTTCTACCTGGACAGACACCGCAAGATCGTCCGGATCTTGTAGTGCGTGTCTTTCATGCGAAACTACAGGAGCTAAAGCATAGGTTGACTAAACAGGATATTCTCGGTAAAGTCCGAGCCTACGTCTACGTCGTGGAATTTCAGAAATGAGGTTTGCCACATGCCCATTTTCTACTCATCATGCAAAGGAAGTACAAGCTCACGTGCCCTGAACAGTATGACCTTTTGATCTCAGCTGAGATCCCATCCAACAAGTACCCTGAACTGCGAAAGATGGTTATCAAGCATATGATGCATGGCCCGTGCGGGTCGCTAAACCCTAACTGCCCATGCACTAAGGGTCGTGCATCGTGCAAGAATCAATACCCCCGGCATTTCCGTGAGGCAACCATGCAAGGGAAGGATTCATATCCTAATTACAGACGTCGTGACGATGGACGTAAGGAAAAGGTTCGAGGATGTGAATTGGACAATAGATGGGTTGTCCCTTACAACCCTTACCTCCTTCGGCTCTTCAACTGTCACATCAATGTTGAGGCATGTGGGAGCATCAAGGCTGTTAAGTACCTGTTCAAGTACATATACAAAGGCCATGATCATGCGTCTGTTGTTATGAGAGATGCGAGTAAGGAAAATGGTGATGTAGATGAGATACAACAGTATAGAGATGCAAGGTGGGTGACTCCTCCGGAAGCCTTATGGAGGATATATGGATTTGAGCTTAGTCAAAACTCTCCATCTATGATGCAGCTGCAACTCCATCTTCCAAACATGCACATGGTGACGTTTCACGAGCGACAAATGGTCGAGCGAGTCGTCAATCGTCCAGGTGCTGATAGGTCAATGATTACAGCATATTTTGAGGCGAATAAGCTGTACGAGGAGGCTCGGGGTATCCTGTATCGTGACTTCCCTGAGTGGTACACTTGGAAGCAGGGCAAAGTGTGGCAAAGGAGGAAACAAAATACGGGTGGACAAGTCGGTAGAATCGTCTCTGCTCTACCATCTGAAGGGGAGCGCTTCTATCTTCGGCTCCTCCTAAACCATGTGACTGGTGCTACCTCCTATGTGGATCTAAGGACAGTAGACGGTGACACACTACCATCGTTTCGTGAGGCAGCACAAAGAAGGGGATTACTTGAAGCAGACAACACAATAGATGAGTGTCTCAATGAAGCTGCTCTTTACCAAATGCCATCAGCGCTACAAAGGTTGTTTGCAACGATACTGGTTTACTGCGAGCCGAATGATGTGGCCGAATTGTGGCAGAGACACCTTGACACAATGTCCGAGGATTATCATCGTATTACTCAGAGCAAAACCCATTTGCAGCAGATGGTCTTGATTGACATTAGAAACATGTTGCAGTCAATGGGTAAAGACATAAAGACATTCCCTCTCCCCGCTATCATCGATAGATATGACGATTCACAAGGTATTGATAGAGAGATTTACGAGGAGTTACGTATCGAGGCGACGACAGAAGATGTTGCTTTGCAAGAAACCCTAAATGAGGAGCAGAAGTCTGCATATGAAAAGATCTTATCTGTTGTTGACACCAGTAATGGCGGTGTGTTCTTTGTGGATGGGCCTGGTGGGACTGGAAAGACTTATCTGTATAAGGCATTTCTTGTGGTGCTACGTAGTCAGGACAAGATTGCGGTTGCAACAGCTACATCTGGGGTTGCGGCTTCCATAATGCCTGGTGGGAGAACTGCCCATTCACGCTTCAAGATACCACTTACTATTGATGATGGTGCTATATGTACCTTCACGAAACAAAGTGGGACATCGAAGTTGCTACAGAAAGCGTCGCTGATTATTTGGGACGAGGCATCAATGGCTAAGAGACAATCAATTGAAGCATTGGACAACAGCATCGTGATATCATGGGACGCCCTGGTTTACCCTTTGGTGGGAAGACTATTGTGTTTGGGGGCGATTTCAGACAAGTACTCCCTGTTGTACGTAAGGGGTCAAGGGCTCAGATAGTTGCTGCCTCTCTACGGAGTTCTTACCTATGGGAATCAATGTGCCACCTAAAGCTTGTTCGCAACATGAGAGCAAAGAGCGACCCATGGTTTGCAGAATATTTGTTGCGTGTCGGTGGTGGAACTAAGGAAGTGAATAGCGATGGTGATGTTCGTCTTCCAGATGAGGTATGTGTGCCATATACCGGTGATGACCGCGACCTTGATAGATTGATAGATGACATTTACCCCAGTCTAAACGAAAACATGTCTAATACAAGCTACATCACTTCAAGAGCAATATTGACTACTCGGAACGACTTGGTGGATATGATAAATATGAGGATGATTGATCGTTTCCAACAGGAGCAGATGATGTACCATATCTTTGACACCGCGGTGGACGATCCTAATAACTATTATCCATTGGAATTCCTAAACACACTGACTCCTAATGGACTACCCCCGCACGTTCTGAAGCTCAAAATTGGGTGTCCAATCATGTTGCTTAGGAATATAGACCCTACTAACGGACTTTGCAACGGTACATGGCTGGTGGTACGTGGTTTCCAAAAAAAATAGTATCGATGCTGAAATTGTCCTTGGTCAGCATGCTGGAATGCGGGTTTTCTTGCCTCATATACCCTTGTGCCCTTCTGATGACGAGATGTTCCCTTTCCATTTTAAAAGGAAGCAGTTTCCGGTAAGACTAAGTTTCGTCATGACTGTTAACAAGTCTCAGGGACAGACAATTCCTAATGTTGCTGTGTACTTGCCCGAACCAGTATTCTCTCATGGCCAGCTATATGTTGCTCTCTCAAGGGCCACAACTCGATTGAATGTGAAGGTACTTGTAATTCCAGTCACTGATGATAAAATGAAGAAGGGGGTGGAAAAGAAGTCAACAATAAATGGCGTAACATACACAAAGAATATCGTCTATAAGGAGGTCCTTACGCCGTAGCTGGAATGTGAATTTGTTTCTGTCGGTATAATGTCTGTAAACTCGGCCAACACTGTATGTGAACACTATATGCGGATGTTTCGGGTTGTGGACAATTTGAGGTTTTATGCAGCTTCATATTTTATTGGGGTCAAAAAATGTACAATCAGTCTCATATTTTATTTATTAAAGTTAATAACTCCAGTGCAGTATGTTAGTCTCTGGAGAAAAATGTTACGTAAATCTGCGTTCAAATGATTGACTGTAGACTGCCGCCGCCTCCCCTCTACAATATGTTTATATCATTTTATTTGCAATATTAATTGTTCATTGTTATGTTATCACTAATGCATGTAAGGGCCTCTTTGGATTGAAGGAATTTTGGAGGAAAAGTGTAGGATTCCAATTCCCGTAGGAAAAAATCCTACTCATGTCTTTGGATTGCAGGAACGAAGCAAAGGAAAAGTGAAGGAAAGTTTCCCATATGGCTGATTTTGTAGGGAAAACGCAGGAAATAAAACATTGGCTTGGACCTCTTTTTTCAATTCCTGTCGCGTAGGATCGAGGCAAATCAGTACTTTGTTGCTGCTATACTTTCCTATGATTCATCCAAAGCATCGTTTTGTGACTGCTAATCTAATCTAAGAAGAATTATGAATTCCTATTCCTATAAGTTTCCTACGCTTCATCCAAAGACTTGCTTTCACATTTTTTCTGTGTTTTTCAATCCTCTGTTTTCCATATACATTCCTATAGAATTCCTATATTTTTCCTATTCCTATGTTCTCACAATCCTGCATTCCAAAGAAGCCCTAAAATTGTTTAGCTGGTTATAGTAGAAACATTTGAATCGTGTATCAAATAATACATAGTAACAATGATTATAGGTTTTTGTCTCTCGTGGATGGAGTCTAAAGAGGAAAATGTTACACTTACGGTCATCCAAAGAGATAATACATTATCTATAGATGAATCTCTACTAATGTCCTTGTCTCATAACAAGCCAAAAAAAATCGGTGACTACTACAATAGTTCCAAAAGGTATGATAACTTCCAGACTACCGTATGGATCAATTTGTATTGTTTTTATTGCAAGTGATTTATGTTTGATCTCATGACTGTTTTGTTCGTAGATTATATTTGCACGCATGGTGATCTTGCACTCATCGATTGGATTAAAGAAATCCCTTGTGAACCAAGGGTAGAAGTCGTGCTTATTGATGATGCCTTTGTGGAAAGGAAGTGGATGGAATGCCTATTTCAACCGGACGCATATCTAGGTGATGAGGTAATTCATGATAACTCAACTAGCTAGGAGCACCACACTTCCAAGATACTCAACCTGGTATTTTAAACCATAACTTACATACTTGCAGGTGATAGACTGTTACATAAATTTAATAAAAGCTCAAGAGCATCTAAAATGCCGATCTGGAGGTCGTGTACACATAGAAAATGCTTTTCAGTTCAACTTTCTAAAGCGAGACGGTGATGTTGACACTAAAACAGATGAGTTATATCCAAGTAAAGACATGGCACAAATATCTAGCGCCGAAAGAAGGGTTTTACTTTATCTAGACCATGACATGGTAAATACGAGATTGCAATCTACATGATTAGTGTTTACATGTATTATTATGCAATATTTATAATTTACTTGTAGGTGTTTATTCCAATAAATATCCGAGAAATGCACTGGTATCTTGTCGTGATCAATGCAAGAAATATGGAGATACAAGTGCTCGACTCACTTGGTACATCATCCGGTCGCAATGACCTCATTGACACTGTGAGTTTATACAAACTCAACAATTACTAATCCCTTATTAACTTAAAATCTCAACTTCTAAATCTATGTTTTTATAATAATATAAAGATAAAAGGACTCCAAAGACAAATTGATATGGTATCTCAGCGTAAGGAGTTAAAAGATCACAGGTGGCCAGACCTCCGAGTTGCTTCTTGGCCACTTAGAGAAATAGAAATGGAATATGCAAAGCAAACAGATAGGTACACCATACATTCATATGTGTTGCTATTAATATTCATTGCTGTTAATCTTGACATTTTATCATCTGGTTGATGTAGCTCCTCGTGTGGCCTCTTTCTACTAAACTATATCGAATACTGGACAGGGGATGAACTATCTGATAATTTTACCCAGGTATATTATTACTACTATGACATTATGCATGCATCATGGATGTCGTGAATTGTGGTAGAGCTTTCTTTCAGGCTGCAGACTTGTTTGCATCCCTACTGTTCCAGGTCGTTCCAGGTCGTGCTCGCCTTTGTTGTTTGTCGTACGACCGACGATTTTTTATGATTGGTTCAGTCGTTTTGCTTTGCATACACTGTGAACATAACTGCAACCTGCATATTTATCACATGCACAGATTTTCTTGTTGGCAGTTTGCACTTTCTGATGGGTCTCTTTTTTAACAATAAATTACATGTGGCTATAACATGAATATCTGTTTGTTGTCTTCTGTTATTATGCCAAACCAATTGATACATATAATTGCTAAATAAATTGTTTCTTATTTGCAGGATGACATGTCACACTTTAGGAAAAAATTGGCTGCTATATTACTATCTTCAGATATAAACAAGAGAAAGGGGTGTCCGTTATACAAGTATGACAAAGAAGTCGATGCTGGATGCTCCTCTGATATTCAGATATTAGATAGTCCCACAAATCCTAAGAAGAGGAAACTACTTTGTGTATCTGAAAAAAGCGAAGTATTGATGGAAGATGATGATGGCCCCATCACTCAAGCAGACTTAGAAAGGTGGTTTGTTCATGATTGGGATAAAAGAACTCCTATAAAAATCCCGACCGATGAGTGCACTAATGATTTTTTATTGAGTGGCCTTTCCACAAAGGACATGCCAGTGACCAAAGCCGATTTAATAGATGTTCTATGTGATTACATCATGACAATCCAAGATGATACGACATTAGAGTAAGTGCTCATGGTTTTATCTATTTTATATGTACCAACTACGTAGAGTTTTGATATATACTTTTGTCATGTTCCATTACAGGATGACATGGGTGCGAAGTTTCAACCCTTTTAAGATAGAAATATCTGTCAAAGACCTGCAAAACGTATTAAGGGTAAATCTAGATATGACTCTAAAATGTTTTGACATGGCTGTTCGATTGTTGGCCATTAAAGAGTCACATATGTCGAAAGATGAAATGATAAAGGATAAAAAACATTATATGGACATGCGCTTCTGGGTAAGTTTGTTTCCAATCAATAATGTAGTAATATATTTTATCTATACATATAATCCTCATGTGGACATGTATATATATTTATCTAGAGAATGGTTGGTTTTGGTAAACTTCCAAAGTACCATCAGGATCCTACAGCAGAAGAGTTAGCTAACACACTCGACTGTTGGCCTTCATTGAACTATTATATCACTGGTTGTAAATATGTAAGTATTTGTTCATTTCGAATGTATTTATAAAAGACACTTCGTTGCAATCCTAATGACTGATATTTTGTAGGTTCTTATGCCATGGAAATTCAACGGATGCTACGCACTTTTCGTAATCGATCATGGTAAAAAGCACGTAACTTTTATAGACTTTACACCCACTCAAGATTGGTGTAAACACATGCCATACAAGAGGTTTGCGGAAGCAATTATCATGGCCTCCAAGAAATATAAGATTGCCTACAATAAGAAACGTTCTGGATGGGCAGATGATATTTTTAAGTGGGAACATACAATTCGGTCTGGTCTTCCAATGGACTTAAAAGGGTATTTTCTCAATACCATGTTCTCAACAGTTTAAATTATGTCTATGATAACCATTGTATATAATATAGTTGGCCAAACATTATTCTGTAGGGTTAATACAAGCTACTTCGTTCTACAAGCTATGGTCATGTGGGGGAGTGGTAGACGAATGGAATTTAATAGGGTGAGTGGAGTACGTTTGGTTCATGTTCAAACATACATTTTAGTTACATAATATAAATTTAACGTTTTGTTCTCTTATGTCTTTGTGTGTAGGATGCAAAAATTATTCGAAGGAACTTTGTAATTGATCTATTAAGTTATGAGGAGAATTCATGCCGCTATGCTATCCCTCCAAATATACAACAACGACTTATCAGTATCGCTAAAAAGGATTAGATTAATGTACGGTTGTCGACATATTTGACTATTATTAAAAATTGTAAGACATCATAATTTTAATTGAGATTGCATCAATAAACAGGTTGATGTAGACCAATATGGTTTGTGTGTAGTTTACATGTTTTAAATCTCTACTAACTATTAAGGGTGCAGTGTACTAAATCCATTTTACATCTTGTCATCTACACGCGAAATCCATTTTTTCTATTGATGCACCTAGATACCAAGCTCACCTATTTTGGTTGGAGCTGGGAGTTTTAGATAGGAGGAGCAGAGGGTGATCGAGGTGCAGATTATGATGTGGCAGCAGGGGGTACAGGACAATGTGGAGCAGATGAAGGACAATCAGACTGCAACTGGCTCCATGCTGGCCTAATCCATTTGGTTGTGAACATGCTAAGTTTGCTGTTTATTGGAATCTGCCTTGAGCAGCAATTTGGATTTGGTAAGCTTTTAAAATCATTTTCATGGTACACCAATATCGATCCAACCATTCATTTCAGTTAAGTGTTCCAACCATTCGTCTTTCATGGTCATTTCACTGACACTGTTTTTCCTGCTTGCAAGTTCGCATTGGTGCAATATACCTACTGTCTGGTTTCAGTGGACTTCTATCCTTAGATGCTGACCTTGCATCCCAGTCTTGTATATAAATGTGAAAATCAATGTTCTGTTTTTCATATAGTCAATGGTTTGGACTTGAATGCAGTGGACAAATTTACTACTGTGGTGCATTGGTACTATGTTAATTGATACTCAAGCTTTTATGTTTCTGAAACATTGGTCAGGACTTAAGTGGATTCTGTTTTACTGGTTGACGACCTCCGGTGCTTGGTTTTTTGCGTTCTGATATTTGCCGACTCATAGATACATCTGAATTAGGTTGAACCTGCTGAGTTATCTCTGGATCTTGCTAAGATGTCTCGTGAAATTAGAGGCAGTCCAGAGATCTTGTTTGCAAGAGAAGTTGCAAGGTAGTCATACCATCAAGCATTATTTTGTGCTTACCATATTTGTACTAGCTTTCATCTAATGCCTACATTTCCTATACATTCAGAGCATGCAGAATGGGGAACTTTATTTCCTTCTTCCGTCTTGCAAGGAAAGCTACATATTTGCAGGCCTGTTTGATGCATGCTCATTTTGCAAAGGTAGAATTATTGTCTCTAAAAGCTGTTCATCAACATACCCTTTCAGTGGAATTTATTCTTCCTAAGCTCTTATATTTCCTAGGCCAACTGTGTTTGAAATACTGTAATGGCAACAACAAAAACATTGACCAACCTGGTAGGAACTAGGTGACTTCTTATTAAGAAGAAACAGGCACAATCGAACTTGGGTGGCTTACGGGTGCATCCACATTCTCAATCAATTGAGCTAGGCTCAGTTCCTATAATATAATGGAATTACCTGTGATAATGGATTTAGAATGCGAGCATTCTTTTCACAATGCAAAAAATCTACTGTGGTATAAAGATAAACTTGATTCATTTCAGTTGTTGCATGCTTACCATTGTATGTTTGTCCTATAACAATTTGGCACTCGATTGAGTGGAAAGGTTTTGCCACCCTAGCCCATTGCCAGTGACTACTGCTCAGGGGTGGCAAATTATCATGTGCCTCAATGATTGGAAAAGGCACTGAACTCACTCGGTATATCATATGCCTGGCATCGTACTGCATGCTCAGTATACTTCCATCATTTTGATAACGTTACGGAAAGTCTTTACAGAGAGTAAAAACTATATTTATATGATAAATGGAGTCCATGCACAAAGATACAGAAAATAAGAGATAGAGCTCCACAAGTTAAAAGAGTGGACAAAGAACCACCTAACCTGTCTAATTATCTAAAATCTTGAGCATCACATTCGAATTTCTAACTTTAAAATCCTCTGAACTTAATTCATCGTGACTTAATGAGTGCATGTTGTTACACATTATTTGGTTATTAGCATTAGATCATTTTGTGATAGCAGTGTCTTTCAGTACTTCTAAATCACTACTTCGGTGTACTTTCATGTAGTAGGCTGTTGTTCAATTTCAAGTGCACCCTTTTTTTGTAAATTTAACAAGCGAACTCTCTTCCCAGCTAAGGAGGCAAGCACTTGCTTCCTTGCACAGTGGTCTTCAGAATGGCCAAGGCATCCCTATTTCGCAGGTTGTGGTGTGGCTTGCTATGGAGGTTAGTATGTTTTCTTCCTTTGGACAGAAACTAATTCTGAACTGGGAACTTGTGAAATCCTTATATGCCTCATTTTCTCTTTCAAGGACGAGGATGTTGAAAATCTATTAGAATACCATGGTTTTGGGTTGAGGCAGTATGAAGAACTGTACTTAGTCAAAGAAGGACCTTTTCTTAATAGTGAAAGTGATTTCCCATCTGGCTGTTCACAGCTTGTGCATTCTAAAAAATCGCAGAGGGTCGTTGATGATGTTTCTTCTGGGCCAGATTGTGCTCCAACTAGCAAAGAAAACACTGTCTTTCCATATACTGGTCAACCAGTTGCTGGCAAAAGAGATCTATTTCTACCACAGAATGCTCCTGCGATTCCTCCTGATGGCAGAATGGATTTGGATCCATCATTTCCTGGGCCTATTTCAATCACTCCTGACAGACAGATTAGCCCATTGTTTTCAGATCCTTTCTCTCCAAGAGCTGCCAGTAAACTATTCAGTTCAACACATCCAAAGCCTCTATCCCCAACTGATGGTAGAAAAGACAGGTTTTCATCTGTCCTTATTGTTGTTTCTCCACGTACTGGCAAGAGGGACATACTGTCAAAAACACCAAAAGTAGCTTCACCAAAAGCTGAAGGCAAGACCAAATTGGTTAATGGCCTTATAGCTGAAGACCAGGATAGTGGTGTTGCTGAGATCTCTCAGAAGGTAGAGATGCAAACAGACATACTGTGGTCACAAGCTAACACGCAAAACACCAATGCTCTGGTAGAACCAATTGTTTCACATCCTCTTGCAGATAGGATGTCTTTAAATTACTCCAGTATGTATGGAGCGGAAGATGACTTCAGGGCACATGTTTCTGGCATCGGTGCAGATATGGATGAGGGAACTCCACCAGATCATGAATGTCTGGTTATTGGAGCTGGATTGCCTATTAGCTCCCCTTTGTCCTATCATGAGGATTATGAGGATCATAGTATTAGTAACGACACAAATGATGATTGGTTACCAATTGTTATGCCCGCAAAGAAACTAATTTCTGATGAAAACCTGAAAGCAATACTGAGGTTCGTTTATACTTGTTCTATTCCTTTATGCTCCCATCAGTAGAACTTTGGTGGTAACTTATAAAAGCTTGATTCCTATTGTGGTGTTTCAGGAAATGGAGGCAGCATGCTGCTGACAAGCGATTACTTAGGGAGCAGAAGAATGCTCTTGCTGTTCAGAACTTACATCCTAAACAAGAAAACGAGGACCAGGAAATGCCAGGAAACCTGAAGATCAGGGTTCTTCAGACGAAGGACAACTCCGCCCTGCTGTATGCTGAAGTTGGTGTCGGTTTTGTGGACTCTCTCTTCGGCTTATTAAGCATTCCACTGGGATCCGCAATTAAGTTATATGGCCAGTGCTCGGCAAAAGGCTGCCTCGGTAATGTGTACAGGAGCATAGATGGTAGTGTCCAAGTATTCGTCAGAGAGGAGTGCCAGAGTCTCCTTCTGGACCCAAAGTTGCCACCCTTCTTTGGTTGCTGCGCTTCTAAGATCCTTCAGGTTGATGAATTAGCTCCAAGAGAACTGACGATCAAAGCCTGCTTTGTTTGCTTCAAGAGTTTAGGGTTTTCAGGTTGTAGCCGTTGTCACGATATCCCTTACACTAACAAAGTCCAAGGTATCTAAATCTACTACATAACTCACATTCTTTGCATTGTGCTAGACTAGCTATTCACTTGGTCTTGTGTAACTGAATCTTGGAATAGGTTATGGAGCTACAGAGGGTTGTCCTGCTGCTGAGTCGTACCACACTCAGCTCCGTGCTTCTGCATCCTAAGAAGACCAAGAAGCTGCACCATTACCATCGCGTGTATTAAAGCCGTCGTTGTTGCTTTACTCTATGATTAGCCACAATAATAACTATGTATGTCTGTTTTCCTACTGAATTTGTAAGTTTCATTTTGGCCACTGATATTTGGTAACTATTATAACAGTTCGAGCATATAATAAATATAAACATTTGATTCGAGGGTTGGTAGGGTCACACGAAAGCTTGCTCTTCTACTAAAAATTGAGACGTCCCTATATTTTGTTGCAAATACGGCAATGTCTTAGAGCATCTCCAAGAGATTGCTAAAATTTTGTTTCCAAAAATCTCGTATTGGGGACTGCTGAAAAAAAGATTCGTAAAAAAAGTATTAATCTCACAGCAGACTGCTAAACAAAAACACCCTAATATTTTTGAAACATCCTACGTGGGCCATCACAGGTAAATGAGCCTGGTTTGCTGCCCTTTTATTTTCCTACTGTCCTTCTAGCTTAGTTCCATGTGACTTGATTTATTTTTCCGGCGACAGGAGCCAAGAGGCCAAGCCATTTGCACTGAAGTACTACTACTTAATAAATCACTATAGAAGTGATGTTGCTTCTACTCCAACAAGAGGATATGCTTCTACTCCAGTAGGACAAAAGCAACGGACGTCGGGGTGCTCCTCCACCCTGGAACCACAATTTCACTACACCGGCGGGGGCATGGTCTGCAGCACCTCCCATCTGCAGAGACGGAGGCAACACGGCTCTAGATCTGCTTGTCCATGAACCGCGACACATTCATCGTGGCGACTTCGAGCTTGCTTCTCCCGCCATGGCTCTCATGGTCGAAAAGAATGCGGCAAATAGGTGGGATGTGCGGGCGTGAGATGATTGGGGAGACTTTGCCTCATGCAAATATACGGGATGAATTGCCGGAGAAGCGTCACCGCGAAAAATGGGAAGGATGCGGGTTCTATTGGAGGCGGAGAAAATGGAGTTTCCCTCAAAAACGTTTTTTCAGGGTCTTTTAGCAATCTCTTGGAGATGCTCTTAGGCCACTTTGCAATTGGCCCTTGCCTTTATTTGATTTGTATGATCTTTAGATGCTAAAAATCATTTTTTATGAGACTTCTAAATTTATGTTACGATGACTCGTTTTGTCTCTATCAAATAGTAAAATCTATTACTAGCACGACGAAATAAAACTAAGGACAGATTTAAAAAAACGATACATAATGAAATTCCAAAGCCCACCTCATCACTAATGGGTCGGATCTTCGTGGAGGAACTGGTGTAAAATTTACCGTGGTATTATACGTTTCCGTTGCAACGCACGGGCACACACCTAGTTGAACAATATATTGGGCTGATTTATTCAGCTTCGTTTGGTGGAAGGGTCTAATTGTTTTTGCTGGCTTTTCCTGACCAGGTGAGCAAGGTCGCTTCTCCAGTCGATCATGTCGACCTGCCCTCTTATTGACATACTAACTTTATGATTTATAATCCGTATTATCAGGATTCTTTTATAGCTGCATTCGTGTAGTTTCCTTTCTCTTAATAAAAAACAGATTGTATTCTCCGACCACAAAAAAGATTTAGTCGGCCATCGTCTCCGACCCAACTGTTTTTAGAGACTTGCATTATTGACAATCGTGAAGCAACGCCCAGACCAGCCATTGTAGTACTATATTTGTTTTCAGATCAGGGTTCAGAGCTCTGCCGCAAGGAAAAAGGAACCCTAATCCCTAATATAACTCGCCGATGCCGACACGAACGACTGCATGGATGCCTGGATGGGGAAACGGATGTCCAACTGAGAACCACTTCAATTCTCGTCTAGATCACCGTCAGAACACGATGGAGTGGAGTCCCGGGCAACCGCTGGGCGGGGGCACCTCCATGCTTCATGGACATGCAAATGGCGACCGGCCGGCTCGTTCGGTGAAAGCGTCGTACTTTCGTCACGTCCGCACATGCACGGCGAAGAGAGGACGCCTGTTGATTCATTCACTTGTGTGCCAAGACACTTTTGCAGAGTCCACGTTTTAACCGCACATGATTCGTGCATTACCGTATTTGAATAGTGTAATAGTCACATACGGTCCTTACCTTACGGATGATTCTGTTTATTCCGAGCTGAGACTGAGACTGAGACGGAGTATTTTTTTCTTTGCGAACTGCGGCCTTTTTATGCAATTATTATGCTTCTTCTGCTACTGCCGATCTGGCCGTCTGGGCTCGTTTATTTTACAGTTGACGAACAATATATAAAGATAGAAAAACAAATAATATGCGACAGTATTATTTGAGAAAGTTGCGTTCCTTTCAGTCCTGAAAATGAAAAAAAAAATTCATTCTTCCCTACTCAGGTTGAAATTTCTAAACGCAAATAAAGAGAGCACTACTCTTCTATAAATAATAGGATAAGGATTTTTCTTATGTTATTTTTGTCTCCAGGATCTGCTCAGCTCAGCAACAGGAAGCATCGTATGCATGGCCAGCCCAGGCCCGCTCTCCATACCCGGCTGCCACGCACTCACCGACCCCGCCCCCACGCTCTCCAAAGTCCAAACGGGCCCTTAAAAGGTCGCGGTGGACAACGCCCGGTGCGGGTGGCAGTGCCAGCGCCAGCGGAGAAAAGAAACAGAGTTCGACCGGCCCCGCCCCCACCGCAGCGCCCGCGAAGCCGCCACCAGAAGCATCTTCCTCCCTCCCTCTCCCTCATCGGCGCGCCGCCAATGGCCGCGTGGTGAGGCGCACCCGACGGAAGAAGCAGGCACCAACACCCAAGCCCCCTGTGCCTTCGCCGTTCGCTGCCCGCGCAAGGTTCGTTCCCTTGCGCGTCCCTTCCCGGCCCGCCCGCCCGCATTCCGTGTGGGGTTGAGTCTATTCCTGGTCGGATTGCCTGGCCGCGGCCGCCATGTGGCTATTCCACCGGATAAGCTGTAGCTATTTCTGGGCGCTTCGCTGTTCGGCCTGCTAGCGTCCGGGCCGTGACAGCTGGGGTGAATCGCGTGAGTTCAGGGTCCTTGCCCCGGCTGGATCTCGAGTTCAGGAAACCTTGCGCCCCTCTTCCTTCTCGTTTACGCCGCTAGATTTGGGTTGCTGCCGCTTATTTTCTTGGGTGAGTTTTTCTTCTCTTTTCATTTGGGTTGTTTGCTGTATTTGACAGCGGGTTGGTTTGACCGTCGTTTTGTTCCTGTACTTAAGCTCTGGCCATTTCTACCCGTGCCGTGCTGCGCCTGTAGTGTGCGACAAATCTTGCTTTTTTTGGGTTGCTTAAATTGAGTAAACGGGCAGTTTTCTTGTTTGATTTTGTGCTTTATGTTGATGCTAATGCTGTTCTCGTGCTGAACCAGATTGAGATCCCGGATTCAGACAGGTGCTACCATTCGATTTGATTTGGCGCGGAGCACTTTCCTATGGCCGCCTCCATCGCGGCCTCGTCCTTCTTTCCAGGGTCACCGGCTCCGGCCGCTCCTAAGAACGGCCTTGGGGAGCGCCCAGATAGCCTGGACGTCCGCGGCGTTGCGGCGAAGCCGGGAGCCTCGTCTAGTGCCGTGAGGGCGAGCAAGACGCGCGCCCACGCTGCGGTCCCCAAGATGAACGGTGGGGGCAAGTCCGCGGTGGCGGATGGGGAGCACGAAACCGTACCTTCTTCGGTGCCGAAGACTTTCTACAACCAGCTTCCCGACTGGAGCATGCTCCTTGCGGCCATCACCACCATCTTCTTGGCCGCAGAGAAGCAGTGGACGATGCTTGACTGGAAGCCTAGGAGGCCTGACATGCTCACTGACACGTTTGGGTTTGGCCGGATCATACATGATGGGCTCATGTTCAGGCAGAACTTCTCCATTAGGTCCTATGAGATTGGGGCAGATAGGACGGCATCTATAGAGACGCTGATGAACCATTTGCAGGTAAAATGATTTGTTAATTTTGAGGTGTGAGATTTTTTTAGCTGAGGATTGGACGATGAAAAAGTTTGGATTTGATCCAGGAAACGGCACTCAATCATGTGAAGACCGCTGGGCTGCTAGGTGATGGATTTGGCTCCACACCAGAGATGAGTAAACGAAACTTGTTCTGGGTGGTTAGCCAAATGCAGGCCATCATCGAGCGTTATCCATGCTGGTATGATTTCCATCATCGCATGATCTTGTTCAGTTTTCTTATCGTGATTTGAGCTTGAAATAAGTAACACCCATGTGGTTATTTGTGGAGACATGGAATTAATAATGATTATGGCTTGTTTCCTCAGTGCTGGGTATTGAGTGATTAGTTGAATGGGGTTTTCAAGTTGTTCAGCAATAAATGTGAAAGGAAAGCTCCCTGTTTTTTTGCGCTGTTTGGCAATAACTTGGAGGATCATATGTAGTTTTTTAGCATAAGGAGCCTATATAGTTGTATGTCGCTGTGGGCAGTTTGCAAACCTCTATTATTGATGCAGATACACTCATTAAACCTCTTGAAGCCTTGATACATTTTCCTATGGCAACTAACAGATACTAGAAACTTTATCTTCTGTGAACTGAAAGTGATCCCTCATCATCTGGGTTCTATTGTTATGTGTCCTAAGTCGCTCCTCTATTCTGCTGCAGGGGTGATACTGTTGAAGTAGATACATGGGTTAGTGCTAATGGTAAAAATGGAATGCGTAGGGATTGGCATATACGCGATCCTATAACAGGCCTCACGATACTGAAGGCAACAAGGTTGAAATCTCTGCCACACTGATATATCTATATCATTAATCAGATTTATTATCAGTTTATTTCTGCTAACTGCCATATTACGATTTACACTGCATTCATATTTTCTCTGCTTGAAGTACATGTAAGTTATACGGAACACCCTGTCACATTTTTTTTTCTAATTTATGTCTTTGTGCAGTAAATGGGTTATGATGAACAAACTCACTAGGAAGCTTGCAAGAATTCCAGATGAAGTGCGGACTGAAATAGAGCCATACTTTTTTGAGCATTCTGCTATTGTTGACGAAGACAACCGCAAGCTTCCAAAACTGCCAGAGGGACAAAGCACGTCTGTAGCTAAATATGTGAGGACAGGCCTGACTGTAAGTAACTGAATTAATATTTAGATTAAATTGCTAGTATGTTCATATAGTTATTTTTTCCTTTGCTGTTTTATATATTTTTTGGGGTCTGTTTTGTGCAGCCTCGTTGGGCTGATCTTGATATAAATCAGCATGTCAATAATGTTAAATACATTGCGTGGATTCTTGAGGTAATTTTCTTACTGATGATATGCAAATCATTATTCTACTCCTTACTTCAGTATTTCTTGTTTAGAGACTGAAATAGGTAACCTTCATGACCAGCTAATTTAGTACTTATGTTTTATTTGAACTGTTTTATTCCACACTTGAGTACTCTGACTCGAATCATTTTCGTTCAAATTGTATTTTATCCCAATTTGAGGCCGCCTAATGTTATGTTGGGTATTCCATCCTGGTCTCTTTTGTGCAACTGACAATCATGTGCAAACAGAAACCAATTACTTCTCTATCCTGTATATCTGCTGCCCAGTCCCCATCTGCCTGCAGAAGATACTGACCATCGGAATGTGGGTGCCTGGTTGGGTTGGGGGGTTGCCTATTCTGTCATTGGTAATTATTAGTGGCTTAGTGCCCACTTATATTCCTTCGATTAGCAAATACAATGGCGCTCATCTCATGATATATATTATTTATTTAGAAGGTATCTTTTCTTTTAACTTATTCATGACAACGAATGCACAAGTTGGATAAGCAATGCATCTCCTGAGATTTTAGTATATTTGGTTGGTCACCTAGGTACCTAACAATGTCACTGACGTGTGTTGCTTTCGTGCAAGAGCAGCCTGTGTTTAGTCAATCTAGTTTTTCTTTGCTCTAAACTACAGAGAAATAAGATGCGGTAGAGATAATGCTTATATTTGCTTGATTGATGATACACCATGTGTTGTTGGCTGGTCCTTCATGCACGTATTGTCGGCTACGAGTTCGGAGACAGTTATCATTTGGTTTTTCTTACTGCTTCATTAATTGGCAGCTCTTCTACCCTATATTAATGTGTGTGTGTGTGTTGGAGAAGGGGGGGGGGGGGGTTAGCTCTGCTATTTGGTCAACTGATTCTAAACCCAACTGGATCGAATTGAATCGAGAAAAATGAGACATATTAGCATACTAACAAAGTAACAAGTGCCTTGTATAGAAGGACTTCTGCCCACATCTGCAGTTAACATTACTTTTATCTTTGCTTCAGAGTGCACCCATCTCTATTCTTGAGAATCATGAGCTGGCGAGCATTGTGCTGGATTACAAAAGGGAGTGTGGCCGGGATAGTGTGCTGCAATCACACACCTCTGTGCACACGGATTGCAACAGTGAGTCTGGAGAAACAACCTTGCACTGTGAGCATGTGCTGAGCCTTGAATCAGGCCCGACCATGGTGAAGGCCCGGACCATGTGGAGGCCTAAGGGAACCAAGGCCCAAGAAACAGTGGTTCCATCTTCAATTTGAATTGTGTGAGACGTTCGGGATGGTGATTTTGGCAGCAAACTACTACTATTTGGCAAAAAGATCAGAATGGTTACTAGCGTCCTCTATTGGAAGCAAGTCACACAGGGCGAGACCTAAACTAATTTAATTATGAAGTGTGAACAATAGAGGAGATATAAATAGTGTGAACAATGGACTGGAGGAGACAGAAGCGGGGAGATCGAAGACAAGGGAGGCCTGACAATCTTCGGTCGCACAAATGGGTGTTGTAAGTATTGATCTGTAAGCTACAAATGTATGAAGGGTAGTGAGTGCTTCCCATACATGTTCCTTCTGGGGCTATGTCCATATGCTATAAGCCCCTCGAAAACATTGTCGCAGCCATATATTCATTCAGAGGATTTTAATCTCGTACGTATATTGTATTTGCTGATATTAAGATTGATATTGCTACTTTTCTCCAGGCTGCCAAAGCGTTTTGAAACTTGGACAGATATTGAAATTGTGCATCTTGTCATTTACTTTGACTTGCATAACAGTTGTTTGAACCTTGAACTGTAGACAGCTTGGCGTGAGCGATGACAAGTTGACATGTCTATCATGCTTTCTAATTTGTAGACTAGAAGTTGACTGACGAATGACGAGAAAGGAGAACAATCTGAATTTTACATCCGATTGCCTTCCGGAATCTTCACCTACGAATGGCTCTGGGCGCTACTCGAAGACCAGGCATATATATAGTGACATTTGGATTCTAAAGCCGTCTTTGATGGGATTGTTCTTATTCTTATGGGTGGTTCAAATTAGGTTACCAAAATTAGAATTCATGCAACCTCTTTGCTTGGTTGGCTGCTTCACTGGATGCTACCTGCAGTATCTTTCTAGTTATCCACATAACCATACATTACATATAAATAAAATATAACTGATAAATCTTAAGACAATTTATTTAAGTAGTAGTCATTGCATTTTTGGATGATGACTTGTTTTCCTTTTTGTCATGCTCCACATATCTCGTCTTGCTCAAATCAAACATTGGTTAGTTTTAAAATGTGTTTGTCCTTTAGAAGTTTATGAAGGTTCTTCATTCCAACATGAGCAAGTCTGTGATGCCACATTACAAAACATGAGCAAGTCTGTGATGCCACAACCAGGTATTGGTCTTTACAATTAAGCATGCGTCAAGTTTGGTTTTATCATTCAAAAAATCTAGTAGATAAAACTTTCCCTTTAACACACCTTTAAAGACAACTGAACCATCACTTCTTCTGAAACCCATAACACCAACCTTGGGGGATAGATATTCACCGGGTCCTCACGAACATAGAAACGTGTCATGGGCCGCTTGATGGGCCTCCTGATGGTTTGCTTTGCGGGACGAGTCATCAGGCCACGACCAGGTTGGGCGAATTCGATCCAAGAAGGCGGGGACGGGACGTCCGAGTTAGGCGTAGAACGAAGCGCTAATATCTTGGATAAAGAAGTTGCACGCACCTAAAGAGCTATACACTCGACATTAACTCGATTGAGGAAGCAATTGAACTCCAGATAAACAAGACTGCATGTCACGATAAATAAGGAGATAAGTAGAGTACATAGTGATCATGATTTGTAAAGGAATAACTCTCTGGTCATCTATATAAGGCCGAGGGGGTACACCTACGAAATCATCTCATCCCATCACACACTAGCCCTCGTCCACTACCTCTGAGCACCATCGCAGCTCATTTATAATCTATATACTCCAGAGCAATTCCAATACACCGCCTCAAACAAGAAGTAGGGTGTTATGCATTCAACCGGCCCGAACCTGTATAAATTCCTGTGCAAGTCCGACGTGCCTCTACACGTACCATCGACTCGCATTCAACGACGCCGTCCTACTCAAAAGCATCACGTGGGTAATCCCGTGGTGCGCAGTCGGGTCACAAACACCGATAGCTGGCGTGCCAGGTAGGGGGTGCGACGTTGATCTACAACGACTCCATGGCTATCGTCTTGAACATCTCGATCACCTTCGATGCTGGAGAGATCTTCTGCTTCGGATCCCTCTCCTGTATTGCAGATCAGGAAGGCGTCCTGCACCGCATTACGGACCCATCCGGGAAGAGATCTTCTCCAATGGCACCAAATGTGGGAGCAGGCTTGCCTCGCCCAACTCCAACAAGAACTGCACTGAGGAATTCTAAGGTGCGAGGATCTTGACAGGCTTCTGCCCCAGCAGAATTGCGCATGCGTCGGGTGAGCCCAGGACCATTGTGGCACCTGTGGCTCGGTCGACTGAGGCTGCACCTCTGCCGTGACAGACCCCTTTTTCCACGTCACCCACTCGGGCATGGACTCAGATCACTCGGCGAAAGGAAGCGGATAACCCTGACACTGACGTAGCCGTGGGAACACGACCAACGATTGTTCCGATCGCTCCACTCTCAGGGGAGATGGCGGAGCACGAAGCACCGCACCAAGCTCTTTCTTCCCGGATGTCCTCTTTATCCAGGGAAGAATAGAGGACATACCCATCTCCGATGACGAGCCCACTTTACTAGGGGAGGAGCCCCCACAACACGAGGCACGCCGACGTCGAAACAGGCGTCGTAACATCCAGCGTCATCACGAGGCCGGGGAACGGGATCCTGCTCAACCTGTCTCCTGGGACGAAGCCTCTGAAGTAGGGGAAACCCCTGACGACAGAGCGCTCTATGAGCGCCGCAATTCTCGATGCCGCGATTGTCGCCATGCCCAAGAGCATGAGTGGGAACAAGTTGAGCAGGATGCCAGGCTCCCACACGAGAACCCACTTCTGCCTCGGAACCTGCTTCTTGATTTTGCTCGAGCATTGAACACGTCGAGTGAAGTTGGTGGAGCCCTAGCTCAGATCGCTAATGGCTTGCCACGCACCTCGTACACGAAAGGTTACTGGCAGATCCTCACTGAGGCGGTGAACCATCTTCTTCCCCTCGCCCATCTGGCAAACGACATGTGCCACATCATCAACAGTCGACGAGATGCGCGGAGCAACATCAACGATTCACACGATCGCCAGCACGAAGAGCATATGAGGCGGTGGGAAGAGCACGACCGAGATCAGGGTGCACCGGCATGTAGTCGTGCCACTAGAGCTGAGTCGGCAGAAGCCTCTATGAACAGCCCGGCTCTAGGCCAGTCAGGCCAGCAGAGGCGACATGACGCACAGTGTCACTCGCCTCATAGGGACCGTCATCGTGACCATGCCCGAGAAGATCGTTGGGAGGACCGAGGGACGTATAGGGTCTCAGGCCTTTTCCCTAGCTCCGGGCAATTCAATGGCCACCTAACTTTAAGGTCTGAAACATCGACAAGTACGGGCCTAAGCAGGATTTGTCGACCCTTCCCCCCGGCTCTGGGCAATGCAAAGCTCGTTGTCCGTCTACATGACCGCCGCCCAGTTCGCTGGAGCAACGGAGGACATCAAGACAACGTACTTGCCCATCATCCTCGTGTAAGGTGTGCTACAATGGCTCCGACATCTTCCTCACCACTGCATTGATGACTGGGATGACTTCAGCCGCTAGTTTGTTGTGAACTTTCGATCCCTTTTTGACAAACCAGCGCACCCTTGGGACCTCAAGTCCATCAAGCGACAAAGCAACGAGATCCTCCGCTCGTTCCTAAGGCGTCTCAAATCATGAGGAACCACATCCCCGATGTCGGGGAGGCTGCCATGATCAAGGACTTCTACCATGGGTCTAACGACTTGGCCTTCGTCCGGGCCATCCTCTAGAAAGCTCCTGCCACCTCGGAACTGTTGTTCTGAGATGCGAACATCTACATCACCACCGATGAACGGGCCCAGGACCTCATCGGCCACGTGAAGCCTATGCCCTAGGCACCGAAGAAGGAAGTGAAAGGGAAATAGGCTTACACCTTTTCCTAAATGATTTTGGTGGTTGAATTGCCCAACACAAATAATTGAACTAACTAGTTTGCTCTAGATTATAAGTTTTACAGGTGTCAAAGGTTCAACACAAACCAATAAAAAGTCCAAGAAAGGGTTCAAATAAAAAGAACAAAAGACAACCCAAAGTCAGCCCTGGTCTGGCGCACCGGACTGTCCGGTGCACCAGGGAGTTCCACTCAAACTTGCCACCTTCGGGAATTCGGGGAAGCCGCTCCGCTATAATTCACCGGACTGTCCGGTGTGCCAAGCGGAGCAATGGCTACTCGCGCCAATAGTCGTCTGCAGAGGAACAGTAAAACGCTACAGTGCACGACTGCGCACGCAGAAGTCAGAGCAGGCGCAGAAGGCGCACCGGACAGTGAATAGTGACTGTCCGGTGCACCACCGGACTGTCCGGTGGCCCCGTTGTCAGAAGCTCCAACGGTCGGAACCCAACGGCCTGGTGACGTGGCTGGCGCACCGGACAGTGTCCGGTGGCGCACCGGACTGTCCGGTGCGCCATACGACAGAGGCCCTCACCAACGGTCATTTTGGTGGTTGGGGCTATAAATACCCCCCAACCACCACACTTCAATGCATCCAAGTTTTCAGCCATCAAACCTCATACAAGAGCTCTAGACTTCATTCCAAGACACAAACAAGAGATCAAATCCTCTCCCAAGTCTGGAATCACTCCAAACAAATTAGTGACTAGAGAGAGACTTTTGTGTTCTTTTGAGCTCTTGCGCTTGGATCGCTTTTCTTCTTCCTCCTTTCTTGTTCCCAAGATCATTGTAATCAAAGCAAGAGACACCAATTGTGTGGTGGTCCTTGTGGGGACTTAGTGTCCCGTTTGATTGAGAAGAGAAGCTCACTCGGTCTAAGTGACCGTTTGAGAGAGGGAAAGGGTTGAAAGAGACCCGGTCTTTGTGACCACCTCAACGGGGAGTAGGTTTACAAGAACCGAACCTCGGTAAAACAAATCACCGTGTCATCCTCTCTTATTTGCTTGTGATTTGTTTTTGCCCTCTCTTTCGGACTCGACTTTATTTCTAATGCTAACCCCGGCTTGTAGTTGTGCTTAAACTTTATAAATTTCAGATTTGCCTATTCACCCCCTCTAGGCGACTTTCAATTGGTATCAGAGCCCGGTACTTCATTAGAGCCTAACCGCTCGAAGTGATGTCGGGAGCATCCGCCATGAGGGAGATCGGGACCGGCGACAAGTCCGCAAGCTCGGGGAGAACACACTCAAGAGAGCCCGCCCATAAGCACAAGGAGGAATCCTCTTCCTCCATCAAGTCCCAATGGAAGGGTGACAAGAAGAAGAAGATGAAGAAGGTGGTCTACTACGAGACCGACTCTTCGTCACCCTTTACCTCCGGCTCGGAATCGGCATCCGCCACTTCTAAGCACCATGAGTGCAAGAAGTATAGTAAGATGCCCCTTCGCTACCCTCGTATTTCAAAACACACTCCATTACTTTCCGTCCCATTAGGCAAACCACCTATGTTTGAAGGTGAAGATTATTCTATGTGGAGTGATAAAATGAGGCATCACCTAACCTCACTCCACAAAAGTATATGGGATATTGTTGAGTATGGAGCGCAGGTACCAAAGAAGGGGGACAAGGATTATGATTCGGAGGAGGTCGAACAAATCTAGCACTTCAACTCCCAAGCCACTACTATACTCCTCGCCTCTCTAAGTCGAGAGAGTATAATAAGGTGTAAGGGTTGAAGAGTGCAAAGGAGATTTGGGACGTGCTCAAGACCGCGCACGAAGGAGACGAGGTGACCAAGATCACCAAGAGGGAAACGATCGAGTGGGAGCTCGGTCGCTTCATGCTTCACCAAGGAGAGGAGCCACAAGCCATGTACAACCGGCTCAAAACCTTGGTGAACCAAGTGCGCAACCTCGGGAGCACCAAATGGGATGACCATGAAATGGTCAAGGTGATTCTTAGATCACTTGTTTTTCTTAACCCTACACAAGTACAATTAATTCATGGTGATCCAAGATATCAACTAATGTCTCTCGAGGAAGTGATAGGAAAGTTTGTGAGCTTTGAACTAATGATCAAAGGCTCCAAACAAATCATCGAGTGAGGCGCCACCTCCACACCTGAGGTGCAACCCGTCGCCTTCAAAGCGACAGAAGAGAAGAAAGAAGAGTCTACATCAAGTAGGCTCCCCATCGACGCCTCCAAGCTTGACAATAAGGAGATGGCTTTAATCATTAAAAGCTTTCGCCAAATCCTCAAGCAAAGGAAGGAGAAAGATTACAAGCCCCGTTCCAAGGAAGTGTGCTACAAGTGTGGTAAGCCCGGTCATTTCATTGCTAAATGTCCATCATCTAGTGATAGTGACAGGGGGCGACGACAAGAAGGGAAAGAGAAGAGAAAATAAGAGATACTACAAGAAGAAGGGCGGCGATGCCCATGTTTGCCGAGAGTGGGACTCCGACGAGAGCTCCACCGACTCCTCCGACGAGGACGCCGCAAACATCGCCGTCACCAAAGGGCTTCTCTTCCCCAACGTCGGCCATAAGTGCCTCATGGCAAAACACAGTAAGAAGAAGAAGGTAAAATCAAGATCCTCCACTAAGTATGCAACTTCTAGTGATGAGGATAATTCTAGTGATGATGAGGACAACTTGCTTACTCTTTTTACCAATCTTAACATGCAACAAAAGGAAAAGTTAAATGAATTGATTAGTGCTATTCATGAGAAGGACGAACTTTTGGATAGCCAAAAGGATTTCCTTATTAAGGAAAACAAAAAGCATGTTAAGACTAAAAATGCTTATGCTCAGGAGGTAGAGAAAAATGAAAAATTAACTAGTGAGCTTAGCACTTGCCATGACACTATTTCTAACCTTAAATTTGAAAATGATAAATTGATTGCTAAGGTTGAGAAATTAAATGTAAGTGATGATTCTCTTGTCAAACTTAGAAATGATAATGCTAATTTGATTGCTAAGATTGACAAATTGAATGCATCCCTCTCTAGCTTTAAAATTGAGAATGAAAAATTAATTGCTAAGGCTAAAGATTTAAATGTTTGCAATGCTTCCATTTCCAATTGTTGACGCCTTTTTGGAGCGCCAAACACTCAACAAGAACCGTGGCGGTGCCCTCTGCACAGGGGCGGACGGTCCGCGCGCAGGGGCCGGACGGTCCGTGGCCTGGTGCGAGGCGCGGTGGTGCTCTCTGCGCAAGGGCGGACGGTCCGCGGCCTGGGGCCGGACGGTCCGCGGCCTGGTGTGCGGCTAGGGCTCCTGCCTGACGGCCGGACGGTCCGTGCCCTGGGGCCGGACGGTCCGCGCGTACGCAGGGATGGAGGAAGGTCGCCGACGGCGCCTGGATCTCACTCCCGGGAGGGACCCCGTCGGGGAGTAGAGATCCTAGGGGTTGTCTAGGCTCGGGTAGACCGACCTAGACTCCTCTAATCGACGTAGAGTCGAGGAGAGGCGGAGAATTTGGGGATTGGAAGGCTAAACTAGGGCTAAACTAGAACTACTCCTAGAATAAAATGCGAAATAGAAGTTGTATTGATTCGATTGATGATTACAAATCGGCCGTATACCTCTCTATTTATAGAGGAGGGGGGGCTGGACCCTTTACAAACTAATTCCCGAGCTTATCTCGCGATTTTAGCTAACAACCGTAGCACAAAACTCGGAACCCTAATATGCTCTGCGCACGCGCGGACCGTCCGGCCCACAGGCGTGGACCGTCCGGACCGTCCGGCCTCAGGGCCAGACAGTCCGCCGGCTCATTTCTGGTTCGAACATATGCCCCCTGCCTTTTGGTGGAGCTGGGCGAACCAAAAGCAACTAACTCGATGTGATCACATCGGTTTTCTTAGGCATCTTGCCACATACTAGGATGGTACTATTTGAGGAAACGCCCATTCAAAGCCTTAGGTAAATCCTTGCCTTGTAATGTTTGTAGTAAATAAGCGTTACCAGACATCACCTGTTTCACTTTATAAGGACCCTCCCAGCTTGGCGACCATTTCCCGAACTTTCGATCTTTATTCCTTAGAGGCAGAATGGTCTTCCACACCAAGTCTCCTACTTGAAATGATTTTGCTTTGACCTTCTTGTTGTAAGCCCTGGCTACCATGATCTTGTCCTTTTCTATTGCTCCCAAAGCTATCATCCTCTTGTCGGTCACCTCATCAATATTATCCATCATTGAATTATAATAATCAGTAGCAGTTAGATCATTTTGTCTGGCAAACCTGACAGCATTCAAACTTATTTCCACAGGTAGCACTGCTTCCTGCCCATAGACAAGCTCAAAAGGAGATACTTTAGTAGCACTATGTTTAGATATTCTATGAGCCCATAAAGCTTCAGACAAAATCTTATGCCAATGTTTAGGATTATCAGATACCTTCTTCTTTATCAAATTAATCAACGTCCTATTACTAGACTCGACCTGTCCATTGGCCTGAGCGTAATATGGAGATGAATTAAGCAGCTTAATTCTGTATAATTCAGCAAATTCACGTACCTCCTTTGACATAAAAGAAGTACCTTGATCTGTAGTCAAGGTCTGGGGAATGCCGAATCTATGAATAATATGCTCAGTTATGAACTCAATTACCTCCTTGTGCGTCATGTTCTTTAGAGCAACGGCTTCAGTCCATTTGGTGAAATAGTCAGTGGCAACTAACACAAACCGATGCCCCTTTGATGATGAAGGATGAATTTCTCCAATAAAGTCTAATCCCCATCCTCTGAACGGCCAAGGCTTGATGATAGGATGTAATTCGGCTGCAGGGACCAACTGTAGGTCGCCGAATTTTTGACACACTTGGCAACCCTTGTAGTATTTGAAACAATCAGCTATCATACTAGGCCAATAAAAACCAGACCTTCGCAACAACCACTTCATCTTTGGAGCTGATTGATGGGTACCACAAATTCCTTCATGTACTTCGGCCATGGCTAATATAGCATCATCTGGGCCCAAGCACTTAAGCAGGACATCATTAACCGTTCGGCGGTAAAGTTCATCACTCATCAAAACATACTTGAAAGCTGTTCGCCGAATGTTCTTATCTGTCCTGATATTGGGATTTTGCAAATAATTAAGTATAGGTGTCCTCCAATCACTTGCATCGGCTTCATTGTCAGCTGAATCGATTAAGAGAACATTTCTAGTAACCTCGGACGGTCCGGCGTCATCACGCGGACGGTCCGCGACCTGGGAATTTGGCTCTGCACTGGTTATCAGATTTTCAGTTTTGTGAAATTTCCCTTTCTTTATCCGATAACCTGATGCATCTTGTGCCAAATCATTAGCTCTATGATTCTCAACTCTAGAGATATGCCGAATACTGAATTCGTCAAAAGAATGGATTATGCTCCAACATTTCTCAAGATAACTATTTAGAGTACCATCAAGACATTGATATTCTTCTAACACTTGTTGGACAACCAGCTAAGAATCACCAAATACCTTCACATGTTTTACTCTCATACCATTTAAAAGTTCTAAGCCGAATAGGAGGGCCTCATATTCAGCTTGATTATTAGTGCAATAAGTTTTCAATCGGCTAGAGAAGTCAAAGGAGACATTTCTTGGTGAAACAAGCACAATGCCAATTCCTTGCCCTTCATTGCAAACCGATCCATCAAAATATAAAGTCCAAGGAGTAATAGTGAGGTATGACATGTCTAGTTCATGAATATCATTAACCCGATGTTCTACAATAAAATCCGCTACGACTTGGCCTTTCATAGATTTCAATGGTTCATAGGCCAAGTCATATTCTATGAGTGCATAAGCCCACTTACCAATTCTACCACTCATAATTGGGTTATGCAACATGTATTTGATTACATCGGCTTGACCAGAAACAGTGCAATGACTAGACAGTAAATAACATCTACATTTGGTGCATGCATAAAACAAGCATAAGCATAACTTTTCAATAAAAGTGTACCTTGTTTCAGCATCCACCAACCTTCGGCTTAGATATGTCACCACATGCTCCTTCCCTTCAGTTTCTTGTGTCAGAACAGCCCCAATAACCTTGTCTTCAGCTGCAATGTATAATCTGAATGGTGCTCCTACTTGTGGTGCTTTTAACACGGGAGCCGAAGACAAGTATTTTTTAATGAGATCAAATGCTTCCTGCTGCTCTGCCCCCCAAGTGAATTCAGCATCATTCTTAAGCCGAAGGATAGGGGTGAAGGCATCAATCTTCCCGGCTAGGTTAGAAATAAACCTTCGTAAATAATTCACCTTGCCGAGAAACCTCTGCACTTCGACCTTACAAGTCGGAGGCCCCACATTCCGAATAGACTTGATTCGGTCAGGGTCTATTTCTATACCATGTTCATGGATGACAAATCCTAAAAACTTACCAGCCGACACTCCAAAAGCACATTTACGTGGGTTCATTTTTAAACCATACCGACGCATTTTATCAAAGGCTTTGCGCAAATCAGCTATATGAGAACTAAACTTAGCCGATTTGACTACAATATCATCAATGTAGACTTCCACAGTGTTTCCTAACAACTCATGGAAGATCAGATTCATAGCCCTCTGATAAGTAGCACCAGCATTTTTAAGACCGAATGTCATGACAACCCATTCAAATAAACCAATGAAGCCTGGACATATAAAGGCCGTTTTAGACGCATCTTCTTCGGCCATGAAAATCTGATTATATCCGGCATTACCATCAAGGAAGCTAATAATTCTATTTCCTGATGCATTATTGATTAATGTGTCGGCTATGGGCATGGGATATTCATCTTTAGGAGTTGCTTTATTTAAATTACGAAAATCAATGCATACTCTAAGTTTACCTGACTCCTTCTTTTCCACCGGCACAATATTGGAGACCCACTCTGCGTATCTGCAAGGTCTAATAAAATTAGCTTCTAGCAGCCGGTGGATTTAGTCCTTGATTCGTGGGAGAAGATCTGGACAAAATGTTCTAGCTTTCTGCTTGAAAGGTCTGAAACCAGACTTAATGGGCAGCCGATGTTCGACAATCTCTCGGCTTAGTCCAGGCATTTCAGTGTAATTCCAAGCAAAACAATCTGAATATTCCTTCAATAGACCGATCATCTCATTTCTAGAATCGGTCTCCAGGGTCTTGTTTACAAAAGTCGGCCTTGGAGTTTTACCATTTCCTATGTCAATCTCCTCCAAAGGATCAGCCGATGTAAACCCCTGTCCTAGTTTATCAAGATCTCTGAATTCCTCTATCATGTCCCCCACAGAGGAATCAGATGATCTTTGTGTGATGGCGGACTTTCCGGTCTCGGGGACCGGATCATCCGTAATACTATCTTTTCGCTGTGGTAGATGTTCGGTCTTAAAGTCCGAACTGTTCTGTGAAAGACCAGACCATCCGGCTTTGAGGGCCGAATTGTCCGTGATCAAAGACTCATGAACTTTGTGTGTATTCATCATTTAAACTCTATTTAGGATTTAGCCGATTCTCCATCGGCTCTAGCATTACAGGAATGAAACCTTTCTTATCTATACTTATGAACTGATAATCAGAAAAATCTACCCCTGTGAGACATGTAGCAGTCTCATAAGTCCAGAGTACAGGGGCATCGGCCACAGCGATGCAGGCTGATACATCAGCATGTACTTGTTCTTCCTCATCGCCTACCCATTGTATTAGCATTTGATGTAATGTAGAAGGTATACATTGATTGGCATGAATCCAATCTCTGCCTAGAATTAAACTGTAATTCCCTTCTACATCAGTGACGAAGAATGCAGCAGCAAGGGTCTTAGTCCCGATGGTTAATTCAACGGACGTGACTCCCCTGGCTTTAATCGAACTATCCCCAACACCACTGAGGGTCATGTTGGTTTTGACAAGTTCGTCATCTTGTTTACCTAATTTTCTGTATAATGAATAAGGCATTAGATTTACAGCCGCCCCTCCATCCACCAACATCTTAGCAATCGGTATTCCATCAATGTGACCGCGCACGAAGAGCGGCTTTAAATGATTTACCGATTCCTTTGGTTTAGTAAAGGCGGCTTCTTTAGGACCAAAATCAAACTGGGCAGCAACAGGTTCATCGTCGCCAATGATAGTACAATCAGAAGAAAATGTAATAATATTTACATCCATACCTGGGCGTTCTGGAGAAGCCTCGTAGTCGACCAGGTCTTCTCCTAGCAGGTCGTCCTCTTCCATTGATGTTGTCGTGTTGTTGGAGGCTTCCTGACGAACGGCGGACGGTCCGCACGCGGGGGCCGGACGGTCCGCGCCTGGTGCAGGTTGTCCAGAGCCTTCCTGGTGAACAGCGGATGGTCCGCACGCGGGGGCCGGACGGTCTGCGCCTGGTGCAGGTTGACTTTCTATTTCTGTGGCCGTTTGTTTTTTCTCAACGGCCTTCGGTCTCCATTTCTTTTGCGGTGGCGGGTATAGTGGATGTGTGTCATTAAATGTCTTTTCCGCCTCCTTCTCCTGGCTCTCCTTTGCTCTTAGGCGCTGTAATTTTCTCTTTTGGGATCGTGTCAATCCCGCTGGGCACCATCGAGGCATGGAGTATTTTGGATCGGCTGTTTTGATGGTAGCCGTATCCTTTTCAGTTGTGTTGGCCGATTCGCCGAAAATCATCGGCCCTTTATTGTCTCCCTGTATGACAACATCTGCAGTGCCTATTTTGATGATGTCCTTTTTTGTTGTTCTTTGAGTTGCTACAGGCATATGCCCCCCTGCCGGATTGGTCGGCCTAGGAGGCCGAGTAGTCCGGCAACCTTGTTGGGCCTGTGCCTGGTGACCGGATTCAGCAGTGCTCAATCGGTCTTGCACTGGCGGTGCCAACCTATCAAAAACGGATGTTTGGGGTGCCCCCCAGGCGGGGTACTGTGGCATCCCAAATGGATATGGTGGCATGCCCCACATTTGATTTGGGACATATGGTGGAGGTAAGTATGTGTATGGATATGGCATAGATGGATAAGGAGGTGGAGGGGTCCATGTCGGCATGTTAGATCTCAATTGTACAATAGGACCTTTCATTTCTTCCGATTGGTGATGTGGTCCAATCGGCCTGACCTGACGTTGCTCATGAATGGGTGAGCGGGGTCGCTTCGGTGGCCGGTCACTGGGGCCAGCCTTCTTTTTCACATATTTAGACAACAGTTGATCGAAAGTCGGGCCAGGCTTGATCAGCCGACCAGCTGCTTTAAATGTATTTGTTTTCCACGTACCTATTTCTGGTCGTCGTGGTTTGAAGGTACGTGGTCGCTGCGAGTCCTGAGCATGGCCGGACCGTCCGCCGGAGCTATCCGAACCGTCCGGTGGGGTCCCGGACCGTCCGCGCCTACGTGCCGGACCGTCCGGGATACGCAGCATGGGTTCCTGTATCTGTCTCCCTGTCTGCGCTTGCCCCCCAGTACTGGAGGTTGTGATGGTCACCTTTAGGGTCTCCCCTCCATCGGGAGTCTTCTCGGCTACCACTTTCCTGCAAGAAACCTTATGATCCTCATCGGCCTTTTTAGAATTGCCGATGATTGCCTCTTTGCCTTTGCCTTTATCGGCCGTGTTTGGCCGAACCAGGACTTTCTTGCCCTCGAAGTCGATCACGTTCATTGGAAAGGGCTCCGTATCCACCTGCATTTCCTGAAATTTCAATCGTCCCTCATTAATGGCCGATTGAATCTGTCATCGGAATACATTACAATCATTAGTGGCATGAGAAAATGAGTTATGCCACTTGCAGTATGCACGACGTTTTAGCTCGTCGGCGGATGGAACAGTGTGATTTATTTTAATATTGCCATTTTTGAGTAATTCGTCAAATATTTTATCGCACTTACCAACATTAAACGTAAACTTAACCTCCTCTTGCCGTTTCTTTTGAACCGGCTGCAAGGAGGAACAAGCCGAAGATTTGGCCTGTTTTGGCCAAACCATTTCAGCAGCATACACTTCTGCTGATTCGTCATCTGAGCTACTTTGGTCGCATTCTACTATATGTACGTTGTGACGCATTGTTTTAGCAGTTTCTTTGCTCCGGCTTTCGCAAGCCAAAGCCCTCTGGTGTAACTGTGCTAGTGTAAAAAATTGGATGCCTTCTAATCTCTCTTTTAAATAATATCATAGACCATTAATGGCTAATCCTACTAGCTGTTTTTCTGCTAAATGAATTTGAAAGCATCGGTTTCTTGTATCGCGGAATCTCCGGATGTAATCGTTAACCGATTCGTCTTTTGTCTGTCGCAATGACACTAAATCTACCAAATCCAATTCATAATCACCGGAGAAAAAATGATCATGAAATTTTTGTTCTAGATCCCCCCATGATGAAATGGAATTAGGAGGTAAAGTGGCATACCATGCAAACGTGGTTCCTGTTAGCGATAATGAAAATAAACGCACGCAAAATGCCTCTGTGTCTGCCAATTCTCCTAATTGTGCTAAGAACTGGCCTATGTGTTCGCGCGTGTTTTTCCCTTGATCACCCGAAAATTTTGCGAATTCGGGTATTCTAGTTCCCTGTGGGTACGGGTGGTGATCAAATCGGCTGTCATAAGGTTTCCGATATGATTGCCCCCCAGGGACCATGCTTACTCCGAGCTTATCTCGGAACGCCCCGGCTATTTCTTCCCTCACTATATCAATGGCAGCCGGTGCAAGACCACCGGCTCTCTGGTCAAACATAGGTGGGGTTGGTTGCATATTAGTATGTTGTCGTTCCCCCCATTGGTTTGAGCTACGTGATGCATTTCCATTTGCCCTATATGGCTCATAGGTTTGATCGTTTTTTTCCGGCCTTTTAGGTGGGGCCGGAAAGCTTTCCTGGGCTCTGAATCCTGAATTAATGGGCTGGTGCATTGCATAATGTGATGGGAAGTGTTGCTGGGACGGGCGAGGATTCAGGTAATAATCCTCCTCAAAAGACTCATGCGCGGACTGTCCGGATACGTACCCGGACCGTCCGTGGTCATATGCGGACCGTCCGTCATTGTATGCGGACCGTCCGACTGGGTAGTTTGGGTTCTGTGTCATATGTGGTGGCTCGGGCGCATATCTAGGTAACTCATTAAAAATAGGCCCGACTGCTGTTGGCCCGGACGGTCCGCGCTCACGTGCGGACGGTCCGGGCATGTGCAGATCGGCTGGTTTGCTGCCGATTTGCGGTTGCTTAGGGTATGTGTCCATCGGCATCCCATAAAGGGGTTGTGACTGGTCGTGACAACCTGTAGCCGATGTGTTACGCGCGTTATCTCCTAACTCAACCTCGTGCGAAGGAAAATTTGCGGTACTAGATTTATCAAATGCACGTACTAGTCTCTTACGATCGCTTTGCATACCCCCTATGATGTTCTGCATTTGTTCACGCTGATCTTCTACATAATTTCTAAGAGATTGCAGATCGTTGGTATTACTTACATTGGGGATATCTGGCGTGGGTTGGAGCGAAGCCGGATCCGTCGCCCGATGTCGGACGACCTTGTTGTTCCTGTCCACTTTGAAGTTGGCCAAGAACTTTGCTTTCGCCTCCTGGATCATCCGCTCCTTGTGCTCCTCAAACTGGAGCTGCTCGTCAGCCGGCAAGGTTTCCCAAGTCGGCTCTATGATGTTGCTTAGAGAAATATCAGAGCTATCCTTTGAACCGGCCATTGAGGGCCGATTTGATGAGCCTAGATGTTTTTTCCCCAGCGGAGTCGCCAAAAAGTATGTTGACGCCTTTTTGGAGCGCCAAACACTCAACAAGAACCGTGGCGGTGCCCTCTGCACAGGGGCGGACGGTCCGCGCGCAGGGGCCGGACGGTCCGTGGCCTGGTGCGAGGCGCGGTGGTGCTCTCTGCGCAAGGGCGGACTGTCCGCGGCCTGGGGCCGGACGGTCCGCGGCTAGGGCTCCTGCCTGACGGCCGGACGGTCCGTGCCTTGGGGCCGGACGGTCCGCACGTATGCAGGGATGGCGGAAGGTCGCCGACGGCGCCTGGATCTCACTCCCGGGAGGGACCCCGTCTGGGAGTAGAGATCCTAGGGGTTGTCTAGGCTCGGGTAGACCGACCTAGACTCCTCTAATCGACGTAGAGTCGAGGAGAGGCGGAGAATTTGGGGATTGGAAGGCTAAACTAGGGCTAAACTAGAACTACTCCTAGAATAAAATGCGAAATAGAAGTTGTATTGATTCGATTGATGATTACAAATCGGCCGTATACCTCTCTATTTATAGAGGAGGGGGGCTGGACCCTTTACAAACTAATTCCCGAGCTTATCCCGCGATTTTAGCTAACAACCGTAGCACAAAACTCGGAACCCTAATCTGCTCTGCGCACGCGCGGACCATCCGGCCCACAGGCGCGGACCGTCCGGACCGCGGACCGTCCGGCCTCAGGGCCGGACAGTCCGCCGGCTCATTTTTGGTTCGAACACCAATCTTAGAGATGAGAATGCTATTTTACATGCTAAGATTGTTGAATTAAATACTTGCAAACCCTCTACATCTACCGTTGAGCATGTTACTATTTGTACTAGATGTAGAGACATTAATGTTGAGGCTATTCATGATCAACTAGCTTTAATTAAACAACAAAATTATCACATAGCTCAACTTTGTGCTAAAATTAATGAGCATGACTTAGAAAATGAAAAATTTAAATTTGCTAGAAGCATGCTCTATAGTGGGAGACGCCCTGGCATTAAGGATTGCATTGGCTTCCAACAGGGAGGCAATGTCAAACTCAATGCCCCTAAGAAATTGTCTAACTTTGTTAAGGGCAAGGCTCCCATGGTTCAGGATAACGAGGGTTACATTTTATACCCTGTCGGTTATCCCAAACACAAAATTAGGAGAATTCATTCTAGGAAGTCTCACTCTGGCTCTCATCATGCTTTTATGTATAAGAGTGAGGCATCTAGTTCTAGGCAATCCACTCATGCTAAATTGCCTAAAAGAAATCTCCTATAGCATCAAATGAACCTAATATTTCATTTAAAACTTTTGATGCTTCTTATGTGCTCACTAACAAATTAGGCAAAGTAGTTGCCAAATATGTTGGAGGCAAACACAAGGGGTCAAAGACTTGTGGTTGGGTACCCAAGGTGCTTGTTTCTAATGTGAAAGGACCCAAGACTGTTTGGGTACCTAAGAACAAGGCCTAAACTTGTTTTGTAGGTTTATGCATCTGGGGGCTCAAGTTGGATCATTGATAGCGGATGCACAAACCATATGACTGGGGAGAAAAGGATGTTCTCCTCCTACGAGAAAAACCATGATCCCCAAAGAGCTATCACATTCAGGGATGGAAATCAAGGTTTGGTCAAAGGACTTGGTAAAATTGCTATATCACCTGACCATTCTATCTTCAATGTTTTTCTTGTAGATTCTTTAGATTACAATTTGCTTTCTGTTTCTCAATTATGCAAAATGGGTTACAACTGTCTTTTTACGAATATAGGTGCTAATGTCTTTAGAAGAAGTGATGATTCAGTAGCATTTAAGGGAGTGTTAGAGGGTCAGCTATACTTAGTTGATTTTAATAGAGCTGAACTCAACACTTGTTTAATTGCTAAGACTAACATGGGTTGGCTCTGGCATCGCTGACTAGCCCACGTTGGGATGAAGAATCTTCATAAGCTTCTAAAGGGAGAGCACATTTTGGGACTAACAAATGTTCATTTTGAGAAAGACAGGATTTGTAGTGCATGTCAAGCAGGAAAGCAAGTTGGTGTTCATCATCCACACAAGAACATCATAACGACCGACAGGCCGCTTGAGCTACTCCACATGGACCTATTCGGCCCGATAGCTTACATAAGCATCGAGGGGAGTAAGTATTGTCTTGTAATTGTGGATGATTATTCTCGCTTCACTTGGGTGTTCTTCTTGCAGGATAAATCCCAAACCCAAGAGATTCTAAAGGGATTCTTGAGACGAGCTCAAAATGAGTTTGGATTGAGAATAAAAAAGATAAGAAGCGACAATGGGACGAAGTTCAAGAACTCACAAATAGAAGGTTTCCTTGAGGACGAGGGCATCAAGCATGAGTTCTCTTCTCCCTACACGCCACAACAAAATGGTGTAGTGGAGAGGAAGAATAGAACTCTACTTTACATGGCGAGGACCATGCTTGATGAATACAAGACTTCAGACCGATTTTGGGCGGAAGCAATCAACACCGCTTGCTACACCATCAACCGTCTCTACCTTCACCGAATCCTCAAGAAGACTTCATATGAACTCCTAACCGGTAAAAAGCTCAATGTTTCATATTTTAGAGTCTTTGGTAGCAAATGCTTTATTCTTGTTAAAAGAGGTAGAAAATCCAAATTTGCTCCTAAGGCTGTAGAAGGCTTTTTACTAGGATATGATTCAAACATAAGGGCATATAGAGTCTTTAACAAGTCCATTGGACTAGTTGAAGTTTCTTGTGACATTGTGTTTGATGAGACTAACAGTTCTCAAGTAGAGCAAGTTGATCTTGATGAGCTAGATGATGAAGAGGCTCCGTGCGTCGCGCTAAGGAACATGTCCATTGGGGATGTATGTCCTAAGGAATCTAAAGAGCCTCCACAAGCACAAGATCAACCATCTTCCTCCATGCAAGCATCTCCACCAACTCAAGATGAGGATCAAGCTCAAGAGGATAAAAATGAAGATCAAGAAGATGAGTCACCTCAAGAGGAAGGCAATGATCAAGGAGGAGATGTCAATGATCAAGACAAGGGAGATGACGACGGTCCAAGACCGCCACACCCAAGAGTCCACCAAGCAATACAACGAGATCACCCCGTGAACTCCATCCTCGACGATATTCATAAGGGGGTAACCACTCGATCTCGCGTTGCTCATTTTTGTGAACATTACTCCTTTGTGTCTTCTATTGAGCCATACAGGGTGGAAGACGCATTAAGGGATTCGGATTGGGTGTTGGCAATGCAAGAGGAACTCAACAACTTCATGAGCAATGAGGTATGACATTTAGTTCCACGTCCTAATCAAAATGTTGTAGGAACCAAGTGGGTCTTCCACAACAAGCAAGATGAGCATGGTGTGGTGACAAGGAACAAAGCCCGACTTGTGGCCAAGGAATATTCACAAGTCGAAGGTTTGGATTTCGGTGAAACCTATGCACCCGTAGCTAGGCTTGAGTCAATCGGCATATTACTTGCCTATGCTACTTACCATGGCTTTAAGCTTTATCAAATGGACGTGAAAAGTGCCTTCCTAAATGGACCAATCAAGGAGGAGGTCTATGTTGAGCAACCTCCTGGCTTTGAAGATAGTGAGTACCCTAACCATGTATATAAACTCTCTAAGGCGCTTTATGGGCTCAAGCAAGCCCCAAGAGCATGGTATGAATGCCTAAGAGATTTTCTTATCGCTAATGGCTTCAAAGCCGGAAAAGTCGATCCTACTCTCTTTACTAAAACAATTGCAAATGATTTGTTTGTATGCCAAATTTATGTTGATGTTATCATATTTGGGTCTACCAACAAATCTACTTCTGAAGAGTTTAGTAGGATTATGATTCAAAAATTCGAGATGTCTATGATGGGGGAGTTGAAATATTTCTTAGGATTTCAAATCAAGCAACTCCAAGAGGGCACCTTCATTAGCCAAACGAAGTACATTCAAGACATTCTTACCAAATTTGGGATGAAGGATGCCAAGCCCATCAAGACACCCATGGGAACTAATGGGCATCTCGACCTCGACACGGGAGGTAAATCTGTAGATCAAAAGGTATACCGGTCGATGATAGGATCTATTTATGTGCATCTCGACCGGATATTATGCTTTCCGTATGCATATGTGCAAGATTCCAAGCCGATCCTAAGGAAGTTCACCTTAGGGCCGTGAAACGAATCTTGAGATATTTAGTTTATACTCCTATGTTTGGCCTTTGGTACCCCAGGGGATCCACTTTTGATTTGATTGGATATTTAGATGCTGATTGTGCAGGGTGTAAAATTGATAGAAAGAGCACATCAGGGACTTGCCAGTTCTTGGGAAGATCTCTGGGTCTTGGGCTTCAAAGAAGCAAAATTCTATAGCTCTTTCTACCGCCGAAGCCGAGTACATTGCCGCAGGCCATTGTTGCGCACAATTGCTTTGGATAAGGCAAACCCTTAGGGACTATGGTTACAAATTAACCAAAGTTCCTCTCCTATGTGATAATGAGAGTGTAATCCGCATGGCGGATAATCCCGTTGAGCACAGCCGCACTAAGCACATAGCCATTCGGTATCGTGTTTTGAGGGATCACCAACAAAGGGGGGATGTCGAGATTGCATATATTAACACCAAAGAACAATTAGCCGATATCTTTACCAAGCCACTAGATGAGAAAACATTTACCAAACTTAGGCATGAGCTAAACATTCTTGATTCTAGGAATTTTGATTGATATTTTGCACACATAGCTCATTTATATACCTTTGATCATCTCTTTCATTTGCTATGACTAATGTGTTCTTCAAGTGCATTTCATGCTAAGTCATAGATTGAAAGGGAAATGTAGTCTTCGGCGAAGACAAGGCTTCCACTCCACTCAATCGAATTATTCATCCTTCGCTGTCATTCCGCACCGCTCTCCAATTTGGTATAATCTTCACTCCTATATTATTTACCACAGGGGGAGAAAGTATGATAAAGGGCTTATATTTCACTCACAAGTATTCGTTTTTGGCGATTCATGCCAAAGGGAAAGAAAGTATTAGCCCAAAGCAAAAGGACCGCACCACCACCAATTTCAAAAATAAAGTCTTTCAAATTTGTATTAAAAGAAGGTTTTTCAAATGGTATCTTATTTTTGATAGAATTTTCAAATTGGTACAACCCCTTTCAAAATTAATATCTAAAACCCTCTTGAACATTAAGAGGAGAATTTCATTAAGGGGGAGTTTTGTTTAGTCAAAGGAAAAGCATTTGAAACAGAGGGAAACAATTTCAAAACATGAAAATGCTTCTCAAAATCTTATTCATTTACCCTTGACTATTTGCAAAAAGACTTTGAAAAGAATTTCCAAAAGAATTTGCAAAAACAAAACAAGTGGTGCAAGCGTGATCCAAAATGTTAAATATGAAGAAAGCATCCATGCATATCATATGAAATGTATATTGGTTTAATTCCAAGTAACCTTTGCACTTACATCTTGCAAACTAGTTCAATTCCGCACTTATTTATTTGCTTTGGTTTGTGTTGGCATCAATCACCAAAAAGGGGAGATTGAAAGGGAAATAGACTTACACCTTTTCCTAAATGATTTTGGTGGTTGAATTGACGTACACAAATAATTGAACTAACTAGTTTGCTCTAGATTATAAGTTTTATAGGTGCCAAAGGTTCAACACAAACCAATAAAAAGTCCAAGAAAGGGTTCAAATAAAAAGAGCAAAAGACAACCCAAAGGCAACCCTGGTCTGGCGCACCAGACTGTCCGGTGTGCCACCGGACAGTGTCCGGTGCACCAGGGAGTTCCACTCAAACTTGCCACCTTCGGGAATTCGGGGAAGCCGCTCCGCTATAATTCACCGGACTGTCCGGTGTAGCACCGGACTGTCCGGTGTGCCAAGCAGAGCAATGGCTACTCACGCCAACGGTCGTCTGCAGAGGAACAGTAAAACGCTACAGTGGGCGACTGCGCGCGCAGAAGTCGGAGCAGGCGCAGAATGCGCACCAGACAGTGAATAGTGACTGTCTGGTGCACCATCGGACTGTCCGGTGGCCCCATTGTCAGAAGCTCCAACGGTCGAAACCCAACGGCCTGGTGACGTGGCTGGCGCACCGGACAGTGTCCGGTGGCGCACCGGACTGTCCGGTGCGCCATACGACAGAGGCCCTCACCAACGGTTATTTTGGTGGTTGGGGCTATAAATACCCCCCAACCACCACACTTCAATGCATCCAAGTTTGCAGCCATCAAACCTCATACAAGAGCTCTAGACTTCATTCCAAGACACAAACAAGAGATCAAATCCTCTCCCAAGTCCGGAATCACTCCAAACAAATTAGTGACTAGAGACAGAGACTTTTGTGTTCTTTTGAGCTCTTGCGCTTGGATCGCTTTTCTTCTTCCTCCTTTCTTGTTCCCAAGATCATTGTAATCAAAGCAAGAGACACCAATTATGTGGTGGTCCTTGTGGGGACTTAGTGTCCCGTTTGATTGAGAAGAGAAGCTCACTCGGTCTAAGTGACCGTTTGAGAGAGGGAAAGGGTTGAAAGAGACCCGGTCTTTGTGACCACCTCAACGGGGAGTAGGTTTGCAAGAACCAAACCTCGGTAAAACAAATCACCGTGTCATCCTCTCTTATTTGCTTGTGGTTTGTTTTCGCCCTCTCTTTCGGACTCGACTTTATTTCTAACGCTAACCCCGGCTTGTGGTTGTGCTTAAACTTTATAAATTTCAGATTTGCATGTTCACTCCCCTCTAGGCGACTTTCAGGAAGTAAACCAGCAGCAGGACAAGCACTAGGACAAGAGGCCTAGAGACAAAGTGCACGTTGCCGGACCCCCTGCTACTCGGCCCCACGTCGCTCCACGAGGCAATGTACGAATACTAGACAAGATCCTCGATGCCCTGTGCCCATACCCCAAAGAGATGCACCACACCCTGCTAACTGCAGGGACTTCAAGAACCTAGTCGGCCACGGTTGACCATTCCAGCCGCTGCTGCCCCCACCACAAGGAGAACCTGCCAAACAAGAATAACCACAACAGCAGGGTGGGGGTGGTGGTGCCTTCCCACGTATCGATAGGGAGGTCAATGTCATCTTCGATGGCCATGGGTCAGAGGAGAGCAAAAGGCAGCAGAAGCTCACCGATCGGCAAGTCCTGGTGGCAACCCACAGTGCCCCGACGTCGTATCGGTGGTCAGAACACCCCATCACGTTCAAACGAGCTGGCCAGTGGCTCAACTTTGATCACCCCAGCAAGTACCCTCTACTTGTCGACCTTGTGATTCAAGAAAGTTAGGCCAAGAAGATTCTGTTGGATGGTGGCAGCAACATCAATGTCACCTACCCCAGAACACTCCAAGCCCTGGGGATCCCGACTACCGACCTCATTCAGTCGGATACCCCATTCTTCGGCATTGTACCGACTGAAGGAGAGTACTCGCTAGCACTTCAAGCAACAAACGACAACGCGTCGCCAAGGGATGACCTCACAATCCCCACAAATGAAGCATCAACGACTACCACTATGCGACCGACCGAAGAAACCAAAAGAGCTAACCTTGGTTTCTCTGACGAGCGCAAGACGCAATCATCAGTTCTAGCCTCACTACCAAATTGGAAGGCGCGCTCGTCTAGTTTCTCTATGAAAACAGGGACATATTCGCGTGGCAACTCGTGGACATGCCGGGAGTCCCTAGAGAGCTAGACGAGCACAAACTAAAGGTGTATCCTCATGCAAAGTCGACTAGGTGGTCGACTCTACCGTCGACTGTTCTATGCTCTCCTTCCTGGACTATTACTCGGGATATCACCAGATCAGTCTGGCGAAGGAAGATAAAGAAAAGACTGTGTTCATCACTCCCTTTGGGGCCTTCTGCTATACCTTCTTGTCGTTTGGCCTTAAAAACACTGGAGCGACTTATCAACGAGCTATCCAAACATGCTTAGCCGACCACTAGGGCAAGCGGGTGGAAGCTTACGTTGATGATGTGGTGATCAAAACCGTGAACCTAGAAAACTTCATCGATGATCTCCATCATGTTTTCAACATCTTGAGGCGCTATCGCTGGAAACTTAACCCAGAGAAATGTGTATTCGGGGTACCAGCTAGGAAGCTGCTCGGATTCATCATTAGTCACCGGGAATCGAGGCCAACTTGGAGAAGATTGAAGCCATTCCAAGGACGGATCCACCGTGAACACAGAAGAAGGTCCAGATGCTTACTGGCTGCATGGCAGCACTAAGTCGTTTCACCTCACGGCTTAGTGAGAGAGGAATGCCATTATACAAATTGCTCAAGAAGGTGGATAGGTTCAAGTGGACCCTCGAAGCTCAGGAAGCACTAGAGGCATTCAAGAAATTCTTGACCACTCGATTAGTTCCCAAGCCACCCAACTGAGCTACTGCCGACTGACCAGCTAAAGACCTACTAAGCACCACATTAGTAGTCAAACGAGCAGAAGAAGGGCATGCATATCTAGTCTAGCATCCCGTATACTTCATCAATGAAGTCCTCAGGCCCTCCAAGATCAGATAACCATAAGTCTAGAAGTTGTTGTATGCAGTGCTCCTCACCACACGAAAGCTGTGCCATTATTTTGACGATCACAAAGTCATAGTGGTTATAGGCTTCCAGATAGGAGACATACTCCACAACAGAGAAGCAGTGGGGAGGACAGCCAAGTGGGCGTGCGAACTCGGAGCTCACGATATAGAGTTTCGACTTGGCACAGTGATCAAGACCCAAACTCTAGTGGATTTTATATTAGAATGGATCAAGCAGAAAATCCTCAAAAGCCTTGAGTCAGTAGAGGTTTGGAAGATGTACTTTGATGGATTGTTGAAGTTACAAGGAGAAGGGGCTGGCATCCTCTTCATCGCCCCTAGAGGAGATCAGCTCAAGTTGATGGTGTATGGAGATTCTCTAGTCATCATCAGCCTAGTCAACAAGGACTAGGATTGCTCCACCGAGTCAATGAGCAACTACTGCGCCACAGTCAGGAAGGTCAAAGATAAATTTGAAGATTTGGAGTTCCACCACATAGAGAGAGACCATAACATGGCAGTAGATACCCTATCTAAGTTGGGATCAAGCCGAGCACAGGCTCCACCAGGCATTTTCGTCCAAGAAATACAACAACCAAGTGTCACATCAGGGCTAGGGGAAGAGTGCAAGGCAATAGGGCAAGTGGAATTAGATCCAAATGATTGGAGGACGTCGATCATCAGGTATATCAAGAATGAGGAAGAACCAGATGACAATACCGCTGCTGAGCACATTGCGAGGCAGTCTGCTCACTATGCAGTCATAGAAGATGCACTGTCCCAAAGAGGGGCCACATGAGTATTCATGAAGTGCATTGACTTAGGCGTTGGGAAACGTTTATTGGAAGAAATTCATGCAGGGCAATGTGGAGTGCACGCAGCGTCAAGGACACTCGTGGGGAAAGCTTTCAGAGCTAGTTTTTATTGGCCAACTGCCAAGAAAGATGCACCTGACCTAGTCCAGAGATGTGAGGCATGTCAATTCTTAGCTAAGCAGTAGCATCTGCCGGCACAGCAGTTACAGACTATTCCAGTTACCTGGCCCTTCACTTGCCGGGGGCTAGACATGATCGAGCCTGTTTGGGGCCTTCGTCTTCTGAAGGTCCTCAAAAACACGGTTAACTATTTGTTTTCAGTATACTATTAAGTATTACATGAGCTTCATCACCAGACAAGCTTCAACATGACTCAAGGGAAATACGACGAAGCAAGCTTCGTCACGATGAAGCCGGAAGGCGACATAGAGAGAAGGTGTTGTTCAAGTTATTGAATACAAATGACAATGCTACCCCTATGACATTTGTAAACCTTGTATGTAATTGTTAAGGGTATGAATGTAATAATGTACGAAGTCGTACGATGGCATATAAATAGATGAATTGTACCCCCATGCTGTTCACGCTGGATTGTAATCACACTCCCGCCATTACCTTCAAGCAAGCCGAAGGTATCGATGTAATACGAACTTTGATAATATTAATATATTCATTATGAAATAAATATGTGATATGATATTACACTCATAATTATGTTTTCATATCTATGAATGGTGAGTACCTGTCCTTGATAACTTTCGTCTAAGATTGATTATACCCAAGAGGGAATAATGCTTCGAAAGACGAAAGTCTTTAACGTATAACAAATGTGTTGCCTTGCTCTTGATTCACAACAATTAAGAACAAGTGAACAACATTGGCGCCCACCTCCGGTGAACTCAAACCCTAGAGCTAATGGACATGTAGAGAGAGCAAATTGAATGATATTAGAGGCGCTTAAAAAAAGGTCTTCGACAAAAATGAGAAGTTTGTGGGAAAATGGATTAGAGAACTGCCCTACGTAGTCTGCAGTTTGCGAACCCAGCCCAACCGAGCTTTGCATGCAAATACTACTTTTTATGGTGTATGTGTGTAACACTATAAAAAACATCAAATATAAATAATGCAGTTAGAATATTAATGGTATTTATGGTAATGAATTTTCTTTTAAGTGTTTGTTATTTATTTGCATTTGGAATGGTTTTTGATTGCTCATAATTGATTTTTTATATTTAATAGCATTTCTTCTTAAATGGAAATCCAAATAAATAATATAATAATTATTAGTCCAAAAAATAAATTTTTTATTTATACTTAGTTTTGGTATAATTATTATGAATTTTAGAGTTATCTAAAAATATATTATGAATTTAGAAAAGAAATTGAAAAAAAGAATAAGGAAAAACCCTAGCCGCCTTTTGGCCCACTAGGCACGCACCCCCCTGGCTCCTCTCCCTGGTAGCCGCCGCCGCCCCTAATCCCCTCCCCTCCTCTCACAGACGCCCCGGTCCCACCCGGTCTCTCTCTCTCTCCCATCTCCCTGTTTATTTCCCCCGCGCCGCTAGGAACCTGCCCGTCCAAGCCGCGCCAGGACCGACCCCGGCCGCCCCACGCCAGCCGCCGAGCGCGCCCCTGCCACGACCCGACTGGCCGAGCAGCCCCGCCCACAGGACCGCGCCAAGGACCTGCACCGCGACCCCGCGCCAGGAGCCGAGCCCAGCCGACCAACCCCGACCGACGCCCACGGCCAGGACCGACCCCGACCGAAGCCCGCGCGTCCATTTCTTCCTTCATTAATGGAGCTTCAAGACAACTGTTTCCCTCCCCCATTACTCCCTCTCCCCATTGATGGACGCCATTGATGACCGCTTGAAGCACCCCAGCCGCCCCTCTCCCTCCCCGGCCGACCTTTCCTCTCCCTTCCTCTCCTCTATAAAACCCACGCCGAGCTCCTCTCTTCTCCTCCCTACCCGAGCTCGCCCCCTACTCTCAATCTCCTCGCTGTTGGAGCCACCGCCGCCGTCGCCGGAGTTCGTCACACCGTCGCCGGAGCCCGTGGAGCTCGCCGAAGCTACGCACCCGTCATACCGAGCCTTCGCCTAGACGCACATCCAATCCCGTCCGCCATTCATCCCAAGGTTGAAGACAACCCTAAAATGTTGATTTATTTTCTAAATCATGTTTTGAATTAATTTATGAATCTTGTGAATTATCGTTGTAATATTGAGATGATGTGATTTGGCGATTCACGTGTATGATTTTAGAGATTTTGATGTATACGTGTAGCCAAAATCGAACCCCGCGACAATACTTTGAATATGTGTATGATTTTATAATTTTAAAAATGAGTACTGTCACTATTCACTACCTCGGTGATTTTCATACTAGAAAACGTTCAGATTTGATTTCGCTTTAGTGTGTGGAACGATATTGGTTAGTATTGGTATAAGTATAATTTTATTGAGATAAGAAAAATAGAAGAAATACTAGGCCACGTATTCCCGGTCAGATGAAAATATAGATTTCACTAGTCATGATAAATGTATTCATAAGTATAGCACTTAATTACTTAGAATTAGTAAAATATTTATCTGTGTCATAATAACCATGAATATGTTATTAAAAGTCCAATTAGTAATTTACAATTATTTCTTAGAATATTAATGTTAGAAGAATTATAAACAATTTTTAGTTATACGTATAAATTCTATTTAGAAAAGAAAGGAGAAAATGGAAAGAGTAGAATTTATAATAATGTTAAAATGACTTAACTAGGCACTCATACTTCTCTAATAAAGAAATTGATATTTATTTTAGTAAACATAGGTTTCTTACTAAAGAATTAGATAACTTGTTTCTAGTTTAAAATGACCTTTTAATAAATATCATATTTAACAAGGTTCGTTATAGATGTTTACGTATAGCCGTATTAAATAGAAACTTAAAAGAATATGTAAACCATATGTTTCTCAATAAATAAAAAATAAATATATGTCCAATTAATAGATTATTTATATTTACTTAACTAAAAGATAACAAGGGTCATTGCTTTTATAAACTAAAATGATATTTTATACATAATTTCCTTTCTAATGAATTAGATCATTTGTTCCTACAATAGAATTAAAGGTAATTAATAGATTAATTATCCTTTATCATAATTTATTAATCAAACCTATAGTCAATTTGTTCTTAACTAGATTTATGGCATGATTAATGATTTCATAGAATTTAGTCCATATTATATACGAACCACTTAGTTTTTCCTAAAAGATAAAATAAAGTAATAAGAGTTTAAGTTCTTTTATAATTTAAAATATTACTTTATATATATTGACTTCGAATATAATAATATAAGCTATGTGTTTTCTAATAAAATTAAAAGATAGTTATTTGTTCATTATCTTTTGCATGAAAATCCACTTCAGGCCTATAACCTAGTTTTTCATAAAATAGTTGTTTAATAATAATGATCTTTTCACATAAAACCTATTTAGACTTATATCTTAGTTTATCATAAGTGAAGGTTTAACAATGAATTATAATACGTTTCATAATGCTTCTAAAATTAATAACGTGTTTCGTAGCCCATTAACCTTAGATATATAACTTATATCTTTTCTAAAAGGTTAAAAAGGTTTAATATCGTTATAACGTGTTTTATCATCTTATAAACCCTTAATCTTAGACATATCACATATGACGTTTTATAAAAGATTAATTTGATGAACCTAATATTTGTATATTTTAATTAAGATATTTTTAAGCTCATATCTTGTTTTATAAAGTATAGATCACACATTTTTGAAAAGAATACCCTCTTATTATAGCCATTACTTGCGATGTTTTTGAAAAGCGAACGCTCTTTTCGTTAGGCTTTCTTTTAGCTTTACGTATGGTGAATGTTGTATGTTATTGAGTGGTGTTTGTTCTTCTTGTTTGTTTGTGTGATATTTAGTGGTTGATCTAGTAGTTAAGAATCAAGATCTATTCCTATCCGTGGAAGAACCTCAAGTTTTCAATAAGCAAGGCAAGTGGACTTCTCCCTCTGCATGCTCTGTTTGATCCCAAACAATACATTTAATAAAGTTTATTCTTGGATATATATGCATAATTTGATGGGTAACCCATTTAATAAAGTTTATTCTTGGACTTCTCCCTCTGCATACTCCTTGTTTAACCTGGGATTATGATCTAATCAAGTAGCTATGCTATTGCTACAACTTAACTTTATGTAGTCACTCCGGTTTGTGATATTAATGTTCCAAATGGTAAGTTTACATTATTGTTGCTAATCCGACGATTAAGCAAGATCATATGATTTAATTGGAACATGGAGTGACCAACCGGGAAAACAGTGCTACCATGAGGGTGGTATGGGACGCCCTTGGCTAAATAACTAGGGAAGTCTTATGTTGGATGCTGGTCGTGGTCGACCGGAACGGGGGCATCTGGCAAGCGCTTATAGTTCCGGCTCAGGTAGATTGGATACGGGCATAGTTCCCAAAGCTTTACCCTGCAGTCTGGACTATAAGTTGGTTACGTTAGGTGTGCTCTATGCAGTTTGGCCATTTCCAGCATTTGCATAATGAGGACTCTAGGGAAAAGCCTCGTAGTGAGACCCTAGCCATTCACCTCGGAAGTGAATACGGGTCTAGCTAACCCGGGCTAGAAGGGAATCGTGACTCATGGGTAAAGATGCGCCACCTCTGCAGAGTGTAAAACTGGTATATCAGTCGTGCTCACGGTTATGAGCAGCCTGGACTCCTCACATGATAATTGAACTTGAAGATGGAAATAAATCAAGATCTGATGATCTACCAATGATTTGCTTAAGTGGTTTCACTTAAGTGTTTTTGATATACTCTTATACCTTTGTTTAATAGGAATACTTGGGATTCACACTTATTAGTAAGACATGTGTTGTTAATAAAATGTTGACAAACTAAAATGCTTACTTCTCAACCTTGGCCTCACCTTGTTAAACTTGCATTAATTTTCCCCCACTTGCCGAGCCCCGACCATAAGTGAGCTTACCCTTGCTTAAATTTTGATCAGAGGTTTGCAGATGAAGTTATGTTGCTGAACTCCATGGATGCTAGTCTAGTGATACCCTCGGTCATCTTTCTGTGGATGGATGTCCATGTTTCGCTATACTTTGATGAATAAAGGTTAAGACATTATGTCTGTTCGAAGTGTAATATGTTAATATAATCGTTATTTACACTTTTATGCATTGTTCTTTTGATATATTACACTTGTGACGTCAACATATGTGTGGAAATAGATCCTGGCACACATATGAGATGCACCCGGCTGTGCCCCTCATAAACGGGTGTGACAATGGGTCAAAAATAGTATTGCCAGCAGACCTAACCTTCGGGGCACCCAGATTAACCTTCAAAAGCATCGCAGAGGCAGAAGCAACCCGACTTGAAGAAATTGATGTGCTAGAAGATGAGCGTTTAAATGTTGTTATTCAGGCGACCAGATATCAGCAGGCCTTGAGGCGTTACCATGAAAAGGTTGTACGTCACCGAGCATTCACAGTAGGAGACCTGGTGCTCTGCCGCATACAATCTGGAGAAGGACAACACAAACTATCATAACCCTAGGAAGGACCTTTTATAGTTGCAGAAGTAACTCAACCTAGTTCATATCGACTAACTTAGACGGATGGTACTCCGATAGGGAACTCATGGAACATTAAGCACCTCATGAAGTTTTATCCATAGTAGCACCATAAACTCTAGATGGTAGGCTACCACTTGTAATTCGACGACTTCATTCTCAATAAAGCTTCTATTTTATCTCCACATACAAGTGTACTCTCGCATGCTACTAATGGAGCAATCGGCTTAAGTCGGGAACAACTTAAGTCGGTGTCACATGCTCACGCTCACAAAAAGGGTGCATACTATACCTTGCTAACGGAGCAATCGACTTAAGTCGGATCGAGTTAAGTCGGTGTCACATGCTCACACTAACAAATCAAATGATGCATACTATACTCTGCTAACGGAGCAATCGGCTTAAGTAAGGATCGACTTACGTCGGTGTTACATGCTCACGCTTACAAACAAAGGGTGCATGCTATTCCTTGCTAACAGAGCAATCGACTTAAGTTGGGACCGGCATAAGTCGGTGTTACATGCTCACGCTTACAAACAAAGGGTGCATACTATACCCTACCAATATGGATATCAACTCGAATCAAGAAGTGGTTCAGTCGACGCTTCGTACACACACATACACTTATACGCAAAAAGGGATGCACGCAAAATCCCATCAATGGAAACAAAGCAAAATAAAGGGACAAACACTATGTTCCTTTTCCCCGCAACTCATCACAAAAACACAACAAAGCAATTCCAGATCTTAGATTCTAATTAAATTGTCAAGTACATTCATCAAAGGAGGAACCGCCTCTCTGCTTAACCAACCATCGTTCTACTTTCCATGATTACAATGTGTCGTGCAAGAGCATTTCCAGGAGGAGCATCAGTCACGGGATCACCAGAGGCTAGAGCCTTAGTCGTAGTCCCTGACGCAGCAAGAACATCCGCAACGATATCATCAGGAACCACAACGATGTGTCTTTTCATCAAAATGCGGCCAGCACGGACTGTCTTTTCCATCTCCTTGTCACGCTACACCTTCATGATTTCATGGTTGCTTTCTAAGACCTTTATATTTTGATGAGCAGTTTCCAACTCCTTCGACACAAACTTCTTCGAGACACGGTGTCAGGGCCTAAGGAGGCCCACGGAGGGGCAGCGGCAGCAGTAGCCATGGGCCCTCCAAGGGGATTAGATAATGATAGTTAGAGATAAGATTAGAAGATTAATTGAGATTATTTAGGAGATTAGTTGAGATTATCTAGGAAGGTTATCAGTTAGTAGTTTGTTAAGAGTTTTTAGGAGAGGTTTAAGGAGATAAGGATCTCTAGCTAGATAGGGGCGGCCAGCTGGCCTATTTATGTAATCAATGGATGAGAAATAAAGCAGGCAAGAATTGGAAGGGCAAAACCCTCCTCTTGCTCGACCGTGGGTAGAGGCCCCCGGTCGGCGTTCTTGCCCATCGATACCCCTCTCCAATCCCTCATCGATCTAGCAACCATAACATCTGGTATCGGCTAGCTTGGGTTTCGATCTGATCCCATGGCTTCTGCTGCCAATTTCGCTGCATCATCCTGTCAATCGGCATCCCCATCTTCATGAACTACGCCGCATGTCACCTTCGTCACGCCGTCCTGGCAACCGGCGTCCCTATCTCCATGGGCAGCATCGCCTGCCAATTTTGTCACCACATCCTGGACGCCGACATGCCCATCCCCAGGGACAATGCCAAATTTTGTCACATCATTTTCGTTGACGGCGTCTCCGTCCCCATGGGTGACGCCACTAGGGACAGCCACGGCTCAGCAATCGCTAGCTCTATCGATGGGGGACTTGTGGACCATCATAAGGGCTGATCTCGCAAAGATGCAAGCCACGCTCCAGAAGGTTGAGCAAGGGCTGTTGCAAATCAAGGCAGCAGTGCAACATGAGTAGCACCAGCTCTCGTTGTCCGCATGGCTCCAGACGTTGGCGGCTGTGGGCATACAAGCTACTGCTTGTGGCTTCCTTGCACGACGGAGAGTGTGGGAGATGCGTCGGCAAATGCTCGAGGCAGCCTTAGTGACGGTTGACCTCGGCACACGGGGGCGCGACCTCGCCCGGTCGGACGACCACTAGCAGCGGCACCGGGCCGCTATCTCCAAGTGCAAGCATGTTACGTATCCCGCGGGTGATGAACTTCAACTCTACGACAGCGGGGGTATGGAAGGCACTCCCCTCGTCATCGGCAAGGGTGCACTATTTAGCGCCACCACATTCTGCTACCGTCTGCCACGAGGGCGCCTCCGCTGGTTATTGTTGCGACCTATTCTAGGTGCCCATCCATGTGCTCCCCTTTCGTCTAGATGGCATCCATGAGATCCAGGTGGTGCACACATGCAAGTACAATGCGCGGAGGGTGTCCACCTTATCTTATGGGGTAAAAAATCAGATTCGGAATAATAAGATAAGCCAAGATGTAAAAGGCTTGTCTTCTAGGTGTCTAGTTTTGGGTCAAGTAGACTCGGTTTTTGAGCACCCATCATGTTGCAGCTCGAGGACGAGCTGCTTGTCTAGGAGGGGTGTAGTGTCAGGGTCTAAGGAGGCCCACAGAGGGACTGCGACAGCAGCAGCCATGGGCCCTCCAAGGGGGATTAGATAAGGATAGTTAGAGATAAGATTAGAAGATTGGTTGAAATTATTTAGGAGATTAGTTGAGATTATCTAGGAAGGTTATCAGTTAGTAGTTGTTAAGAGTTTTTAGGAGAGTTTAAGGAGATAAGGATCTCTAGCTAAATAGGGGCGGCCATTCGGCCTATTTATGTAATCAATGGATGAGAAATAAAGCAGACAAGAATTAGAAGGGAGAAACCCTCCTCTTGCTCAGTCGTGGGCAGAGGCCCCGGCCCACGTTCCTGCCATCGATACCCCTCTCCAATCCCTCACCGATCTAGCGACCATACCACACAAAGATCCTTGATGGTAGAATCTTTGGAAGACAGAGACCTGCTAAGTGCTGACACCTCCTCCTGGGACTCTTTCAACTCATTCCTCTTGCACTCCAGCTCCTCCATGGTAAACTGATGGCTCCTCTCCAATGTAGTGAGAGAGCTGGTGGCGTCCCTATATAACTTATCAAGATTATTCTGAGAGGCGGGTAGCATCTAGTTCTTAGCTTTGAGCCTCTATATCTCCTTCTGTGGATGGGAGAATCCTCGATAATAGGTCGACAACATGGAATAAGCAACCTGAAGCTCCTGGAAAATTACCTCGTGGGTTTTCTTCTTCATTTCTAGCTTCGACTGTAGGGAGGAGTTCATGGCATGGGCATCATCAAGGAACCTGGTGACTTGATCGAGCTCTGCTTGATTTTGGGCACATCTTTCCTCAGCATCAGAACACTGCCGAGTCAAAGTTGAAGAAACGACTAGCAACCATCAATAATATGAACAATTAGAAGAAAAATCAGCAAGAAGTGGCAGCAAAAACTCACCAGCATTAGCAGACCTTAGATCATCCACATGCTTCTGAAGAAAAATAGGAGTCCACTGCAACAAAGAGGATATTTGCTCAGGTACCGGAACTCCATGTGCTTTTAGTTGAGCGACAACCAGGTCCAAGACATCCTGTGAAGACAGAGCTTAGCAAACAGAGAACCCATTGGCAAATACAAGGTAACACGAGATGCAAGTACCTGCAAATTCGACAAGAAGTACGGAAAACCCAAAGCTGGAACCACTGAGACACGCCCAGAAGCAGCGGCATTAACAGAAGCCATAATACGAGCTGGGAAAAGTGTTAAAGGATCTAAATCTCTCGGGCTAAGTGCAACACCCATTAGGATTTTAGCACCAACACCAATAACCTCCAAGACGGTTGGGTTAGCTAGATCGACGGGCATAGCAGAGCTCGTTGCCCTAGCATCGTCAATTCAGGGCATTGGCGACCCAACATGAACATCCATTGAAGCAGCAGAAGGAGAACCAACTAAAGCACTCTCGGGGGCTGGAGGATCCTTGGGAGCAAGAGTGATCTCTAGGACAGGAGCTAAAGCACCATGGTGGACTAGCAGGCTTACCTCTGGCCCGATTAGCAAATTAGTAGAAGATACCTCGTTCGGGCGATCTATACGGACATCAATAACTCTGATTTCAGGTAATTCAAGCAGTAGATCCTCAAGAATAGAATTTTCGAGTACATCGTCAAAATTTGACATAGTCAAACCCTGAATATCCATCATCTTGGTTGCATCAGCAAAACTTGAGGTGTTACTGCGAGCCTTAGAGCGCCGCTCATGCTGAACCATGGGAAGCACTTCTTCTTCTTCGTCATCATCTCCCTCCTCCACCACATATCTAGCCTTTTTCACCCCCACTTCCACCTTCCATGACATCCTCCAGGCTAGCATCCACTAGGTTATCATCGGGGTTTGGCTCGGCCTGGGCAGTCACCGGCTGCAGGTCTGACGAACGTCGAAGTTTCTTCTTCTTCTTCTTCTTCTTCTTCTTCTTCTTAACTTTTATGGACTCGTCCTGGACATCTATTTGGCACGATCGCTTGCGGCGTGGACCCTGAAGATTACTTACCTTCTTCCCTCCACCGCTCGTCTGCTCGGGGGCTCACACCCTGACTCAAGTCACGCTGATTTAGACGACTCCCCAGCCAGCATACCAAGAACAACATTGATCTCAGAATCATTAGCAGGTAGCTGTATCAAGAAATGAGTCTGATTTTCTTCTTCAGGTAGGTCTCGATGCATGGCGATTATAGCCTCTATTTTGTTTTGAGAAGGTCGTGCTCTATGGACGGAGCTGCAACCCTCCTCACAGATGGTTGGGTTCGACACAAACTCATAAAAAGGACTCTACATCAATGAAACAATAAAATGAGCACAAGACATACAAAATGCAGCAAGTGTTGAATAAGAAATCAGGTGATCAGAACTTACTAGTGGGGGAAGTTTCCAGGCAGAATAAGATTGAAGAGCACCAGCATTAACAACGACACCCCTCAGCATCATCTTAACCCGACTCAAGATATTTTCCTCTGAAATTTGTTTGTCTGACACTCAGGAAGGATCTCTTACTCCGGTATACACATATGCAGGGTGAACTCTATCCTTAAGAGGTTGAATATTCTTGAAGACAAAGTCAATAACCACAACTTCAGTAGTCAAGCCTTTGTCTTTCAAACCAGCAATTTCAACTAACAAGATCTTTGCTTCAGCAACTTCAGAGTCGGTTGGGGCTTCTATCCAACCTGGCACACGTCCATCTGGCTGCCTTCTAGAGCAAGCAGGCAAGGACGTATTGTGATTCTCCATGGTAAACCACTCAAAGCGCCATTCCTTGATGTTGTCCTTTAGAGGGATATCAAGGTACTTAGCCTTTCTACCCCGACAAAGTTCAAGGCTGGATCCACCAACCATTTGATGCTGCCCCCGCCATTCCCGGTTTGCAATGGTACAAGTACTTCCACAATCCAAAATGCGGGCTAATCCCAAGGTAGGCTTCGTAGAGATGCACGAAGATGGCAATTTGAAGAACATAGTTTGAATTCAAATGAGTCAAATTGAGAGAGTAAAAATCGAGAAGACCGCGGAAAAAAGGGAGAGATATGTAATCCTAGGCCCCGAATCAAGAAAGGGATGAAGACTACAGATTCATGGGTATCCTTCGTGGGTACTGTGATCCCTTTCCAAACCTGCCAAGAGGACAATTCCTTCGATGGAAGAACACCAATCTCAACTAAATGAAGTAAGTCAGATCTAGAGACAACAGAGGCATAATTACCACAGAAAGGAAGCTGTCTATTGGGACCGATTGGGGAATGATGGGCGCAACACTCCCTTGTTTCTTCTTCCTGGACGCCATGGGACCTAACTAAGGTGTGGAATTAAGCGCGGACTCATAGAGGGATAAGAATTTCAGTTGGATATGTGCAACAAAAAAAAGCAGAGTTAGGGTTAGCTTGTTAGAAAACTTCTAGTAGGTGTGTATATGCACACACTGTGGACCTACTACAAACATCAGCACACAGTCGAAGGAGAAAATATTAAGTAGGGCACACTAAGTTGGATAGGTTCTCAGCCGGGCAGACTAAGTCGGACAGACGACCGTTGTGCACAATCAGTCAGGATATATCAGTCGGAATATAAGTCGAATAGAATGAGTGACTCGGCACCAACAAGCAAGAGTTCAAACGTAGTATACATATCAAATGGAACTCAGTATTAAGGAGCATATGCAACAATCAAACCTCATTCATATGGTAAAGGGACCATTACAAAAGAAAAAGGTCGGTTCATTATGAACCAACCCAAACAAAAGACAACCTCCACTTACACTACTACTATTTCTACTACTTCTACTACTCCTACTACTTCTACTACTACAACTACCTACCACTACACTATACTACACTATACTAAGACTTATGCTAGTGGCGCCTTGCCACCAGCGTCGCCGCTTCCTCTGCCACCCCTGTCGCTGCCGCTCTTGCCGCTGTCACCCTTCCCGTCGTTGCTGCCGCCGCCGCTGCCACTGCTCCTGCTCCGTTTGCCGCTACTGTCGCCCTCGTCGCCACATCGTAGTCGCTCCATTTTAGAATTATCTATATTGATTTTTACTCAGTCACTTTCATGAGAAGCAAAAAGAAATTGCATTAGCACAAAGCAGTTGACTCACACTCACCGTCACTGGCAAGTGACAACCATGCTAGCTACATATTGACACCAATCTGTGCGCCAAACACTGGAATGAACCACCTGGTGGTGCTCTTTGCGGAGGCTAGTATGGTCCGCAGTATAGGGTTGGATGGTCCGTGACCTGAGCGCAGGAGTGGCTCCTTTGCGTAACGTCCGGATGGTCTGCGCCTGGAGCTCAAACGGTTTGTGATGGCGCAGAGAGTCGTCTTCTTCACAGTAGACCTAGATCTTGCCTCTCGGGAGGGACCATGTCGGGGAGGAGAGATCCTAGGGTGTGTCTTGGCGTCGGCAGGCCACCCAAGACGCCTCTAGTCGACGTAGAGCCGGAGAGAAGTGAAGATTCAAGGTAGAGGGAGGCTAAACTATGGCTAAACTAGAGCTACTCCTAATGCATAAGGTAAAACGATAAGTAGAGTTGAATTAGATCGATTATCGGGGTTCAATCGACCATAAACCCTTCATCTATATAAAGGGAGGAGGTCTGGACCTGTTACAAGTCGGTTCCCAAGTTAACCCCGCATGTTTTGCTAACAAATTCATCTAGAAATCTAGAACCCTAACTAATTCTACATGCGTGGACCGTCCATGCTGCCATCACGGACCATTCGGCCTACAAGGCTAGACCGTCCGCTTGCCCATTTTGGGGCTCAACACATGCCCTCTGACTTTTGGTGGAGGTTGATGAACCAAAAGCATATGTACTACCAACAATCTTTAGGAAAACAATAGATCTCATAAGTCATCTTGATTCTGAAATAAGAACTAAGCCTGATGCAAGTCACCAGCTTTTCAATCCAATAGGGTGATAATTCAATAGAGCTTTTTGGATTGCATCTTTCTCGGCCATGACCATCTGATCAAAGGATCAAAAGGTATAAAATGGAGGTGCCCCTAGCCCGAATGGCGAAGGGACTATGTACGCACCACAGGTTCATCGTCGTATAATACTACAATCAAATAGGACAATATATTGACGATGAGTAGGTGGGTGAAAAGTATCCTGTTATCACTAGATGAATAGGCGATGCTTGCTGCGGTTGCCTTTTGGGTCGTTTTATTGGGTCGTTTTGTTTTAGCGGGTGCTCGTGGCTTCTTTGTTGGCCGATCACCTAGAACGAGCTTCTTCCTAACGTATTTGGAGAGCAATTGAACAAAAGTAGGGCCGGCTTTGACCAGCCGACCATGTGCGTTATGTGTGCTTTGCCACTGCGTCTCCTTTTTTGCTTTGTGTGGAGGTCGACACCTCTAGCCATGGGCAGACTGTCCGGCTGCGTCAGCCGGACCGTCAGCGATGCTCGAGTCAGGGAGCTTCGCTAGGCTGCTCGATTGTTAGTCTTCATGTTCGAAGCTTTCTGAGCAATCCCTCCTTGTGATATACTTGACGTGCGAGGATCACCAATGATGATGTTTTTGCTTTTGCCTTTATCAACCACTTCCGAGCCGAACCAAGACTTTTTTGCTTGATAGCTCTATTATATTGATAAGAAATGGTTGTGTGTCACTTGGATCTCTTGAAAAATCAATTGGCCCTCATTTATAGCTAATTGTATCTGTCGACGAAAAACGTTACAATCATTGGTGGCATGGGAAAAAGAATTATGCCACTTGCAGTAAGCACGTCCCTTTAACTCATCTAGAGAGGAATGAGTTACTTTAATGTTGCCATTTTTCAAGAGTCTGTCAAATATTTTATTACACTTGGCAACATTAAAAGTAAATTTAACTTCATCTTGCCGATTCTTTTGAACTGGTTGTAAAGAAGAACAATATGAAGGTTTGGCCTTTGTTGACCAAACAAGTTCAGCGGTACATATATCTGCGAATTCGACATCCAAATTATCGCACTCCACTAGATATATAGTGCGGCCGACCGATTTTGATGCTTCTCTACATCAGCTTTCACAGGCCCAAGCCCGCTGATGTAGCTAAGCTACTAAAAAGAATTGAGTGCCATCCAATTTGTCTTTTAAGTAGGATAACAACCCATTAAAAGTCAACCCTTCTAGCTATTTGTCCGCGACATGGATTTGGAAGCATCAGTTTCTAGTGTCCTGGAACCTCCGGATATAGTCATTAACCAATTCCTTGTTCCGCTGTCGAACTGAAGCCAGATCGGCTAGTTCTAACTCATGCTCTCCTGAGAAAAAGTATTCATGGAATTTTAATGGAAATGGCCTTAAACCAGTTCTTATATTTTGGTGCTTGATGACCTTCACAACCATTCAGACTAACTAGTTTGCCTAGTCTCTGATTCACATGTTTATAAGATCAACAATTTTAGTTTCTAAGTCACAATCAGTTCAATTCCAACCAAATCGGGTTCACATGATGCAAATAGGATTGGACTAAGGCCTCAAAAAAAGACATAAAAGAAGTAGATAAGTCCAAAACTCAAGAACAAAAGAAGCCGAAAAGAATCAGCGAAGAAATCCAAGAAAAGGGCAGTCAGCAGCGCACTGGTGGTGCACCGGACAGTGAACAACAACATGTCCGGTGCGCACCAGACTGTCTGGTGGGACACTAGTCAATCTGCGCAGAGAGGCCCACAATGGGCGCTCTTGGGCTGTGGCACCAGACTGTCCGATGTGCATTGGATAGTCTGGCAACGGTTGGATCCAACGGTCGACTGTCGCAGACCTCAATGGTCGGCTGACGTGGCCAGGGCACCGGACTGTGCGTGTGCACCAGACAGTCTGGGTAGCGGTCAGACCCAATGGTCGACTGCTACAAACACTAACGGTCAGCTGACGTGGCAGGCACCGGACACTGAATAGTGCCCTGTCCGGTGCGCACCGGACTGTCCGGTGCGCTCGTCGACAAATAGCTGTTGCTTTCTGTCCAACTGCTAGAAATGGGGTTGGGCCTATAAATACCACCCAATGTAAGGAAAATGGACCCGGGTTATTTGGCTCAATAGGTTTTGGTGTTTGATGATCAACATAACCTTTGGAGTAATGTGTTTGCTAGTGTTTATGTTTGTAGTTCACAGGATGCTAAAGTGACTTGGACTAAGGCATTGAGGAAAGCAACACCTCAAAGAAGACATTATGAACATCACAAGAAGATCAACAAGTATCAAGCAAAGTCGAAGAAACAAAGAATAGTGTTGCCATGGCGGACTGTCCGGTGCCACACGCCGTACTATCCGGTGCACTAGGGAACAGTAGCCCAACGACTAGTTCTTGGTGGCATGGTGGAGAGAAGCCACCATACTGTTCGGTGTGACGTTCAGACTCTCCGGTGTAAAAGCCTACAGCACCAACGGTCACTTGCGGTGTCAGATCCAATGGCTAGGCGCACCGGACTGTCCGGTGACCCACTAGACTGTCTGGTGTGCCGCAGAGAGCAGCAGCTTTTCTCCAATGGCTAGAATTGTGTTGGAACCATTTCAATGTGTGGGAGCCCAAGCAACATACCAAGGCATAATATAGACATTCCCAAGTCCTCATACATCCAAGTGCTTAATAGAATCACTCGGTGATTAGCGTAGGTCCTTTGCAAAGTGCTTAGGTTAGTTAGACCGCTTTAGCGCTTGCTCTAGGTGAATCCCAGTTAGTTGATTGAGTTTAGAAAAATCACACAACCCTCGGCTCTTGCGCAAGCTATTGTAATTGTATAGAGTGGTGCGAGAGTCTTGCGAGACCGTGACAACCTCCTTTGTGTCACGGCCGCCACTGTGTACCGCAGGGAACGAGGCGCGCGGCGTTTTGGTCGGAAGCTCGTTAGTGGAGACGGCAGGGAGCGTCCGAGATGAGCCGGAAGCGGAGCACCACTTGCGCATGGAGAAGGCCCGCAGCTCTCTATAGAATTACTCGACCGAGGTGCTTGGCCCTCGCGTGGGCTTCCCTTTGCGTAGGGGCACCAACGAGGATTAGTCGGGACCTTACGTAGTTCTGGATACCTCGATAAAAATACCGGCGTCATCTACGAGAGTTTTCATCTCTACCTTGCTCTTTAGCTTCCGCATTTATATTAAGCATTTAAGTTTCAATCTTGTCTTTATACTTAGATTGTTTAGGATTGAAACTTAGTGTAACACCTCAAAATATATTCTATGTACTTAATAAATTTTTTGAAACATAATATCTTTTAAATAAGAAATTTCTTCACCATTGAAGTCCCTCTCCTAAAATAAACATGTTTATAAAAATACAATGAAAGGGTAGCCACATGAATTATTTTTTTAATTTGGAAATCATATATTTCCAATTATTCTATTAAGGAAATGAATTTATACATAATCTTGTGTGTTCATTTAAAAGCATTTTCTTTTTAGGAGAATACAATCCATTAAAATTGGATGAGTTTGCACTTTATGCTAGAATATTGGGTGAGCACTCTGTTTGGAGTTTGAAATTTAATCTTCATTTG